>JAWRVZ010000283.1:100000-110000 GCA_037043235.1 Rhodeus uyekii
TTATATCAGTGTAAACAGCTGTTTTCTATGTGAATATATAGTAAAGTGTCATTTATTCCTGTGATTAAAGCTGAATTTATTAGATGATAAATACAGTAAAACAGTGTAATATTATATCAGTGTAAACAGCTGTTTTCTATGTGAATATATAGTAAAGTGTCATTTATTCCTGTGATTAAAGCTGAATTTATTAGATGATAAATACAGTAAAACTGTAATATTATATCAGTGTAAAACAGCTGTTTTCTATGTGAATATATAGTAAAGTGTCATTTATTCCTGTAATTAAAGCTGAATTTTGTGTGTGTGTGTGTGTGTGAGAGAGAGAGAGACTGAGTGTGTATTTGTGTGTGTGTGAGAGAATCTGAGTGTGTATGTGTGTGTGTGTGTGTGTGTGTGTGTGAGAGACTGAGTGTGTGTGTGTGTGTGTGTGTGTGTGTGTGTGTGTGAGAGAGCAGGTGTGACTGCAGAAGGTAAGGTGAGCGTGAGAATCCTGGTTAAGTCGCTCACACTCAGAGCTTTAATTAGCGCCGGACTCTTGCTGAACTGACGGATCAAACGGAGAATTCCTCGGCGCTTTCCTCTGCCTTTAGTGTCAGAGATGTCATAATTATTTTATTAATTTAAGAATTATGCAAAAAAGTTAAATATAATATTAATTAATTAATTAATTTATATAATATTATTTAACATATTCAAATGTCCTTTTTTGTACTTAAATATTATTATTAATAAAAACGTCTTTGATCATCTCAGACGTCTTTATTTCTCCATGATAATTACAGCAATTATTTATTTTTGTATTTCTGTTTGTGACTCTCTTATCCATCCATCCGTCTATAATCACTGAGAATGTTTTTATGAGTTTTATGACGTCTCAGTAAATCATTTGTGAATGCTGACATTGGCCTATAAATATCCCTCTGTTTTATGCCTGTGTGAGAGAGTGTGTGTGAGCGTTTGACAATGTGTGTGTGTGTGTGTGTGTTTGTGTTTGTGTTTGTGTGGGTGTGTGTGTGTGTGTGAGAGAGAGAGAGAGAGAGAGAGAGAGTCTCAGGAGAATGGGTGTGTTCTCTGAACAAATGTGTCATTCACAGAGTGCTGAAATGTGAAGTGTCCTGTGAGTGATTTCATGAGATTTGACTTTATTGTCGTGTTATTCCTTATGTGTGTGTCGTGCTGGCTGTTTTTCAGTGTGTGAAAACATCTCAGTGAAGGTTCTGATGGTGTGTTTGTGTGCTAATGAGAACCACACCTGTTTCATGAGTGCTTACTGTGAGAAAACACATTCACATACACACACACTCTCACACACATGTTTTAGCAGGTGAGTTTCACCTTTAATTGGATTAAATGCATAAGAAATCACTTGATGCAATCCTCTGTCAAACACAAACCTCTGAGTGCTTGATGGAAATAGCCTGTGAACTCGTGCTGTTAATCGTTGTGTGATGGTTCCTCGTCCACTGGGCTTGTGTGTGTGACGGTTCCTCGTCCACTGGGTTTGTGTTTGTGACGGTTCCTCACTGGGTTTGTGTTTGTGACGGTTCCTCGTCCACTGGGCTTGTGTGTGTGATGGTTCTTCGTCCACTGGGCTTGTGTTTGCGACGGTTCCTCGTCCACTGGGCTTGTGTTTGTGACGGTTCCTCACTGGGTTTGTGTTTGTGACGGTTCCTCGTCCACTGGGCTTGTGTTTGTGACGGTTCCTCGTCCACTGGGTTTGTGTTTGTGACGGTTCCTCACTGGGTTTGTGTTTGTGACGGATTCTCACTGGGTTTGTGTTTGTGACGGATTCTCACTGGGTTTGTGTTTGTGACGGTTCCTCACTGGGTTTGTGTTTGCGACGGTTCCTCGTCCACTGGGTTTGTGTTTGTGACGGATTCTCACTGGGTTTGTGTTTGTGACGGTTCCTCACTGGGTTTGTGTTTGTGACGGTTCCTCACTGGGTTTGTGTTTGTGACGGTTCCTCGTCCACTGGGTTTGTGTTTGTGACGGTTCCTCGTCCACTGGGTTTGTGTTTGTGACGGTTCCTCGTCCACTGGGTTTGTGTTTGTGACGGTTCCTCACTGGGTTTGTGTTTGTGACGGTTCCTCACTGGGTTTGTGTGTGTGACGGTTCCTCACTGGGTTTGTGTTTGTGACGGTTCCTCACTGGGTTTGTGTGTGTGACGGTTCCTCACTGGGTTTGTGTTTGTGATGGTTCCTCACTGGGTTTGTGTGTGTGACGGTTCCTCACTGGGTTTGTGTTTTTGACGGTTCCTCACTGGGTTTGTGTTTGTGACGGTTCCTCACTGGGTTTGTGTGTGTGACGGTTCCTCACTGGGTTTGTGTTTGTGACGGTTCCTCACTGGGTTTGTGTGTGTGACGGTTCCTCGTCCACTGGGCTTGTGTTTGTGACGGTTCCTCGTCCACTTGGCTTGTGTTTGTGACGGTTCCTCGTCCACTGGGCTTGTGTTTGTGACGGTTCCTCGTCCACTGGGCTTGTGTTTGTGACGGTTCCTCACTGGGCTTGTGTTTGTGACGGTTCCTCGTCCACTGGGTTTGTGTGTGTGACGGTTCCTCACTGGGTTTGTGTTTGTGACGGTTCCTCACTGGGTTTGTGTTTTTGACGGTTCCTCACTGGGTTTGTGTTTGTGACGGTTCCTCACTGGGTTTGTGTTTGTGACGGTTCCTCACTGGGTTTGTGTGTGTGACGGTTCCTCACTGGGTTTGTGTTTGTGACGGTTCCTCACTGGGTTTGTGTGTGTGACGGTTCCTCGTCCACTGGGCTTGTGTTTGTGACGGTTCCTCGTCCACTGGGCTTGTGTTTGTGACGGTTCCTCGTCCACTGGGCTTGTGTTTGTGACGGTTCCTCGTCCAATGGGCTTGTGTTTGTGACGGTTCCTCACTGGGCTTGTGTTTGTGACGGTTCCTCACTGGGTTTGTGTTTTTGACGGTTCCTCACTGGGTTTGTGTTTGTGACGGTTCCTCACTGGGTTTGTGTTTGTGACGGTTCCTCACTGGGTTTGTGTGTGTGACGGTTCCTCACTGGGTTTGTGTTTGTGACGGTTCCTCACTGGGTTTGTGTGTGTGACGGTTCCTCACTGGGCTTGTGTTTGTGACGGTTCCTCGTCCACTGGGCTTGTGTTTGTGACGGATTCTCACTGGGTTTGTGTTTGTGACGGTTTCTCAGTGGGTTTGTGTTTGTGACGGTTTCTCACTGGGCTTGTGTTTGTGACGGTTCCTCGTCCACTGGGCTTGTTTTTGTGACGGATTCTCACTGGGTTTGTGTTTGTGACGGTTTCTCAGTGGGTTTGTGTTTGTGACGGTTTCTCACTGGGCTTGTGTTTGTGACGGTTCCTCGTCATGTTGTGGGATAAGCAAGGAAGGAAGGGATGTGTGTGTTTGGGTTTGTTTCAAATATCAGCAGTGACGGTTCCTCGTCCACTGGGCTTGTGTTTGTGACGGATTCTCACTGGGTTTGTGTTTGTGACGGTTTCTCAGTGGGTTTGTGTTTGTGACGGTTTCTCACTGGGCTTGTGTTTGTGACGGTTCCTCGTCCACTGGGCTTGTTTTTGTGACGGATTCTCACTGGGTTTGTGTTTGTGACGGTTCCTCACTGGGTTTGTGTGTGTGACGGTTCCTCACTGGGTTTGTGTTTGTGACGGTTCCTCACTGGGTTTGTGTGTGTGACGGTTCCTCGTCCACTGGGCTTGTGTTTGTGACGGTTCCTCGTCCACTGGGCTTGTGTTTGTGATGGTTCCTCGTCCACTGGGTTTGGGTTTGTATTTTTGACGGTTTCTCGTCCACTGGGTTTGTGTTTGTGACGGATTCTCACTGGGTTTGTGTTTGTGACGGATTCTCACTGGGTTTGTGTTTGTGACGGTTCCTCACTGGGTTTGTGTTTGTGACGGATTCTCACTGGGTTTGTGTTTGTGACGGTTCCTCACTGGGTTTGTGTTTGCGACGGTTCCTCGTCCACTGGGTTTGTGTTTGTGACGGTTTCTCACTGGGTTTGTGTTTGTGACGGTTCCTCACTGGGTTTGTGTTTGTGACGGTTCCTCGTCCACTGGGTTTGTGTTTGCGACGGTTCCTCGTCCACTGGGTTTGTGTTTGCGACGGTTCCTCGTCCACTGGGTTTGTGTTTGCGACGGTTCCTCGTCCACTGGGTTTGTGTTTGTGACGGTTCCTCACTGGGTTTGTGTTTGTGACGGTTCCTCACTGGGTTTGTGTTTGTGACGGTTCCTCGTCCACTGGGTTTGTGTTTGTGACGGTTCCTCGTCCACTGGGTTTGTGTTTGTGACGGTTCCTCGTCCACTGGGTTTGTGTTTGTGACGGTTCCTCACTGGGTTTGTGTTTGTGACGGTTCCTCACTGGGTTTGTGTGTGTGACGGTTCCTCACTGGGTTTGTGTTTGTGACGGTTCCTCACTGGGTTTGTGTGTGTGACGGTTCCTCACTGGGTTTGTGTTTGTGACGGTTCCTCACTGGGTTTGTGTTTTTGACGGTTCCTCACTGGGTTTGTGTTTGTGACGGTTCCTCACTGGGTTTGTGTGTGTGACGGTTCCTCACTGGGTTTGTGTTTGTGACGGTTTCTCAGTGGGTTTGTGTTTGTGACGGTTTCTCACTGGGCTTGTGTTTGTGACGGTTCCTCGTCCACTGGGCTTGTTTTTGTGACGGATTCTCACTGGGTTTGTGTTTGTGACGGTTTCTCAGTGGGTTTGTGTTTGTGACGGTTTCTCACTGGGCTTGTGTTTGTGACGGTTCCTCGTCATGTTGTGGGATAAGCAAGGAAGGAAGGGATGTGTGTGTTTGGGTTTGTTTCAAATATCAGCAGTGACGGTTCCTCGTCCACTGGGCTTGTGTTTGTGACGGATTCTCACTGGGTTTGTGTTTGTGACGGTTTCTCAGTGGGTTTGTGTTTGTGACGGTTTCTCACTGGGCTTGTGTTTGTGACGGTTCCTCGTCCACTGGGCTTGTTTTTGTGACGGATTCTCACTGGGTTTGTGTTTGTGACGGTTCCTCACTGGGTTTGTGTGTGTGACGGTTCCTCACTGGGTTTGTGTTTGTGACGGTTCCTCACTGGGTTTGTGTGTGTGACGGTTCCTCGTCCACTGGGTTTGGGTTTGTGTTTGTGACGGTTTCTCGTCCACTGGGTTTGTGTTTGTGACGGATTCTCACTGGGTTTGTGTTTGTGACGGATTCTCACTGGGTTTGTGTTTGTGACGGTTCCTCACTGGGTTTGTGTTTGTGACGGATTCTCACTGGGTTTGTGTTTGTGACGGTTCCTCACTGGGTTTGTGTTTGCGACGGTTCCTCGTCCACTGGGTTTGTGTTTGTGACGGTTTCTCACTGGGTTTGTGTTTGTGACGGTTCCTCACTGGGTTTGTGTTTGTGACGGTTCCTCGTCCACTGGGTTTGTGTTTGCGACGGTTCCTCGTCCACTGGGTTTGTGTTTGCGACGGTTCCTCGTCCACTGGGTTTGTGTTTGCGACGGTTCCTCGTCCACTGGGTTTGTGTTTGTGACGGTTCCTCACTGGGTTTGTGTTTGTGACGGTTCCTCACTGGGTTTGTGTTTGTGACGGTTCCTCACTGGGTTTGTGTTTGTGACGGTTCCTCGTCCACTGGGTTTGTGTTTGTGACGGTTCCTCGTCCACTGGGTTTGTGTTTGTGACGGTTCCTCGTCCACTGGGTTTGTGTTTGTGACGGTTCCTCACTGGGTTTGTGTGTGTGACGGTTCCTCACTGGGTTTGTGTTTGTGACGGTTCCTCACTGGGTTTGTGTGTGTGACGGTTCCTCACTGGGTTTGTGTTTGTGACGGTTCCTCACTGGGTTTGTGTTTTTGACGGTTCCTCACTGGGTTTGTGTTTGTGACGGTTCCTCACTGGGTTTGTGTGTGTGACGGTTCCTCACTGGGTTTGTGTTTGTGACGGTTCCTCACTGGGTTTGTGTGTGTGACGGTTCCTCGTCCACTGGGCTTGTGTTTGTGACGGTTCCTCGTCCACTGGGCTTGTGTTTGTGACGGTTCCTCGTCCACTGGGCTTGTGTTTGTGACGGTTCCTCGTCCACTGGGCTTGTGTTTGTGACGGTTCCTCACTGGGCTTGTGTTTGTGACGGTTCCTCGTCCACTGGGTTTGTGTGTGTGACGGTTCCTCACTGGGTTTGTGTTTGTGACGGTTCCTCACTGGGTTTGTGTTTTTGACGGTTCCTCACTGGGTTTGTGTGTGTGACGGTTCCTCACTGGGTTTGTGTTTGTGACGGTTCCTCACTGGGTTTGTGTGTGTGACGGTTCCTCGTCCACTGGGCTTGTGTTTGTGACGGTTCCTCGTCCACTGGGCTTGTGTTTGTGACGGTTCCTCGTCCACTGGGCTTGTGTTTGTGACGGTTCCTCGTCCACTGGGCTTGTGTTTGTGACGGTTCCTCACTGGGCTTGTGTTTGTGACGGTTCCTCGTCCACTGGGTTTGTGTGTGTGACGGTTCCTCACTGGGTTTGTGTTTGTGACGGTTCCTCACTGGGTTTGTGTTTTTGACGGTTCCTCACTGGGTTTGTGTTTGTGACGGTTCCTCACTGGGTTTGTGTTTGTGACGGTTCCTCACTGGGTTTGTGTGTGTGACGGTTCCTCACTGGGTTTGTGTTTGTGACGGTTCCTCACTGGGTTTGTGTGTGTGACGGTTCCTCACTGGGCTTGTGTTTGTGACGGTTCCTCGTCCACTGGGCTTGTGTTTGTGACGGATTCTCACTGGGTTTGTGTTTGTGACGGTTTCTCAGTGGGTTTGTGTTTGTGACGGTTTCTCACTGGGCTTGTGTTTGTGACGGTTCCTCGTCCACTGGGCTTGTTTTTGTGACGGATTCTCACTGGGTTTGTGTTTGTGACGGTTTCTCAGTGGGTTTGTGTTTGTGACGGTTTCTCACTGGGCTTGTGTTTGTGACGGTTCCTCGTCATGTTGTGGGATAAGCAAGGAAGGAAGGGATGTGTGTGTTTGGGTTTGTTTCAAATATCAGCAGTGACGGTTCCTCGTCCACTGGGCTTGTGTTTGTGACGGTTCCTCGTCCACTGGGCTTGTGTTTGTGACGGTTCCTCGTCCACTGGGCTTGTGTTTGTGACGGTTCCTCACTGGGTTTGTGTTTGTGACGGTTCCTCACTGGGTTTGTGTTTGTGACGGTTCCTCACTGGGTTTGTGTGTGTGACGGTTCCTCACTGGGTTTGTGTTTGTGACGGTTCCTCACTGGGTTTGTGTGTGTGACGGTTCCTCACTGGGTTTGTGTTTGTGACGGTTCCTCACTGGGTTTGTGTTTGTGACGGTTCCTCACTGGGTTTGTGTTTGTGACGGTTCCTCACTGGGTTTGTGTTTGTGACGGTTCCTCACTGGGTTTGTGTGTGTGACGGTTCCTCACTGGGTTTGTGTTTGTGACGGTTCCTCACTGGGTTTGTGTGTGTGACGGTTCCTCGTCCACTGGGCTTGTGTTTGTGACGGTTCCTCGTCCACTGGGCTTGTGTTTGTGATGGTTCCTCGTCCACTGGGTTTGGGTTTGTGTTTGTGACGGTTTCTCGTCCACTGGGTTTGTGTTTGTGACGGATTCTCACTGGGTTTGTGTTTGTGACGGATTCTCACTGGGTTTGTGTTTGTGACGGTTCCTCACTGGGTTTGTGTTTGTGACGGATTCTCACTGGGTTTGTGTTTGTGACGGTTCCTCACTGGGTTTGTGTTTGCGACGGTTCCTCGTCCACTGGGTTTGTGTTTGTGACGGTTTCTCACTGGGTTTGTGTTTGTGACGGTTCCTCACTGGGTTTGTGTTTGTGACGGTTCCTCGTCCACTGGGTTTGTGTTTGCGACGGTTCCTCGTCCACTGGGTTTGTGTTTGCGACGGTTCCTCGTCCACTGGGTTTGTGTTTGCGACGGTTCCTCGTCCACTGGGTTTGTGTTTGTGACGGTTCCTCGTCCACTGGGTTTGTGTTTGTGACGGTTCCTCACTGGGTTTGTGTTTGTGACGGTTCCTCGTCCACTGGGTTTGTGTTTGTGACGGTTCCTCGTCCACTGGGTTTGTGTTTGTGACGGTTCCTCGTCCACTGGGTTTGTGTTTGTGACGGTTCCTCGTCCACTGGGTTTGTGTTTGTGACGGTTCCTCACTGGGTTTGTGTGTGTGACGGTTCCTCACTGGGTTTGTGTTTGTGACGGTTCCTCACTGGGTTTGTGTGTGTGACGGTTCCTCACTGGGTTTGTGTTTGTGACGGTTCCTCACTGGGTTTGTGTTTTTGACGGTTCCTCACTGGGTTTGTGTTTGTGACGGTTCCTCACTGGGTTTGTGTTTGTGACGGTTCCTCACTGGGTTTGTGTGTGTGACGGTTCCTCACTGGGTTTGTGTTTGTGACGGTTCCTCACTGGGTTTGTGTGTGTGACGGTTCCTCGTCCACTGGGCTTGTGTTTGTGACGGTTCCTCGTCCACTGGGCTTGTGTTTGTGACGGTTCCTCGTCCACTGGGCTTGTGTTTGTGACGGTTCCTCGTCCACTGGGCTTGTGTTTGTGACGGTTCCTCACTGGGCTTGTGTTTGTGACGGTTCCTCGTCCACTGGGTTTGTGTGTGTGACGGTTCCTCACTGGGTTTGTGTTTGTGACGGTTCCTCACTGGGTTTGTGTTTTTGACGGTTCCTCACTGGGTTTGTGTTTGTGACGGTTCCTCACTGGGTTTGTGTTTGTGACGGTTCCTCACTGGGTTTGTGTGTGTGACGGTTCCTCACTGGGTTTGTGTTTGTGACGGTTCCTCACTGGGTTTGTGTGTGTGACGGTTCCTCACTGGGCTTGTGTTTGTGACGGTTCCTCGTCCACTGGGCTTGTGTTTGTGACGGATTCTCACTGGGTTTGTGTTTGTGACGGTTTCTCAGTGGGTTTGTGTTTGTGACGGTTTCTCACTGGGCTTGTGTTTGTGACGGTTCCTCGTCCACTGGGCTTGTTTTTGTGACGGATTCTCACTGGGTTTGTGTTTTTGACGGTTCCTCACTGGGTTTGTGTTTGTGACGGTTCCTCACTGGGTTTGTGTTTGTGACGGTTCCTCACTGGGTTTGTGTTTGTGACGGTTTCTCACTGGGCTTGTGTTTGTGACGGTTCCTCGTCCACTGGGCTTGTGTTTGTGACGGATTCTCACTGGGCTTGTGTTTGCGACGGTTCCTCGTCCACTGGGCTTGTGTTTGTGATGGTTCTTCATCCACTGGGCTTGTGTTTGTGACGGTTTCTCACTGGGCTTGTGTTTGTGACGGTTCCTCGTCCACTGGGCTTGTGTTTGTGACGGATTCTCACTGGGTTTGTGTTTGTGACGGTTTCTCAGTGGGTTTGTGTTTGTGACGGTTTCTCACTGGGCTTGTGTTTGTGACGGTTCCTCGTCCACTGGGCTTGTGTTTGTGACGGATTCTCACTGGGCTTGTGTTTGTGACGGTTCCTCACTGGGTTTGTGTTTGTGACGGTTCCTCACTGGGTTTGTGTTTGTGACGGTTCCTCACTGGGTTTGTGTGTGTGACGGTTCCTCACTGGGTTTGTGTTTGTGACGGTTCCTCACTGGGTTTGTGTGTGTGACGGTTCCTCACTGGGCTTGTGTTTGTGACGGTTCCTCGTCCACTGGGCTTGTGTTTGTGACGGATTCTCACTGGGTTTGTGTTTGTGACGGTTTCTCAGTGGGTTTGTGTTTGTGACGGTTTCTCACTGGGCTTGTGTTTGTGACGGTTCCTCGTCCACTGGGCTTGTTTTTGTGACGGATTCTCACTGGGTTTGTGTTTTTGACGGTTCCTCACTGGGTTTGTGTTTGTGACGGTTCCTCACTGGGTTTGTGTTTGTGACGGTTCCTCACTGGGTTTGTGTTTGTGACGGTTTCTCACTGGGCTTGTGTTTGTGACGGTTCCTCGTCCACTGGGCTTGTGTTTGTGACGGATTCTCACTGGGCTTGTGTTTGCGACGGTTCCTCGTCCACTGGGCTTGTGTTTGTGATGGTTCTTCATCCACTGGGCTTGTGTTTGTGACGGTTTCTCACTGGGCT
>JAWRVZ010000283.1:115000-122500 GCA_037043235.1 Rhodeus uyekii
TACGTGGATTCAGAGACTGGAATCACTGAAGAATCAGTACACACTGCATGAAAGGGAATATCTGAAAAAGCACAGCACTTGAGCTCTCATGTGTAAGTTCTAGTGCTGATTGTGTGAGTGTGTGTGTTTGTTTGTGTGTGTCTTTGTGTAGCAAGATGCTGAGGATCTGTGGAGAGACACAAGACAGACTCGCTCAAGAACTGCAGCTGTTCGAACTACAAATCGAGCGAGACGTCGTGGATCCGCTCTACACACTCTCTGAGGTGTGTGTGTGTGAGTGTGTGCGCGAGTGTGCAAGCCTGTGTGAGTGAAGTTTGTTCTTTCTGTTGTCTGTTTATTCTTTCTTTTTCTTCCTCAAAGGTTGAAATTCCCAACATACAAAAGCAAAGGAAACATTTAGCCAAGCTGGTGCTGGACATGGATTCTGCTCGCACGCGGTAACCGCTCATAATCACTCATAATCACTCTTAACCGCTACACGTTCATTGATGTCCAGTTCATATTTCCCCTCAGAGTCAACCAGGTTTCACAGATTATTTACATTTTACGTTTACATTCATGCATTTGGCAGACACTTTTATCTAAAGCGACTCACATTACATTCAAGGAACCGATTGGATCTCTCTCTGTCTCTCTCTCTCTCTCACACTCACTCTCTCTCTCTCTCTCTCTCTCTCTCACACTCTCTCTCTCTCTCTCTCAATTCAATTCAATTCAAGTGTGCTTTATTGGCATGACAATTATCACAGTGTATTGCCAAAGCATTTTCAAATATAACACATACATACATTTCACAAATTTCAATACAAATAGCACATACATATGCATCAACATAGAACAATCATTAAACGTTAATAAACAATCAATGTAGAACAATTCTATTAATAATTTAGAAGTGTGTGTGTGTGTGTGTGAGTGTGTGTGTGTGTGTGTGAGTGAGTGAGTGTGTGTGTGTGTGAGCGCATCACTGATTGGTCATCTCTTCCCTCTTTTTGTGACAGGCCTCAATGTATTTTGCTGCTATTAAGATACAATCTCTTTTTTCGCCTAAAAGATATCGAACCTGTGTTTCATTGTTTAATTTTCTAAAGTCAGGGCAAATTATTTCAAATTTCGGAAAGAATGTGTTTCTAATTTCCTCATAAATAGGGCAGCTGGTGAGGAAGTGTTGCTCTGTCTCCACTTCTCCTTGCTCACAGTACGGACAGATGCGTCTCTCTCGGGGCAGCCAGTTCTGTCTGTATCTGCCCGTCTCTACAGTCAGAGAGTGGTTGCTCAGTCTGTACCTCGTCATTCTTCTTCTGAGTTTGCTGTCTTTCACTGTACTCAGATACTCTGCCATTGTGTAATCTCTATTTAGGGCCAAATAACATTCAAGTTTGCTTTGTTTTCCTGTTGTTTCAGTCCAATAATTCAGATAGTGTTGTTTTTGTGTTCTTATAATTTGGTTGGGCCGGATTGTGTGGAAGAGTGTGTCCGTGTTCAGAGTCCGGCTGCTGTCGCTCGTGCTCGTTTGGTTCTGCAGCTTCAGGACCATCTGAATCAGGGGACTTCTTGTCATGTTCATTTCATGGCTTTTAAGGGCTTTAAAATGGTAAGAGTCGGGGTCGCTCATCTTTAGATGTCTCCAAAATTTGATGGCTCGTTTCTCAATGTGGATCAGTAGAGGATATTGGCCTAATTCTGCCCTGCATGCGTTGTTGGGCGTGCTCCTCTGGACTCCCAGGATACTCCGGCAGAACTCTGCATGCAGGGCTTCTGTTGGGTTTTTGTCCCATTTGTCAAACTCTTGGTTCAGGAGAGGACCCCAGACTTCACTGCCATACAGAGCAATCGGCTCGATGACTGATTGGAATATTTTGAGCCAGATTCTGATTGGTATTTTAATTTGGACAGATGTTTTGATGGCATAGAAGGCCCTTCTTGCTTTCTCTTTCAGTTCATTCACAGCCAAGTTGAGGCTTCCGTTTGAGCTGAACTTCAGCCCGAGGTACGTGTAGCTTGTGGCATGATCAATTTTGCACGTACCAAGGGTGAAGCTGTGTCTCTTTCCCTGAGATCCGGATCTTTTCTGGAAGGTTAGAACTTTAGTTTTGGTTGGGTTAGTGGTCAGGGCCCAGGTCTGACAGAACTGATGCAGGACGTCCAGGTTCTGCTGTAGACCCTCTTCTGTTGGAGACAGCAGAACCAGATCGTCCGCATACAGCAGGAACTTTATGGTGGAGTCGTGGAGTGTGAGGCCAGGCGCTGCACTTTCTTCTAGACGTTTAGCCAATTCATTAATGTAAATATTGAAGAGGGTCGGTGACAGCGGGCAGCCCTGTCTCACACCCCGTCCTTGAGTGAAGAACTCAGTTTGTTTATTTCCAATTTTAATTGCACACTGATTGTTTGAGTACATTGATTTTATGATGTTATAAGTTTTACCCCCAATACCCGATTCTAGCAGTTTAGACAGAAGACCTTCATGCCAAATTGAATCGAAGGCCTTCTGGAAATCTACAAAGCAAGCAAATATTTTGGTTTTGTTTTGGTTGACGTATTTGTCGATCAGGGTTTGTAGGGTAAAGATATGGTCTGATGTTCTGTAATTTGGTAAGAATCCAATCTGGCTTTTGCTGAGGACATTGTGCTCCGTGAGGAAGAGTATGAGCCTTGTGTTGATGATGCTGCAGAACATCTTCCCCAGGTTACTGCTCACACAGATGCCTCTGTAATTGTTGGGGTCTGATTTGTCTCCACTCTTAAATATGGGTGTTATGAGTCCTTTATTCCAGATGTCAGGGAAATGACCAACACTCAGAACCAAGTTGAACAGTTTCATTATGGCCAATCTGAATTTTTGGTTTGTGTTTTTAAGCATCTCGTTGAGGATGCCGTCTGGTCCACTTGCCTTTTTTGTTGGCAGGGCCTGCATTTTATCCATCAGCTCTTTTTCAGTGATTGGATAATCTAGTGGATTTTGGTATTTGCCAATTACATTTTCTATATTGTTTAATTTGTCATGTATCTGTGATTGTTCTAAATTTAGGTTTAATTTGCTATATAGTTGTTCGAAGTGATTTTTCCAGGTGTCTCCGTTCTGAATTGTAATTTGCTCATGGCTCTTTTTGTTCAGGAGATTCCAATTTTCCCAGAAACTGTTTGAATCTACAGATTCTTCAATAGTTTTGAGCTGGTTTTGTATGTACTGTTCTTTCTTCTTTCTGAGTGTGTTTTTATAATTTTTAAGTTCCTCACAGTAATGAAGACGTAAATCTGTATTGTCTGGTTGTCTGTGTTTTTGATTTGAAAGTTGTCTTAAATTTTTCTTTATTTTTTTACAGTCCAAATCAAACCATTTTTCATTCTCTTGTTTTTGTATACGAGTTTTCTTAGTGGTTTTAAGGTGGGATATTGATGCTAAGTAATCAAATATGTAATTAATATTTTCTACAGCCAGATTTACGCCATCTTCACGATGAGGATAAGTGTTTTCTATGAAGTTATCGATTAGTAAGCACACTTGGGGGTGCTCGAGTGCGGTCAGGTATTTTTCACTGCTGTTTTGGACCCATCTGTAATTATTTCTAATGTTAAACAGCTTACTGGGTTGTGGGTGTATGTTAGTATTTTCGTTTCTCTTTAGATACACAGTAATTTGACTGTGGTCTGATAGAGGTGTTAGTGGCTTGACTGTGAATGCTCTGAAAGAGAATAGATCTAAATCTGTGATCATGTAGTCAACCGTTGAGCAGCCATGAAATGAACTGTATGTGAATCTGCCGAGAGAATCCCCTCTCACCCGGCCGTTGACGAGGTACAGACCGAGGCTTCGACAGAGCTCAAGTAAGAGCTTCCCGTTTTTATTTACTTGGGAGTCGGAATTAGTTCTTGAAAAATGAATGCTGTTTTGTTGGAAGCTCTGTCCAAATATATAATTGTTGCCGCTGTCTGAGGTGTAGTCAGGCAGGGCTCCGGTTCTTGCATTGAGATCCCCACACACCAGCACACTTCCCTGGGCCTGGAACTGGTTGATTTGGCTGTGGAGGGTCTCAAAGATGTTCTCGTTATAGTAAGGAGATTCAGAGGGAGGAATGTAAAGAGCACATAAGAAAATATCTTTGGTAGTTTGACTGAGTTCTTTATTGATTTTGAGCCAGATATGGGATTTTTCTTTTTTGATTATGTGGATGTATTTATCAATTTCAAGCTTGTGCCAGATGATTGTGCCCCCTGAATCTCTCCCACGTCTAACGTTTGCGTGTTTTTGGGATGATATGGATATTTCACGATATCCTGGGGGACAAAGAGTGACCTCATCAGTTCTGCGCCATGTTTCTTGTAGTACTATTATGTCAATGTCTAAGACACTTTTCTTAAAGTCCAGGGTTTTTGTTTTACATCCAAGACTTGATGAATTAATGCCCTGGATGTTCCACAGTGTGATCGTCAATGGTTTCATTCAACTCGTTCAAAAAACAATTTTAATCCTCTAGAATAGAACCAACTCAACTTGAACCACTTGAGAATCTATGTAAACATACATATATGCAAATTTTTACATATTTTTCTTTTTAATTAGTTCATATTTTTACTATTTATTTATTTGTATTTCTATGATAAATATTAGTGTAGCTCAGTCTGGTGTGTTTACTCACGACTGGTCCATCAGCCGTGTGCAGATCAAGCTGAGCATGTCCTTGATCTCTCTCAGGTTGGTGTTGTGGGTGTCGTTCGGTGCTTTTAGGGCTGCGGCGTAGCTCCGTTGCTCCTGCGGCTCTGTTCTGTGGACGCTTGGTTGAGGAGCCGGTCTCTGCGCTGCCGGGGTGTTGTTACCCATCGCCGGGGCTTCTCTGGGTTCTGGCTGTTTCCTCCGCTGCTGGTATGGTGGCACCAGATCCTGGCGATGCTGGCGGTGTTGGGGTGCAGGGTGGTCATGTATAGGGGATGGGTATGGAGGCCGGAAGCGTAGGTGTTGGGGTTCAGGATGTGGGTATAGGGGGGCAGGACGAGGGTGCCGGGGATGGAGTCTCCAGGGTTCTGCTGGATGCGGTGGGAAGACGTTGTGTGGTGATGCTGGGTTATGACGTACCTTGGGTTGAGGGTTGCTGTACTCTCTGTTGCTCTTTGAGGGACTGCCAGGGGTTCGGCCAAGAGCAACATCTTTAAGATTTTTTGCGAACACATTAACACTGTCTTTACGTAAGTGTACGTGGTCGTAGAGATTGTGGGTGTCCAGCGTAGGGTGATGTGCCAGATGAACGTTTGGCATCCCAGCACATCCACGTGAGATGTCTGTGTTGACTCTCTGTATAGTGCGGGGATGGAAATCAGTTCTGGGCAGGATGGTAGAGATTATTATTTTTGATGATGGGTAAGTTTGTGTTGCTTTTATTGCCACTTGAGTGACTGCTTGTGCCACTCGCTCCTGTTTTGTCCTCAGGTCGTTTGTTCCCACATGTATGATGATGTGGCTGGGATCACCACGTTTTTCCTTGCCGAGTTGTTGAAGGGCACTCTCTGTGTTTGGGCACCAAGTCTTTATTGTTTTGTGGTTGGGAAAGAGCTGTTTTTCATTTATGAATCTGCCATTAGAGTCCATTAAAATTAGTATTTCTGTATGGATGAGATTAGGTGTGTTTTCTTGCTCTTGAGTGTTTTTGGGAGTGTGTGTCTGTGCTGTTGGTGTGTTGGTCTCGGGAGGCGTCAGGAGTGGATGTGCAGGTGTCTCGGTGGCGTTCGCGAGAGGCTGAACGACGGCCTCTTTCTGCTCTCTCAGACTTTGCATTTCTCTTTCTCTGAAGATCAGCTCTTCTCTGACGCTCTTCAGCTCACTGTTCAGGGTTTCTCTGTCCTGCTGCAGCTTTTTTATTTCTCCTCGCAGTTCATCGATACTAGATTTAAATTCTTTTTTGAGCTGGTGAAGTTTGTTTTCCAGTTGTTGAATGTGTTCGCTGGATGTTGTTTGCGAGAGCACCAGTTCTCTGAGCTCCACCAGCTCCACCTCTTGCAGGGAGAGACTGCTGCGCATCTGAGAGACCGACTGCTCCAGCTGTGCGTCACAGTCCAGGACGAGCTCCTGCTCCTCCGGCTGGGTTTCTGCATGGCCGTCTGCTCTTTCGGCCTGTCTCTCGGTCTCTGCCAGGGCTCTGAGGCTGGTAAAGTTTGCCTGGACAGAGCTGAGACACGCCTCATTCCCCTGAAACATTACAGTTCCGTTGTGGTATATGTTTACCGTCAGAAATGCTTTGCTGGTGTCATCTCCTCCTTCATGAATTTGGATTTGTCTTCCATTACATATGCCGTGTTTTTTAAAATGTTTGTAATATTTGCAGATGGCTGTGTGCCAGACATTGCAGTTTTCTGTGTATAGCAGAAGGTTTGTGATGGTGGACTTGTCTCCTTTTTGAAAGCAGTCAGCCATTAGGGTCTCTGGGTTTTGTTTGAGCAGCTCATGTTTATATGTTTTCTTGTCTCTTGCTGTCTGTATTTTCTGTGGGTAAGTGATGGGTCGGGGGAGGGGCTCCATTTCCAACTGCCACTGCTGTTTTCTCATTCAACTTTAACTGTCTCTTTCGTAGTATATCTAGTTATTTGTCTCTTTCTTATTTTATTCTAGTGTCAACTATAAAGTAGTTAATGGTATAGACTTTGTCTTGCCTGTTTGTTGAAGCTTTGGGATGATATTGAGGCTTTCTCCTGCTGTTCTCCTCATCTTCAGTTTAATGTAGGTTTTTGTCAAGTTGGTTCTCTTTAAAGGTTAAAAAATTGTTAAATTTTAAGAGCTCAAGTGGAGCATGACTCTCTCTCTCTCTCTCTCTCTCTCTCTCTCTCTCTCTCTTCCTCTCTCTCTCTCTCTTCTCTCTCTCTCTCTCTCTCTCTCTCTCTCTCTCTTCCTCTCTCTCTCTCTCTTCTCTCTCTCTCTCTCTCTCTCTCTCTCTCTCTCTTCCTCTCTCTCTCTCTCTCTCTCTCTCTTTCTCTTCATAATTTCTGATCTTCATGTTTTTCAGGATCAGCTCTCAGCGGACATGTATAGTTTCGTGGCCAAAGAAATGGACTATGCGAACTACTTCCAGACGGTGAGTGTGTGTCGGTCTTGCGTTCAGACGAGCCTCCCGTTATTAACGCGTGTGTGTGTGTGTGTGTCTTCAGCTGATCGAGGTTCAGGCGGAGTATCACAGGAAGTCTTTGGAGTTGCTTCAGAACGTTCTCCCTCAAATTAAAGCTCAACAGGGTGAGAATTAAATAATTGTTTTAATAATTGTTTTACTCAGACACACACACACACACACACACTTACATGTTGCACACTTACATGTTACACACTTACATCTTGTGGATCACTCGCTCTCTCTCTCACTCACACACACACACTCTCTCACACACACACTTATACTCTCTCAGACTCTTTCTCTCTCTCTCACTCTCTCTCTCACACACACACACACACACACTTACACTCTCTCAGACTCTCTCTCTCTCACACACTCTCTCACACACACACACACACACACACAC
>JAWRVZ010000283.1:127500-135000 GCA_037043235.1 Rhodeus uyekii
AGCGACTACAAACGCGTAATTGCTTATAACTCGTAAACTGTTTGTCAAGTGTCTTATATCTCTGGAATCCTTGGGTCCGCCCTGAAATTTTCTGCCATTTTGAATTTTATGAAAGAAAAAAATATTTCGAACTCCTCATAGGCCGTTTGTCCAAATCACGCGAAACTTCACACGCATCATCTAGAGACTCTCATGACCAAAAGTTATCAAAGGAATTTCGATTAGTTGAACTGTTCAGCAGATACAATTTTTCATATATTTCTGCTTTGGTCTATTGTGAATAAAAAGTCTACATATCTTGTTCACAAACAAGAAACTTCACAAAACTGTGTAAATGTAAAGAACAAGTCATTTTGATGAAATGTGTCAGGTTTCATGTATTTCTGAAGCTCCTAGGGCTCACAATAAATTATAAACTCTAGCATTAAAAAATTTAAAAGACTGGAATACTAGTTTTGTCCACAGGACATCTTTTTAGTCCATTTTGAGTTTGAAGACTCTCTGTTCACATGTTGTTTCAACATATTTGTAACATGTCTATATATTGTTTGCACAAAGTAGAAGCTTCATAAAGCTCTGTTTATGTGGAGAACCAGTCAGATTGACATAGACTGACATGAACTGACATAACAGATCAGATGACATAAGGCAGGGGTCGGGAACCTATGGCTCGCGAGCCATATATGGCTCTTTTGATTGCTGCATATGGCTCTTTTGACACCCCCCCCCCCATAATTGTTTATGTGGAGAACAATTCAGATTGATATAGATTGACATAAACTGACAACAAATCAGAAGACATGCTGTGTTTCACACATCCACACAATATTGACATCATTTGCTATATCTTCTCATACTGATCAACTTCGTAACATGTCTATATATAATTTACACAAAGCAGAAACTTCATAAAACTTTAAGTGTACAACAAGTCATATTGACATAGACTGACATGCCAGTTCAGATGATGTGGTGTTAAACACATCCACACAGTATCAATATCATTTGATAGATCTTCTCATACTAATCAGCTTTGCAACATGTCTATTCATTGTTTTCACAAAGTAGGAACTTCACAGAACTGTGCACATTAGGAAAACTAGTCCGATTGACAAAAAAACGTCATAACAGCTCAGATGGTCATCATACGTTTGAACCCCGGTGATTGCTGCTTGCAGCTATATTTCTAATTGCATCTGATTAAATCACAGAAGATGATGTGTCATTTAAATTAAGTTAAAAACATGCCCATAAAAGGTAAAAAATCAGTTTAAACGTATTGGAAAAGATGATTTGTGTCACTGTTTCGACAGTCCTGAACCAGCAGCGAAATATCGTCTAATTATTGCGAAAATCACAGAAATTATTGTTGTATATCTCGTGAGTCATGTAGCGAGTTCACTGCGCATGCGCTGAGTTCGTGTTGCACGCGGTCCATATGTTCGCTCTGTCTGACGCTTCTCTCACAGCAGCATCTCTGAAGTGAAAGCACATATCGTTCTCACGCTTCTCAACGAGCAGTGGATCTCACACACGTCCCAAAGCCTCATCCGCTTCTGTGTGCACATAAAGCCCGCCTTCTGGTTTTGGTTTTCTCAAATATTCTGACATTGGTAACGACCAATGAGTATGAGGCTGAGATAAACACACACACACACCTGCTTCTGATGCTGTCGACATAACTGAACTCCACTGTATTATCTTTCCTGTGTGTCTAACAGCAGAGAGCAACAGTAACTTGCAACATCAAGGTCATGGGTTCGATTCCCAGGGAAAGCAAGAACTGATTATAATGTCAATGTGTTTCTTGACTGCGATGATAAAAGCAGCTGATAAACGCATGAATGTAAAAACGGTTGTGTTGGCAGAGATGGAGTTCAATGTGACGGGCAGCTTTGGCAGTCCCGTTCACGCCAATCACAATGCCAACTTCAGCTGCATGCCGTCGCCTGACATGGACCCGTCGGACCGCAGGCATTCGGACCAGAGCCGCCGACCCCTCAGCGTCGCCACCGACAACATGATGCTGGAGTTCTACAAGAAAGACGGGTGCGTTCGGTTGCGTCTGTGTGTGTGTGTGTGTGTGTGTGAGAGAGAGATTGTGCTCGTCTGTCGCTGTCCTCTGGGTTTGAATCACTGATGCTTCTGCTTTTCTTCCACTAATGCAGCATTAGGAAAATTCAAAGGTACGGTAAAGCTTCTGTCTCTCAGCTTTCCTGCTGATTCTGACTCGCGCTGTTGTTTCTTCCTGCCGCCTGTGAACGCTGAGAAAGAACATGGTGTTTTAGGAGTGATGTGAATTATGACATATTAAATTGTTTTAAGGGTATTTCATTCACATTAATCAAAGTACAACACTGTTCAAACATCTGGGGTTTATTTCATCAGTAAAACAGTGTAATATTATATCAGTGTAAAACAGCTGTTTTCTATGTGAATATATAGTAAAGTGTCATTTATTCCTGTGATTAAAGCTGAATTTATTAGATGATAAATACAGTAAAACAGTGTAATATTATATCAGTGTAAAACAGCTGTTTTCTATGTGAATATATAGTAAAGTGTCATTTATTCCTGTGATTAAAGCTGAATTTATTAGATGATAAATACAGTAAAACAGTGTAATATTATATCAGTGTAAAACAGCTGTTTTCTATGTGAATATATAGTAAAGTGTCATTTATTCCTGTGATTAAAGCTGAATTTATTAGATGATGAATACAGTAAAACAGTGTAATATTATATCAGTGTAAAACAGCTGTTTTCTATGTGAATATATAGTAAAGTGTCATTTATTCCTGCGATTAAAGCTGAATTTATTAGATGATAAATACAGTAAAACAGTGTAATATTATATCAGTGTAAAACAGCTGTTTTCTATGTGAATATATAGTAAAGTGTCATTTATTCCTGCGATTAAAGCTGAATTTATTAGATGATAAATACAGTAAAACAGTGTAATATTATATCAGTGTAAAACAGCTGTTTTCTATGTGAATATATAGTAAAGTGTCATTTATTCCTGTCATTAAAGCTGAATTTATTAGATGATAAATACAGTAAAACAGTGTAATATTATATCAGTGTAAAACAGCTGTTTTCTATGTGAATATATAGTAAAGTGTCATTTATTCCTGCGATTAAAGCTGAATTTATTAGATGATAAATACAGTAAATAGTGTAATATTATATCAGTGTAAAACAGCTGTTTTCTATGTGAATATATAGTAAAGTGTCATTTATTCCTGCGATTAAAGCTGAATTTATTAGATGATAAATACAGTAAAACAGTGTAATATTATATCAGTGTAAAACAGCTGTTTTCTATGTGAATATATAGTAAAGTGTCATTTATTCCTGTCATTAAAGCTGAATTTATTAGATGATAAATACAGTAAAACAGTGTAATATTATATCAGTGTAAAACAGCTGTTTTCTATGTGAATATATAGTAAAGTGTCATTTATTCCTGTGATTAAAGCTGAATTTATTAGATGATAAATACAGTAAAACAGTGTAATATTATATCAGTGTAAAACAGCTGTTTTCTATGTGAATATATAGTAAAGTGTCATTTATTCCTGCGATTAAAGCTGAATTTATTAGATGATAAATACAGTAAAACAGTGTAATATTATATCAGTGTAAAACAGCTGTTTTCTATGTGAATATATAGTAAAGTGTCATTTATTCCTGCGATTAAAGCTGAATTTATTAGATGATAAATACAGTAAAACAGTGTAATATTATATCAGTGTAAAACAGCTGTTTTCTATGTGAATATATAGTAAAGTGTCATTTATTCCTGTCATTAAAGCTGAATTTATTAGATGATAAATACAGTAAAACAGTGTAATATTATATCAGTGTAAAACAGCTGTTTTCTATGTAATATATAATATAGTGTCATTTATTCCTGTGATTAAAGCTGAATTTATTAGATGATAAATACAGTAAAACAGTGTAATATTATATCAGTGTAAAACAGCTGTTTTCTATGTGAATATATAGTAAAGTGTCATTTATTCCTGTCATTAAAGCTGAATTTTCAGCATCCAGTGTCACATGATCTTCACAGGAATTTGCTGCTTATTATTATTATTATTATTATCAGTGTTTGAAATGGTGATACATTTTATTTATTAGAATTCTTTGATGAATAGAAAGTTCAGAAAACAGCATTTATTTTAAACAGAATCTTTTATATCACAAATGTCTGTGACTTTTGGTGAATTGATAGTATCCCGGATGAATAAAAGTGTACAGTTCTGCCGCTCGCGATGTTTTGACCGCGCTCTGGTTTGGAGGGCTCTGATTGGCCGTGTGTCTGCCCCGTTGCAGTATGGGAGTGCGAGTGATGGACACTTCCTGGGTTTCCCGGAGAGGCTCGTCGTCGTCCCGGAAGAGCTCGTCGACTCCGCCCGCGACGGCCTCTGATTCGCTGAGCCCCGAGCACACGGCCGACCCCTGCCCCTCCCCCTCACAGACTCCTCCCCCCCTCAGCGGCGACAGGGCCAGGTAAACACAGACGACCAATAGGAATCCACAGCACATGAATATTAATGCACACACTTCATCTGACGTTATTCCAGACCTGTATGATAAAACCGTTCTCCATTTCTGTCTCTTCTGTCCATCAGTGGGAATCCTTGATTATATATGACATTTTGACACACATTTTGACATATATATGACATACATTTTAATTGTTGAGATTTAGCATTATGTATTAAGTAATACATTTAATATAAAATGTAATGAAAAACATGATATTATAATTATTAATATTTTTAATATTTACTATTTGTTTAATTACAGTCAATTAATTATTGCAAAAAAAAACATTTTATTCATGCAATATGATTTGTATTAATATGAATTATAATTAACTGATCATTGACTTTAATAAATATTAATATGGACTAATATAAATTTTAATATAATTAAATCATTGATTAATTAATAATAATGGTAATAAATATCTAAAATTAATGATTACTATTTGTATTAATATCTATTTATATTAATTGTAAATATAATTAATTAATAATTAATTATTATGTTTCGTCCTATATATTAATTGTTAATTTAACCAAAAAAGTTGATTATAAATATAAATATAAAACAACAATTAACTATTGGGGTTAATGAATATTTCTAAAATTAATGATCAATTATCTGTATTAATTAATTATCTGTATTTACTAATATTAATGACTTTTAAATAATTGAATAATTATAAATTAATATTAACACTTTTAATTGTTAATGCTTAATACTATTTATGAATTGTTAATTTAATTATAGCCAATTAACAATGGATATAAAGAATTATTAATATTTATACATATTAGTTGATGAATTAATATAACCAAGTGAATTATAAATTAATATATATACATTTTAATGTTTCATATTTTAATATTTACTCTAGTTTGATTACTATTATTGTAATTGTAATTGTCTATTATTGTAAATAAATAATTCTAAAATAATTATTCTTTTAATTTTTAATGTTTGAATGGGAAAAAAATAATAATTCATAATAACATAATTTTTTACTGTAATTGTAATTAGTAAATAAAAATTACCATTGTTCATATTGATTACAATCTCATATTAATAAATGTTAATGCAGTGGACTGACTCTTATTGATCCCTCTCTCACACACTCTTACACTCACATTCTCACTCTCACTCTTACACTCACATTCTCACTCTCACTCTCACACATTCACACTCTCTCACTCATTCTCTCACTCTCACACACTTTTACACTCACATTCTCACTCTCACACATTCACACTCTCTCACTCATTCTCTCACTCTCACACACTCTTACACTCACATTCTCACTCTCTCACTCTCACACATACTCATTCTCTCACTCTCACACACTCTTACACTCACATTCTCACTCTCTCACTCTCACACATTCACGCTCTCTCACTCATACACTCTTACACTCACATTCTTACTCTCACATTCTCTCACACTCTCTCACTATCAGATACTCTCACATTCTCACTCTCACACACTCTTACACTCACATTCTCACTCTCTCACTCTCACACATTCACACTCTCTCACTCATTCTCTCACTCTCACACACTTTTACACTCACATTCTCACTCTCACACATTCACACTCTCTCACTCATTCTCTCACTCTCACACACTTTTACACTCACATTCTCACTCTCTCACTCTCACACATTCACACTCTCTCACTCATTCTCTCACTCTCACACACTTTTACACTCACATTCTCACTCTCTCACTCTCACACATTCACACTCTCTCACTCATTCTCTCACTCTCACACACTTTTACACTCACATTCTCACTCTCTCACTCTCACACATTCACACTCTCTCACTCATTCTCTCACTCTCACACACTCTTACACTCACATTCTCACTCTGTCACTCTCACACATTCACACTCTCTCACTCATACACTCTTACACTCACATTCTCACTCTCTCACTCTCACACATTCACACTCTCTCACTCATTCTCTCACTCTCACACACTCTTACACTCACATTCTCACTCTCTCACTCTCACACATTCACGCTCTCTCACTCATACACTCTTACACTCACATTCTTACTCTCACATTCTCTCACACTCTCTCACTATCAGACACTCTCACATTCTCACTCTCACACACTCTTACACTCACATTCTCACTCTCTCACTCTCACACATTCACACTCTCTCACTCATTCTCTCACTCTCACACACTTTTACACTCACATTCTCACTCTCACACATTCACACTCTCTCACTCATTCTCTCACTCTCACACACTCTTACACTCACATTCTCACTCTGTCACTCTCAAACATTCACACTCTCTCACTCATTCTCTCACTCTCACACACTCTTACACTCACATTCTCACTCTCTCACTCTCACACATTCACACTCTCTCACTCATTCTCTCACTCACACACTCTTACACTCACATTCTCACTCTCTCACTCTCACACATTCACGCTCTCTCACTCATTCTCTCACTCATACACTCTTACACTCACATTCTTACTCTCACATTCTCTCACACTCTCTCACTCTCAGACACTCTCTCTCACATTCTCTCACTCTCACACATTCACACTCTCTCACTCATTCTTTCACTCTCACACACTCTCTCACTCTCTCATACTCTCTCTCTCAGATTTCCGCGTCCGTCAGTCCTTTCTTTATCTGTGAATTGAAACTCTTTGCAGCTCTGATGAGGCCCCGGACCCCCGCCTCGTCTGCCCGTCCCCTGAGGAGGAGAGGCCGCCGCCTCCATACCCGTTCCCCTCCTCCTCCTCCTCCTGCTCCTCGTTCTCTCTCCCTCGCCCTCGAGCACATCCCTCTGCGCGTCCCTTCGCTCCCGGCCCCGATTCCTCCGCTCCTCCCCCAGCGTTCCCCCGCTGGTCCGTGTACACTCCTCCTCCTCCTCCTCCTCCACTCCTCCTGTCCTCCACCTCTCTGGACATCAACTC
>JAWRVZ010000283.1:142500-152500 GCA_037043235.1 Rhodeus uyekii
ATCTGATGTCTATCTGACACGAAGCTGACACGAATCTGACGCGAAGCTGATGTGAATCTGATCTGAATCTGATCTGAATCTGACGTGAATCTGATCTGAATCTGATGTCTATCTGACACGAAGCTGACACGAATCTGACGCGAAGCTGATGTGAATCTTATCTGAATCTGACGTGAATCTGATCTGAATCTGATCTGAATCTGACGTGAATCTGATCTGAATCTGACGTGAATCTGATCTGAATCTGACGTGAATCTGATCTGAATCTGACGTAAATCTGACGTGAATCTGATCTGAATCTGACGTGAATCTGATCTGAATCTGACGTGAATCTGATCTGAATCTGACGCGAAGCTGATCTGAATCTGATGTGAATCTGACGCGAATCTGATGTGGATCTGACATGAATCTGATGCGAAGCTGATCTGAATCTGATGTGAATCTGCCGCATGCTCTGCATTCATCGTCTCAGTTTGAACTTCTTATATTTGCTTTTGTCTAGAAATACCCAGAAACTGCAAGCGCTCCGTGAAACGAGTCACTGCTCTAAACCTCTGAAGCAGCAGACATCAAACCAGCCCAAGTCTCGCGTTTCCCTCCTCTCGTCCCGTGTGTGTGTGTGTGTGTGTGTGTGTGTGTGTGTGTAGAGCGATGCGTTTCTCGTTTATTTACCGCTGCTGATGTGTTTCATGCTCCATTTACACTTGAACAAACGGGGGCCAAAGAAACGGAGCGTCATTTACTCACAATGAATGAATGTTTTGTGTTTTCTTGCGTTTATTTGTTATTTTTATGAAGAGTCCCTGTGTGTCAAAATGTGTTTGAAATGGAAAACTGTAATAATTTGAGACGGGATGATCTTCATCAGAATGTGAGCTCAATAATAAAATCAATCATTTTTAATTACTTCTATTTGTACGTGGATTTTATTCAGAGTTTTTACTCTAGTATTCTAGGATTTTCATCAAGAACAGTTTTAGTTAAAAGTAATAACTCTAGTGTAAAGCTCATAAAAGAGATGAACCTTTGTTTACTAAAACAGCCAAAAATAATATTGTAATGAATGTAACATTAAGTTCTTTCTTTGGAATAATGTCAATAAATCATTCAGAATAACATATTAATAAAAATAAGAAACTTTTCTGAGATTAAATGAGGGAAATGAAATGTTCAGCCATGACAAAAAATGTACTTTTATTAATAGTTGTTCAAATAATCTGAAGATGTTCCACTGCCGGCCACACAGATTCTGTCAAAATACACACAAGAAAAAAAGAAAATTATTAATATATGCATTGAAATGTTCTTGAGTTTATCTGGATGAAATGAGGAAGTGGGTTGATGAAAACACTCATGGAGTTAGTTGAAGATCAGATGAGACTTTTGAAGAAAAGAATGAGAATAAACAAGATGAAAACGATCAGAGTTGAGCTGAACGAGTCTCTAAAGATCATGTTTCTCCTAAAACTGACCGAATCAGAGCCCAGTTTCAGTTGGACGTTCATGTAACTTTTTTTTTTATGTAACAGGAATGTTTCACAGGACGTAATCAAATGTAACGAATGATACAATGTAACGTTCTCACTGAGTTACTTTTTTAGGGAGTAACACAATATTGTTACGCATGAATTAAAAAAAAAGTAACTTTATAACTCAATTAGTTACTTTTTTAGGGAGTAACAATATATAGCGCATTACTTTTCTTAAAAAGTAACTTAGTAACTCAATTAGTTTTTTAGAGAGAAACGCAATATTGTTACGCATTACTTTTAAAAGTAACTTTCCCCAACACTGTAAATAACATTTTCATAATGTTATCAAAAACATGGGGTCTTTTTGTGCGGAGAAACATCTTCTGGTTGAGCGGAGAGTCCGTGTTTCTTCACACACACACACACACACACACACACACACACACACACACACACACACGTTCTGCTCTGGTGTTTGCATGCACTGCAGAGGTTAAAACGTGACGTCGTACCTCCTCAAATCCAAACCTACACTGTTGAGGGACGAAAACTCCCGAAAACATGTCCTTGAAATGATCACAAAACAACAGTGACAAATCACATTCAGTGAAGCACGAACTGCAGTCTAAAGCGCTCATCACTACTGCAGAAAAGCTCATTCTCACTGACGGTTACAGTTTCTCCTACAGTACACTGATCTGAGTGTGATGCTGTGCTACCGGAGTCCAGCCGCTGATGCAGAGGAGAGTGATATGTGCTCATGTAGCGCGCAGGACTCGACAGCGCCACCATCTGGAGCAGACGACACACCGCGGCCTGCGGGGGAATCGCATCTGCCGAGTCCTTCAGGACCTGATCTGGAGTCGCTGTCGATCCCTGTTCACACACACAGTTCAGAGCACACATCAGTAACACACTCTTAATAACACACTCTTAAACAAACCCTGTGTCACGGACGAGGTCGTGTTTGTGACATTGACGCTTTCCCTCTCTATACGCATCCACAGACGCCACTGAGGCGACACCTGGACTCGAACACGCATTCAACAATGACTAATCATGTTATCCATGTGTTAAAACATGCTAATTCATGTGAGCAACATGCTAAACAATGTTAGCAAAATGGTAAAATGTGCTAGCAATTTGCTAAACTATGCTAAAAGTATGTTAGTAATGTGATAAATCATGCCAGAAACATGTAAATGAATGTTAGCTCACTTCCCTGACAGCACACTGATAGTCTGATGTGTGCGTTTACGTCTGGAAGAGCGTTTGCTCGTCTGTCTCTAGGATGTTTCCTCATTTCTTGCAGACGTGTGTGTGATATCTGGGTTGTGTGTGTTTTTATTTCTCTTGAGTCTGAGACGAAGACGATCAGTCCAGTGAGTTTGCGCGATTGTGTACCGTCGTCGGTTCTGCTGCGCGGGCGAGGAGTGAGCCGAGCCGCAGGACCTGACGCAGGGTGTCGCTCACGAGCTCCTCCGCGCTCTGGCTCTCGCAGACGGCCGTGTGGCTGCCGGCAGACTCGCTCAACAGCCTGCAGATCCACTGCGGGAAGAGTCTGCGCTGAAGGTCGTGGGACACCAGCAGGATTCTGGGATGCAGGATCAGGCCGCTGCGGGTCGGAGAGGAACCGTCAGCTTCTGCAGATCCACTGCAGCAAATTAAAGAGATGTAGCGACTCGTCTGACGGCGAGGCCGAGTATTATATTTACTGTCTGATGTGAAGAACAGCTGATATCAGCACACGCTCACCTGTGCAGGTTCTCCTCCATGTGTCTCAGGTCCTGCAGGACAGACAGCAGAGCCTCCGTCGAACACTAATGGACCAAACACATTTTTACAATCACTGCTTGTGTTGTGTAACAGCGATGTTGCGCAGTGGAAGAGAGCCGTGTGGAGACGAGGAGATGAAGCTGTTTTCAGACCTCGATGACGAGGAGAGCGTGTTCAGGGTAGAGCAGCAGGACGCCGGTCACGTCTTCCCCCGGACGGCTCCTCTGAACTCTGACCTTCAGCCTCTCATAGTGAACTGAGGGAAAAGAGCGAACTCTCAGAGAGCTGACACTGATTCCTCAGCAGGTTTGAGCTTCTGGGATCTGGTCATATTGCCATTGTAAAGCTTTCAATGAGAGATGAGATGCTGTTCAAACCTCCCACAGCCGTCCGGTCCGCGAGTCCGCAGGAGAGCCGGCCGATCACGATGAGCCGGTGTAACAGGAACTTCTGCTGAGAGACGGACAGAGGAGATGAACTCTGAGTCTGAGCTGGAGTTTATGAACCTGCTGCCAAAACCAGCTCAAGTAAAACATACTAATCCTACATTTACAAGAGGGTTTTTTATGAAAAACATTTTTACAAATTGTATTGAGAGAAACGAATTAGACAACATGTAAAAGAATTAGGAATTTTATAGAGAGAGAGAGAGAGTAAAGTTTACAATGTATTATAATATAATCAATATTTTTAAATCATGTTTTGGATCAAAAATAAATGTTACCCTAATTTAGAGATTCCCAGACATCTTTAAGGTAAAATATTTAGATTTTAAGATTAATTTTATATATATTTCAATAATTTAATGACATATTCAAATGTTCACAGTTCTCAGGTAAGAACATAAAAGATAATTTTTTTTTTAACTTTTTTATATATATATATATAAACACACACACAATGTAACAAAAATGTACTCAAATATGTGTTTGTTGTCATTCCATCCACTCCCGTGTGAAGCTCAGTTTGGTAAAGCTGCTCTGACAGAACATTTGCCCTGTCGTGCTTCTCTTTACATCTCTATCAGATCCATGTAATGTGACAGCATGAATCGTGTCGTCCTCTGCACTGACCAGGTCCTTGTCCGGCCGTGTTTGTCTCCTGTGCGTCAGCCGGCGGTGGAACAGACTCGTGCCGTTCTCATGCTCTCTAGAACCTTCCTCACTGGAGCTCTGCATGTCTCTCTGTCTCCTCAGTGTTTACGGGCTCCTGGAGACGCCGGGCTCTGCCTCTGGGGCAATTAAACCCGGATCAGTCTGTAGGAGTGCTGACGGGAAACTCCCTCTGACAGACCATGACTACAGCTCAAGTTATCAGACGCTCGTGTGTGTGTGTGTTTCTGCAACTACGGCTCTTTTCACCCAGAGGATTTCTAGAAGAGAAAGTCCTTTAAAACTCTCAGTTTGTCAACTACAGAATCCATACATGCAACACAGGAGAAGTATGCTCTGAAGTATGCTCTGAAGTATGCTCTGAAGTATGCTCTGAAGTATGCTCTGAAGTATGCTCTGAAGTATGCAGTGAAGTATGCACTGAAGTATGCTCTGAAGTATGCACTGAAGTATGCACTGAAGTATGCTCTGAAGTATGCAGTGAAGTATGCACTGAAGTATGCTCTGAAGTATGCACTGAAGTATGCACTGAAGTATGCACTGAAGTATGCAGTGAAGTATGCAGTGAAGTATGCAGTGAAGTATGCACTGAAGTGTGCACTGAAGTATGCACTGAAGTATGCTCTGAAGTATGCACTGAAGTATGCAGTGAAGTATGCTCTGAAGTATGCTCTGAAGTATGCTCTGAAGTATGCACTGAAGTATGCAGTGAAGTATGCAGTGAAGTATGCAGTGAAGTATGCACTGAAGTGTGCACTGAAGTATGCACTGAAGTATGCTCTGAAGTATGCACTGAAGTATGCAGTGAAGTATGCTCTGAAGTATGCTCTGAAGTATGCTCTGAAGTATGCTCTGAAGTATGCAGTGAAGTATGCTCTGAAGTATGCTCTGAAGTATGCTCTGAAGTATGCACTGAAGTATGCAGTGAAGTATGCTCTGAAGTATGCTCTGAAGTATGCAGTGAAGTATGCTCTGAAGTATGCTCTGAAGTATGCAGTGAAGTATGCTCTGAAGTATGCTCTGAAGTATGCTCTGAAGTATGCTCTGAAGTATGCTCTGAAGTATGCTCTGAAGTATGCAGTGAAGTATGCTCTGAAGTATGCTCTGAAGTATGCTCTGAAGTATGCACTGAAGTATGCTCTGAAGTATGCTCTGAAGTATGCTCTGAAGTATGCAGTGAAGTATGCTCTGAAGTATGCTCTGAAGTATGCTCTGAAGTATGCACTGAAGTATGCTCTGAAGTATGCTCTGAAGTATGCAGTGAAGTATGCACTGAAGTATGCTCTGAAGTATGCTCTGAAGTATGCTCTGAAGTATGCTCTGAAGTATGCTCTGAAGTATGCAGTGAAGTATGCTCTGAAGTATGCTCTGAAGTATGCTCTGAAGTATGCACTGAAGTATGCAGTGAAGTATGCTCTGAAGTATGCACTGAAGTATGCACTGAAGTATGCTCTGAAGTATGCACTGAAGTATGCAGTGAAGTATGCTCTGAAGTATGCTCTGAAGTATGCTCTGAAGTATGCTCTGAAGTATGCTCTGAAGTATGCACTGAAGTATGCTCTGAAGTATGCTCTGAAGTATGCTCTGAAGTATGCTCTGAAGTATGCAGTGAAGTATGCACTGAAGTATGCTCTGAAGTATGCTCTGAAGTATGCTCTGAAGTATGCTCTGAAGTATGCACTGAAGTATGCTCTGAAGTATGCACTGAAGTATGCACTGAAGTATGCACTGAAGTATGCAGTGAAGTATGCAGTGAAGTATGCAGTGAAGTATGCTCTGAAGTATGCACTGAAGTATGCTCTGAAGTATGCACTGAAGTATGCACTGAAGTATGCACTGAAGTATGCACTGAAGTATGCACTGAAGTATGCACTGAAGTATGCACTGAAGTATGCACTGAAGTGTGCACTGAAGTATGCACTGAAGTATGCTCTGAAGTATGCTCTGAAGTATGCACTGAAGTGTGCACTGAAGTATGCACTGAAGTATGCTCTGAAGTATGCTCTGAAGTATGCTCTCAAGTATGCACTGAAGTATGCACTGAAGTATGCACTGAAGTATGCACTGAAGTATGCACTGAAGTATGCACTGAAGTATGCTCTGAAGTGTGCACTGAAGTATGCACTGAAGTGTGCACTGAAGTATGCTCTGAAGTGTGCACTGAAGTGTGCACTGAAGTATGCACTGAAGTATGCTCTCAAGTATGCACTGAAGTATGCACTGAAGTATGCACTGAAGTATGCACTGAAGTATGCTCTGAAGTATGCACTGAAGTATGCTCTCAAGTATGCACTGAAGTATGCACTGAAGTATGCACTGAAGTATGCTCTGAAGTGTGCACTGAAGTATGCTCTGAAGTATGCACTGAAGTATGCACTGAAGTATGCTCTGAAGTGTGCACTGAAGTATGCTCTGAAGTGTGCACTGAAGTATGCTCTGAAGTATGCACTGAAGTGTGCACTGAAGTATGCACTGAAGTATGCACTGAAGTGTGCACTGAAGTATGCTCTGAAGTATGCACTGAAGTGTGCACTGAAGTATGCTCTGAAGTGTGCACTAGCGGCTGAGAGGGTGTTGTTGAGCTGTAACCCGGCAACCATTCACGAGGAGAAATCTGACCCGCTCCTCCAGAGAATAGAAGAACTTCACACAAACCTTCCTGCCAGTGCTGTGTTTCTCCATCAGCCGGTCGAACAGAGACACTCTGTCCTCCAGTGACGATCTGCCCAAACCTGTGTCCAGTTCCCGGGAAGCCATGAGTGCCCTGTGTGTTTGCACTGGTTGCTAAGCAACACCCCTTTAGGGGCGGGACCGGGGCAACAGTGAAAACAGCCCCAGGTCTTTTAGCTCACGTTCTCTTCTATGTGCTGTTTCCTGTGCCATGTCACTCTGGTGATCAGTTCCCTGGTTGTTTCCGGGTGTTTTGTCCCCAGTGTTTCCTGCATGCAGATATACAGTAATGTGACCTGGATAATCTGTGGATTTATCATGTAAATGAACTTTGCATACGGCTGGAGTTCACATGGCATAAAGGGAACCTTCGTGACGCACTTTGAGGGGGAAGAATCAGCCATATTATATCTGTGATGTTGAGATCTGTCTGATGTCCCTCTGAATCTCTTGCTTTCAGAAGGGAATAGTTAGGAATCACTTATATGTGTGTATACTGTGTGTTTGTGAGGTAGGTTATGCAGTAGTTTAGTGTGTCCAAAGTTTGTTTGTTGTCAAATTTTAGCTGAGAAAAAGGATTTTAATGCAGCTTTTCTGTATGTTAAACAGTAGAGAGAGACGCTTGCAATGCCAAGGTCATGGATAAACATTTAAATACAAAAATATATAAATATAATGCACATGTTTGACACATGAATTATATTCATGAACTTTCTCTCTTTTGTTTCTATTTGCAATGATCTGTGATTACAGACTCGTTAAATAACGTTTAAAAATCCTACTTGCTCATTAACATTGATTAATTTTACACACAGAAAAGTCTAACATTTCACATAATGAGAGATGATTAGAGTAGGTAGATGCACCTTATTTAAATGCTCATATCACCATTTTTATTGTTAATGTAACTATAGTGAATATTTGACTGTAAACTATTCAGAATTACACTGTATATGCACTATAGAAATATAGATCATCAAACTAATAAATGCTGTAACCGGAGTACTGGTGTGTGATGAAGACGAGGAGATGAACTGAAACTCCTCTTTAATAATAAACTAAACCAAAAGACTTTAAATATAAACAAAAGGGCACTCTTGTGCAAACGCAGAAGATAACATGGAGAACACACACACACACACACACACACACACACTATTAAGTATTCAACAGCTGACAAAGACAAAGGGACTCGAGAGAGTTTATATACACAGGATAACGGGGAACAGGTGACGAGACTAACGAGACAGATGAAGGAAATTACACTGGGATTACGCGGAAGGAAACAGGAAGTGAAGAGACACGACATGACTGTGACAGTCTCAGTATTTTTGATTTTTGACGATGGGAGAAATTTGAATGGAGACTAAAAAGCCGAGCCTGAATCCAAAGGCCGGATAGAGCGGCTGCGGGAAGGAGGTCTGGACGCTGTAAATGAGATGCTGTGAGGACAGAGTTCCCGCGCTGTGATCCAGATACACTCCTACTGCAGATGAGCGGGGGATTTGGGATGTCTTGGTCTCGGCGTTAGCGTGTAACGAGAGGACGTGCAGCTCACACACCAGGACTGATCGTTGCGTCCAAACCCACATTCAGCTCCAGGGCCTTGTGTGGCGATGCTCCTGTACGAAACGGCTGTGCCGACTGTGCCGCTCCACTCCAGCTCCCAGTACCAGTCTAACCCTCTTCAGGCAACACCTGCCACCAGCCGGCAAACCTCTGCGGGCGGTCGGGGTTCGAGCCCCACGTCAGCTGCGGCCAGAACATGGAGATTGTTGAGCGGTTTTGAGATCCAGCGTCAGTCTACAGGAATCTGCACAGAGAAAACACTTTAATCTCTTCTGTGTTGCATTATATGACAGTTCAACTCTGTAAAATCAGGAATAATGATTTACACTGCAGAAACTGCTCTCGGGTCTTGGGAGGCTGGAAAGTATGAACTTCTCGAACTGTGGAGACACGAATGCGGAGAAAGATTTCAAAGTCAGATCTCAGGGATGTGATGAAAAATCTTCTGCATTCCTGCGTTTATCAGCTGCTTTTATCATCGCATTCAAGAAACACATCGACATTCTCATCAGTTCTTGCTTTCCCTGGGAATCAAACCCATGACCTTGATGTTGCAAGCGCTGCTCTCTACTGTTTGTAAGGTCTTGCACTGAAGGTTTTGATTATGTGCTAGCCTCACCTTCCTCCGATATCTCTCTTCCAGTCAATCCACAGTTATGTTTTCCTGTCAGAGATGGATTTCCTCACTTGTTCAAAAAAGCCGTGACGACTCAAATAAACTCTGGGGGATTTTTCACGTCTTCGAGGACTAGAGGCCTAATACTCTGGAGAAAGGCACAACAAGACACGTAAGACACTCCGAGAGACCCGTTTAAAAGCATTGATCTGCAGGAAGAAGGATGTGAAGGAAACCTGGAGGAACGTGAGGTCGTCCTCAGCGCGGAGAAGCTTCTGGACGTCTCTCTGGTGAAGCTCGTGAACTTCCTCCGGCTCCTCCTGAGCATCAGGTGTGTTATCTCGTCGCTTTGGCTCTTCATGGAGTCTGTCAGCTCCGCGCAGGCTTTCTCCAGGAGCGCTGGCAAACAGGGGAAGTTCTCCTGACTCAATGATTCCTCAAGTCCACACAAACGCTCTGGTTTTACTTCCGGTGCGTAACCGCTCTCTTGAATTCTATTGTTCGTGACTTCTCTAGCAATTGATAAATGTACAACGAACGCTTAATGACAAACATGTTGAAGGTTATCCGATGTTTATTCCTGAAATGGTCAGCGGTTTTCCCTCAGTCCCGAGAGAAGCTTCTCCTCCATTCACAAGCATTCAGAAACTCTCGCTGGTTTCATGAACAGCCAGGATTGATTTACCGTTCTTGCATTATGAGCAGTGACCGTGAATCAACATCACCAGGAGATCTACTGGTGAATCTGTCATAAAGGAGTATGTTTTGGATTTCATTTTGTCTTG
>JAWRVZ010000283.1:162500-165000 GCA_037043235.1 Rhodeus uyekii
AAATCAGTGCTGTCCATTTCTTCTGATCATCCTTGAGATGCTTCTACACCTTCATTTGAGTCCAGCTGTGATTGATTACATTGATTGGACTTGATTGGGAAAGACACAGCTGTCTATATAAGACCTTCCAGCTCACAGTGCAGGGCAGAGCAAATGAGAGTCATGAGGTCAGAGGAACAGAGTTGTGGCAAGATCAGATCTGGACAAGGTTACAGAAACATTTCTGCAGCACTTAAGGTTCCTGAGAGCACAGTGGCCTCCATAATCCTTACATGGAAGATGTTTGGCACGACCAGAACCCTTCCTAGAGCCGGCTCTAGAAAACTAAAAAACACCTGAAGGACAAGATGGTGAGAAATAAGATTCTCTGGTTTGATGAGAACAAGATAGAACTTTTTGGGCTTAATTGTAAGCGGTATGTGTGGAGAACAGCAGCCGCTGCTCATCAGCTGTGCAGTACAGAACCTTCTCCAGAGTCTCAGGATCTCAGACTGGGCCGAAGGTGTAGCTTCCAGCAAGACAATGACCCGAAGCACAGCTGAAATAACGCAGGAGTGGCTTCACAACAACTCGTGACGGTTCTTGAACGCCCAGCCAGAGCCCTGACTGAAACCCAATCCAGCATCTCTGGAGAATCCTAAAACAACGCTGAACACCAACGTTCACCATCCAGCCTGACAGAACCGGAGAGGATCTGCAGGAGGAACGGCAGAGGATCCCAAATCCAGCTGTGGAAAACTCGTTGCATCTTTCCCGAAACACTCATGGCTGAATTACAGCAAAAGCTGCTTCTGCTCAACACTGAGCACAGATCTGAACACTGATGAACAAGAGATACTCAATCAATCTGCAAAAATGTGAATAATTCTGTGTGTTTCTGTCAGTATCGGGTGTGTGTGTGTGTGTGTGTGTGTGTGTGTGTGCACATTAATGAGGGAAACATGAACTTTAATGATTCTAGCAAATGGCTGCAATATAACAGAGTGACACGTGTGAGGGATCTGAATACTTTCTGTTCCCGCTGAATAAATAATGTGCAGTTATAATCAACTAACCGTAAATAATCCTCAATCATAACTCTGACTCTCAGAAGAACATGAAGTTCATTATTATAACTCAGAACATTTGCACTGTAACACATCTGAACATAAAGTGTGACCCTGTTTCTTCCCTTCTTCTGCAGACGAGTGTGTGTGTGTGTGTGTGTGTGTGTGTTTGCACCTCAGACGCGCTTATCTCTTCACATCAGATCAGTTGTGAGACTGTGTGTTCAAACGAGCGCAACACAATTTAAATGCATATGTGAATGTAAAATGTCGTACATTTTGGCAGTTATTAGTTCAGAGTGAAGAAACATGACTTCCTGTTCATTCATCACTGGAAGTTGCAGCCTGTTTACCATATTGTGCATTCTGACATTCACACACACACACACACACTCTCTCTCTCACACACACACTCTCTCTCTCACACACACACACTCACACACACACAGACACACACACACTCACACATAGAATATAGTGTGACATGTCAATAGCAACTCAAAGCAGTGAGCCACAGGAGGTTTCTCAGTAAACAGAGTCACGCGTCGTTTCATGAACTGCAGTTTCATTTCAACACGTTTTTCTGCTTTTCCTGCCAGATCTTCGCAACATCTCTTCTGCACTTTCTCTCTTCCCTCTTTTCTACAGACGCGCGTCCCTGTTGATCAAGCAGTTGCGAAATAACGTTTCCTTTCATTTAATGCAACAGGTTTCCGGTGCATCAGTGTCGAGCAGCTCAGCTCTCCGTCAGCACACACACACACACACACACACACTCTCTCTCTCTCACACACACACACTCTCTCTCTCACACACACACACACACTCACACACACACACACACACACTCTCTCTCTCTCACACACACACTCTCTCTCTCACACACACACACACTCACACACACACACACACACACACACATATATCTGTCACTGCATGAGATTGAATATGATAATCATGATCAGAAGCCGCACAGACAGTGAAGGCGCATAAGCGCGCGCTGGCGTTATGAGTGATGCTGGTGTGTGCGCGCGGATCTCAGGTGTGTGTGTGTGTGTGCGCGGATCTCAGGTGTGTGTGTGTGTGCGCGTGGATCTCAGGTGTGTGTGTATGTGCGGGTTCACTCACCAGTCCCATGTGTCCCATCAGCCAGTTTCTCTGCGGCGGCTGGCTGAAGCATCGCAGCGCGCGGCGTTGGAGGACGAGACGCGTCGCGAGCGCGCACAGGAGCGCGGCGGCGGAGAGCGCGAGGATGCCGGACACCGAGCAGCTGCCGAGCAGCGCGATCAGACCCAGCGACGCCATGCGCAGCGACGCGTTATAAACTCTCTATGCGCTCTTAGTGTCGCGCTCATCAGAGCGTTGTGAAGCGCGGCGGGAGAGTTTCAAGACACGGGAAGTTCTGCAGTTCCTGGTCATCATTATCATCATCATCAAACATGCAAATCATCATC
>JAWRVZ010000283.1:172500-192500 GCA_037043235.1 Rhodeus uyekii
GTCAACGGCCGGGTGAGAGGGGATTCTCTCGGCAGATTCACATACAGTTCATTTCATGGCTGCTCAACGGTTGACTACATGATCACAGATTTAGATCTATTCTCTTTCAGAGCATTCACAGTCAAGCCACTAACACCTCTATCAGACCACAGTCAAATTACTGTGTATCTAAAGAGAAACGAAAATACTAATATACACCCACAACCCAGTAAGCTGTTTAACATTAGAAATAATTACAGATGGGTCCAAAACAGCAGTGAAAAATACCTGACCGCACTCGAGCACCCCCAAGTGTGCTTACTAATCGATAACTTCATAGAAAACACTTATCCTCATAGTGAAGATGGCGTAAATCTGGCTGTAGAAAACATTAATTACATATTTGATTACTTAGCATCAATATCCAACCTTAAAACCACTAAGAAAACTTTTATACAAAAACAAGAGAATGAAAAATGGTTTGATTTGGACTGTAAAAGAATAAAGAAAAATTTAAGACAACTTTCAAATCAAAAACACAGACAACCAGACAATACAGATTTACGTCTTCATTACTGTGAGGAACTTAAAAATTATAAAAACACACTCAGAAAGAAGAAAGAACAGTACATACAAAACCAGCTCAAAACTATTGAAGAATCTGTAGATTCAAACAGTTTCTGGGAAAATTGGAATCTCCTGAACAAAAAGAGCCATGAGCAAATTACAATTCAGAACGGAGACACCTGGAAAAATCATTTCGAACAACTATATAGCAAATTAAACCTAAATTTAGAACAATCACAGATACATGACAAATTAAACAATATAGAAAATGTAATTGGCAAATACCAAAATCCACTAGATTATCCAATCACTGAAAAAGAGCTGATGGATAAAATGCAGGCCCTGCCAACAAAAAAGGCAAGTGGACCAGACGGCATCCTCAACGAGATGCTTAAAAACACAAACCAAAAATTCAGATTGGCCATAATGAAACTGTTCAACTTGGTTCTGAGTGTTGGTCATTTCCCTGACATCTGGAATAAAGGACTCATAACACCCATATTTAAGAGTGGAGACAAATCAGACCCCAACAATTACAGAGGCATCTGTGTGAGCAGCAACCTGGGGAAGATGTTCTGCAGCATCATCAACACAAGGCTCATACTCTTCCTCACGGAGCACAATGTCCTCAGCAAAAGCCAGATTGGATTCTTACCAAATTACAGAACATCAGACCATATCTTTACCCTACAAACCCTGATCGACAAATACGTCAACCAAAACAAAACCAAAATATTTGCTTGCTTTGTAGATTTCCAGAAGGCCTTCGATTCAATTTGGCATGAAGGTCTTCTGTCTAAACTGCTAGAATCGGGTATTGGGGGTAAAACTTATAACATCATAAAATCAATGTACTCAAACAATCAGTGTGCAATTAAAATTGGAAATAAACAAACTGAGTTCTTCACTCAAGGACGGGGTGTGAGACAGGGCTGCCCGCTGTCACCGACCCTCTTCAATATTTACATTAATGAATTGGCTAAACGTCTAGAAGAAAGTGCAGCGCCTGGCCTCACACTCCACGACTCCACCATAAAGTTCCTGCTGTATGCGGACGATCTGGTTCTGCTGTCTCCAACAGAAGAGGGTCTACAGCAGAACCTGGACGTCCTGCATCAGTTCTGTCAGACCTGGGCCCTGACCACTAACCCAACCAAAACTAAAGTTCTAACCTTCCAGAAAAGATCCAGATCTCAGGGAAAGAGACACAGCTTCACCCTTGGTACGTGCAAAATTGATCATGCCACAAGCTACACGTACCTCGGGCTGAAGTTCAGCTCAAACGGAAGCCTCAACTTGGCTGTGAATGAACTGAAAGAGAAAGCAAGAAGGGCCTTCTATGCCATCAAAACATCTGTCCAAATTAAAATACCAATCAGAATCTGGCTCAAAATATTCCAATCAGTCATCGAGCCGATTGCTCTGTATGGCAGTGAAGTCTGGGGTCCTCTCCTGAACCAAGAGTTTGACAAATGGGACAAAAACCCAACAGAAGCCCTGCATGCAGAGTTCTGCCGGAGTATCCTGGGAGTCCAGAGGAGCACGCCCAACAACGCATGCAGGGCAGAATTAGGCCAATATCCTCTACTGATCCACATTGAGAAACGAGCCATCAAATTTTGGAGACATCTAAAGATGAGCGACCCCGACTCTTACCATTTTAAAGCCCTTAAAAGCCATGAAATGAACATGACAAGAAGTCCCCTGATTCAGATGGTCCTGAAGCTGCAGAACCAAACGAGCACGAGCGACAGCAGCCGGACTCTGAACACGGACACACTCTTCCACACAATCCGGCCCAACCACATTATAAGAACACAAAAACAACACTATCTGAATTATTGGACTGAAACAACAGGAAAACAAAGCAAACTTGAATGTTATTTGGCCCTAAATAGAGATTACACAATGGCAGAGTATCTGAGTACAGTGAAAGACAGCAAACTCAGAAGAAGAATGACGAGGTACAGACTGAGCAACCACTCTCTGACGGTAGAGACGGGCAGATACAGACAGAACTGGCTGCCCCGAGAGAGACGCATCTGTCCGTACTGTGAGCAAGGAGAAGTGGAGACAGAGCAACACTTCCTCACCAGCTGCTCTATTTATGAGGAAATTAGAAACACGTTCTTTCCAAAATTTGAAATAATTTGCCCTGACTTTAGAAAATTAAACAATGAAACACAGGTTCGATATCTTTTAGGCGAAAAAAGAGAATGTATCTTAATAGCAGCAAAATACATTGAGGCCTGTCACAAAAAGAGGGAAGAGATGACCAATCAGTGATGCGCTCACACACACACACACACACTCACTCACACACACACACACACTCACTGACTCACACACACACACACACTTCTAAATTATTAATAGAATTGTTCTACATTGATTGTTTATTAACGTTTAATGATTGTTCTATGTTGATGCATATGTATGTGTTATTTGTATTGAAATTTGTGAAATGTATGTATGTGTTATATTTGAAAATGCTTTGGCAATACACTGTGATAATTGTCATGCCAATAAAGCACACTTGAATTGAATTGAATTGAGTGAGAGAGAGAGAGTCAGAGAGAGAGTCAGAGAGAGAGAGAGAGTGAGAGTGAGAGTGAGAGAGAGAGAGAGAGAGAGAGAGAGAGAGAGAGAGAGAGAGAGAGAGAGAGAGAGAGAGAGAGAGAGAGAGAGAGAGAGTGAGTTTTGTACTAGCATGGATTAACATGTTGTTAGCATGAGTTAGCATGTCTTACCAAATTACTAATATGTTGCAAACATGTTTTAACACATTGACAAAGTACTAATTCATGTTAGCAATGTAGTAAAACATACTAACATGTTAAAACAAACTAACAGTGTTAATTCATGCATACAACATTAGTAATTTGGTAACTTAATTTAATTAAACATGTTTAAAAGTATTGCTAGAATAAATAATTTAACACACTGTTAGTATGTTTTAACATGTTAGTACACTTTAGCATGTTGCTGGCATGTTTTAGTACATGGCTAACAAGAATTAACATTACAAGCATTTTAGCAGGTTGATAACACTGTCTTACCAAACTACTAGCATGCATGAATTAATCATTATTAGTATGTTTTAACTCGTTACTAACATGTCTCAGTACATTACTAACATAACTTTGGATGATAAAATTAAAAAAAACTAAGAAAAATTGCTAAAAAAATAAAAAAATAATGTTTTTTTTTTTCACATAATAAAATAAGATGGCATGACTTCACTCACCGAGTGTCTGTTTGTGTGAAGCCGCGGCTCCGTCCTCGCAGGTCTGAGAGAAGGATTTGAGGATGAGGTTGAGCGCTCGCACATCCACCCTCAGTTTGAGGCTACACACTCCCATGAGCTCACAGAAACACACACACGCCGCCGACACACACGCGCTGCTGAAGCTCAACAGGCCGAGAGCGTACGCTTGATCTGCAGCCAGAGACAACCTGAGCCGACACACAACCATCATCAGATCACATAAACCACGCATCTACACACTGATCTACTACTGAAGCTCATGTAGCCTTAACAAGCTAGCAATATGCTAAAACATGCTAATTAATGTTAACAATGCGTTAAAACATGGAAGCTGCATGCTAATCATGTTACACACAAACTAATTCATGAAAGTAACATGTTAAAAACCATTCTAGCATTGTCACAAATTATCCTAGCAACACTCTAAAACATGCTAGCAACACATTAGCAATGTTTTAAAACAACTTCGCAATGTGCTAAATCATGCTAGCAACATACAAGCAATGTGCTAAAGCTAACAACATTCTAAAACAAGTTAGCAACATGTTAGCAATGTTTTAAAACATCTTAGCAATGTGCTAAATCATGTTAACAACATGCTAAAAATGCTAGCAAAGTACTAAATCTTATCACTGAACTAAATCAAGCAGGCTACGTTAAACACGCTAACAATGTGCCAGATCATGCTAAAACACTAACAGTGTTAAATTTTACTAGTAACAACTTGCTAAAGCATGTTAATGATATATTAGAATGTGTTTACAATATTTAATTAACGTCTTTGTGTCATCTTGAGTTATTTCAAACAAGCCATCAAAGTTTACTCATCTACCGGTTGTTATTATCTTGCTTTTATAATTAGATTTTATTTATTAAATTCTATTAAGTGTATTTTAAAAGTAAAAAACAACAATTGTTTAAACAAAATGTTTAATGCAACAAAAAATAATATCGACTTTGAGAGACTTTGATAAAGCGCTATATAAATGTAATGAATTATTTATTATTATATACTAGTACTATATATTAAAATATGAAAAATATAATAAAATATAAACACTAGCATGTAATGTGTGTTTTACACAACGGTTCCATAAATTAACAAAAAATAATTCCAAAGCATTTATTAATCTTAATTTCAACAATTACTAATACGTTATTAAAATCAAAGCATGATTGATACATTAACGTTTAATGTATTTTTATTAAACGTTAGCTAGTGTTATTAAAAGGACCCTTGTTGTGCAGTGTGTGTGTGGTTTAGCCTCCACGCAGAAGCGAGTGTGTGACGGTGTTCGTCTCACTGTAGCTTCACATCACTGCCGTTCACCAGATGCTGCGCGAGAAAAACCCCGAAGGCGGACGCCGGCCGGCCGTGACGCAGGTAATACAGGAAGTCCAGTTTCTCCACCACGGCGAATTTACCGACCAGGTGCTCGCTGGAGAAATGCGGCGGCTCGAGGGACGTTTCTGGAACACACCAGAACATCCGTCACTCATGAACAACACGCTTTACTCCTCAGTCAAAGAACGAGTGAACTTTCTGCAACAACGTTAAACGCCTACCGGAGCTGCCCACGGCGTTGGCCGACTGCCATCCGAACAGTTTGGAGGGATCCAACGGATGCAAAGCCTGCAGAAGGAAAAACACACACACACACACTTAAAACCCTCCTGTTACATCTGATTCTGAAAGTGCTTGATCAGCAGGAGAGTTTCACCGTCTGTTCCTCCAGAACATCCCATTAAAATCTGCATCGTAAAGCAGTTGCTTTCGGCCGATGTGTGTGTTTGCATTTACACACACATACACACACACACGTATAACTATGTGTGTGTATGCATATATACGTGTGTGTGTGTGATGCATTTATTTACATACATGTATTTATTTAATATTTATTCATATGTATGAATAAATATAAAATAAATACATGTGTATTGTGTATTTACACACACACGTGTTTATTTTATAATAATATATATATATATATATATATATATATATATATATATATATATATAATGTTTTTATTTTTTTATATGAATAAATATAAAATGAATAAAATATATACATATACAAATATAATATATAAAATAAATACATGCGTGTGTATACAAATAAATAAATAAATACACGTACATGTACATTTATTCATTTAGCAGATGCTTTTAGCCAAAGCAACTTTTTATTTGAGGAATAAAGAAAGCGATTCATCCTGAAGATGCAAAGGCTGTGTATTTACACACACACACACACACACATAAAAATGTAACCCTGTTGTATGTGCAGCATTACCTGCATGAGGTGGTAGAGGGAGGTGTCGCAGGCGGAGGCTCCGCGGGGGCCGCTCTGGGGAAACAGGGCCGTCTTGAGTTTGGGATAGGCGCTCAGGGCCATTCTCAGCAGCTGAGGGTCGACTCTGCTCAGCGGGTCCTGACCTCGCTCTCCCTCTCGCACGGCCTGCAAACACAAACACATGCAGAAGACCTGCAGACGGAAGAGCAGCGAGCGATTGAAGCCGGACGGAGGCGGTGCGCTGACCTGGTCGATGCCGCCGGGTCTGAACATGATTGTGGACAGGGCGAGCAGACTGTGACCCTCCAGCAACATGCTGCTGATGCTGGCCTGACTGCCGGGCAGCAGAACCTGAGCGGCCGTGAGACTGGCCTCAAACACGCGCTCGGGCGCTGAAACACAACCAACACCAGACTCTGAACGCTTGAGGAATATTAAGAGCCTCATTTCAGCAGTAAGAAACCATAGACTGACAAACAGCTGTTGTGATGTTAGAAAACGGTTCACGTCAAATGAAAACACTCGCACCTTTAAGGTCTCTGGGGATTTTCTGGAGCTTCAGCATCATCTCAAACCAGGGGAAACTCTCAAACAGGTTCCTGTCGGTCAGAACCGGGCAGTTCTCCGGAGTTAACCTGAACGACAGACACACGCACAATGCTCTCACACACACATTATTAAATATTTAATGCATTATATATATAAAATATTCTGGAGTATTTATCTTATTGTGCAGACATGCATTACAAATAATAAATGTATAAATTTAAGTAAAAAATTATATTTACACTTTTTTTAGATGTTTATAACATTTACATGATTTAATTTAGTAGTTTGTAAAATTTTATTACTATAAGATACAATAATTTGTAGCTTAATACTTAAACGGTTTGCCCGCTTCCTGATTTCTTATTTTTTTAAATGTACAAATTGAACTCGTATCTGAATACTATGTGTGAGTGTGAGAGTGTGAGTGTGAGTGTGAGAGTGTGTGAGAGTGAGTGTGTGAGAGAGTGAGTGTGTGAGTGTGTGAGAGTGTGAGTGTGAGTGTGTGAGAGTGTGAGTGTGTGAGAGTGTGAGTGTGTGAGAGTGTGAGTGTGTGAGAGAGTGAGTGTGTGAGAGAGTGAGTGTGTGAGAGAGTGAGTGTGTGAGAGAGTGAGTGTGTGAGAGAGTGAGTGTGTGAGAGAGTGAGTGTGTGAGAGAGTGTGTGTGTGAGAGAGTGTGTGTGTGAGAGAGTGAGTGTGTGAGAGAGAGTGTGTGTGAGAGAGAGTGTGTGTGAGAGAGAGTGTGTGAGAGAGAGTGTGTGAGAGAGAGTGTGTGAGAGAGAGTGTGTGAGAGAGAGTGTGTGAGAGAGAGTGTGTGAGAGAGAGTGTGTGAGAGAGAGTGTGTGAGAGAGAGTGTGTGAGAGAGAGTGTGTGAGAGAGAGTGTGTGAGAGAGAGTGTGTGAGAGAGAGTGTGTGAGAGAGAGTGTGTGAGAGAGAGTGTGTGAGAGAGTGTGTGTGAGAGAGAGTGTGAGAGAGAGTGTGTGAGAGAGAGTGTGTGAGAGAGAGTGTGTGAGAGAGAGTGTGTGAGAGAGAGTGTGTGAGAGAGAGTGTGAGAGTGAGTGAGTGAGTGAGTGTGTGAAGGTGAGTGTGTGAGAGTGAGTGTGTGAGAGAGAGTGTGTGAGAGAGAGTGTGTGAGAGAGAGAGTGTGTGAGAGAGAGAGTGTGTGAGAGAGTGTGTGAGAGAGTGTGTGAGAGAGTGTGTGAGAGAGTGTGTGAGAGAGTGTGTGAGAGAGTGTGTGAGAGAGTGAGTGTGAGAGAGTGAGTGTGAGAGAGTGAGTGTGAGAGAGTGAGTGTGAGAGAGTGAGTGTGAGAGAGTGAGTGTGAGAGAGTGAGTGTGTGAGAGTGAGTGTGTGAGAGTGAGTGTGAGTGTGTGAGAGTGAGTGTGTGAGAGTGAGTGTGTGAGAGTGAGTGTGTGAGAGTGAGTGTGTGAGAGTGAGTGTGTGAGAGTGAGTGTGTGAGAGTGAGTGTGTGAGAGTGAGTGTGTGAGAGTGAGTGTGTGAGAGTGAGTGTGTGAGAGTGAGTGTGTGAGAGTGAGTGTGTGAGAGTGAGTGTGTGAGAGTGAGTGTGTGAGAGTGAGTGTGTGAGAGTGTGTGTGTGAGAGTGAGTGTGTGTGTGAGAGTGAGTGTGTGAGAGTGAGTGTGTGTGTGAGTGTGTGTGTGAGAGTGAGTGTGTGAGAGTGAGTGTGTGTGTGAGAGTGAGTGTGTGTGTGAGAGTGAGTGAGTGTGTGTGAGAGTGAGTGTGTGAGTGTGTGAGAGTGAGTGTGTGAGTGTGTGAGAGTGAGTGAGTGTGTGTGTGAGAGTGAGTGAGTGTGTGAGAGTGAGTGTGTGTGTGAGAGTGAGTGTGTGTGTGAGAGTGAGTGTGTGTGTGAGAGTGAGTGTGTGTGTGAGAGTGAGTGTGTGTGTGAGAGTGAGTGTGTGTGTGAGAGTGAGTGTGTGTGTGAGAGTGAGTGTGTGTGTGAGAGTGAGTGTGTGTGTGAGAGTGAGTGTGTGAGAGTGAGTGTGTGAGAGTGAGTGTGTGAGAGTGAGTGTGTGAGAGTGAGTGAGTGAGTGTGTGAGTGAGTGAGTGAGTGAGTGTGTGAGTGTGTGTGTGTGTGTGTGTGTGAGTGTGTGAGTGAGTGAATGAGTGTGTGAGTGTGTGAGTGTGTGAGTGTGTGTGTCCCGCGTCTCACCTGTAGTGCTCCAGGAAGCAGTAGAGCAGGTACTGCAGGCTGTTCTCCAGACAGTGGAGGACGAAGCGCTGGTGAAACTCTTGACCCTGTGACGCCTGGAACTGTGGGACGGGAGGGTTGTTTCCAAGATGCATCACTCCTCCAGCCTGACCCAGTCGCCATAGCAACTGCTCGAAGTCCTCCATCTCCGACTGCACAAACAGCCCCTGTCTGAACGCGGGCAGCAAGTTAGACAAACAGTATTTTTTTGTGAGCGGTGAACGTGTTCATGCGAGCGGCTCTGACCGGGCCAGCAGGTCCAGGACTCGGTTGCGCAGGTGTTCCCCACAACGGCTGCTGCCGTTGATGACGTGCGGAGTGAGCGCTGGCCAGCGGGAAGCAGTCTCTCCGGCCGGAGCGCACACCCATCCCGTGACCCGGACAGAATCGTGCAGTGAGGTGAGATACGACCACAAAACATCCGCGTCCCACGAACCCTGAGCTGAAACACCAGAGGAAGCAGCACTTCAACTTAAAGCATCAGAAGAAAGATTGCTTCAATAAAATGAGAATTCATGGCTCCATCTATCACAGTAAGTCTTCCAGGTCCAGCCCCAGACCATTACACTACCACCACCATATTTTACTGTTGCTATGAGGTTCTTTTTCTGAAATGCTGTTACTTTTAGCAGATCTAATGGGAAAACCGTCTGCCAAATGCATGAATGTATATAAAATATATTGTGTTTCCCTAATGCATGTGAAATAAACAGTGTTTTAGGAAGGTCTAACAGTAGTTCTCAGGTACATAAATCAAAATAAAATGTAAATTACATCTAAATTCAATATACATTAATCCATATTAAAGTTACGAAAGTTAGGCAAGAGTAGCAAGTAATTTTGTCTTTTGTAGCTTTATTAATATCTGAAATTATCTCAAACAGGAGAGTGCAGTGCTTGCAACGTCAAGGTCATGGGTTCGATCTCAGGGAAAGCAAGAACTGATTAGAATGTCAATGCGTTTCTTGAATGTGATGCAAGGAACAAATGCGTCTGATAAAAGCATAAATGTAAATGCTGAAATTCATAAACATTAAAACAGACAGCAGAAATATTAGGCTACTGTCACTTTAAGAGCGAATTCGCATCCAACCGACACACAAGCATTTTATTTCTCACCCGTTTACATTCATTTAAAACAGGACTGGCTGTGTTTACAAGGATAAACTGCATTGTGTACAGATTTCATGTTTTAGCAGGAATTTAATTAATTTTACCAAGACAAAACGTTGGATTATGTAAAAGACATTGAATCACTCAATGTATTTAAGCAGTTAATTAATAAGCCATGGTTTGTTATATCTGCCCTTCTCATAGCAGATGGTTTTATGTTAATCAAAAAGCGGCTGATAAATATGGGTGTGATACATCGGAGCTGCTCTATTAAGAGTGTAACCCTTTATTGTAACAGTGCTAATCGAGTTAAACTCACTGGACGTCTGCAGTCGGGACAGAAGGATGGCGTTCTGCGCGTCTCGGTCCCAGTATCTGACCCAGTCCAGACGCACGGGATCCAGGAGAGACCCGGAAGACGACGCCTCTGGTTCCCGCAGGATCTCTTCCAGAAGTCTCCTGCTGTCGGGATCGGACCGGCTCATCTGCAGAACCCTGCACAGAACACACACACACACACACACACACACACACACACACAAGCCTTCACTGTTAAAGAAAGCTTCATTTGCTTGAAAAATGTAACAACTTATTTCTTGAGGTGAAATATGACGTTTTGGACTGGCTTGTGAACAAAAGCTTGCAAATTAATAAATGTAGTGAAGAAATGTATTAACCTAAATGTGGTATTTGTTGGGAATTCATTTTAACCTGCCTTTTAAATTTTCTTTCTTTCTAAAGTGTTAAAAAAAATGCAGGATTTAGTATGCAAACGAATATGTAAATAGTACAAAAGTATGCAAATAAATGAATATGCAAATTGTAAAAATGTAAATAAACCAATTGCAAACAAAAGTATGCAAATAAACCAATTTTTAACGAATATGCAAATTGTACAAAACTGCAAATAAACGAACTGCAAACAAATATGCAAATTATACAAAAGCAAGCAAATAAACCAATTGCAAAAAAATATGATTTAAAAAAAAAAAAAAAAAATTTGCAAATGCGATAAACGTATGCAAATAAACAAGCTGCAAACAAATATGCAAATTTTGCATATATGCAATATGCTAAATATGCAAATTGTACAAAAGTATGCAAATAAACCAATTGCAAACGAATATGCAAATTGTACAAGTGTAAATAAACCAATTGCGAACAAATATGTAAATTTTTATTAAAAGCCAATAAACTAAGTGCAAACTAATATGCAAATTGTACAAAAGTATGCAAATAAGTTAACTGCAAAACAAATATGCTAATTTTACACAAGTATGCAAATAAACCAAATCGCACTACAGTATACAAAATGATGTCGTTGCTTTCAAAACAACAAAAAGTAATTTGACTCTAATTTCCAATCTGCAAAATCTAGTTTCATAATTTCTAGATTTGATTTTGAGATTATTAAACATGACCTGTAAATGTTTTTGAGAGGTTTGGGATCTTACCAGAGTAAAAGCTTGACCAATTAATGACATAAAAACTACATTTGACAAATTTGAACCTGCCTAATTGTTTTGAACACGTGCCACGCTTTGGAACTGCTGCTCAAACCGAGCTCGAGTCCAGCTTGCAACACGGCCTTATCCTACACCGCTCTCTTTTAAACATCATTTCCTGTCACAGTATCAACATCACAATCACACAGGCCAGAATCAACATTTGAAGCAGGAGAAACACTCGCCTGCTGGAGTCCAGACGGCCGGAGCATCTCGTCGCTGGCGTCGAGCACACGCTCTCGATGGTCTGGATGAACTGCACCTGCTCACACTCTTCACACGAGAGGTGATTCTGCTTCTGCAGCTCCTCAACCTGCCATCACAGCAAAGCTCAGAAACACATCACATACTTCACCAGTGAGAGTCGAGTCGTGATTAATCCTTAAAATCATTAAGGGCTCAGATTGCTTATTCTCACCATGAAGGCCCTTAGATCCCGATCAGCAGTGAAAACGCAGATGCTGTGAAGCTGCTCCTTCACATTAAAGCCCTGAAAACACAGTCAGTCAGTCCTGATTTACATTAAACTGAACACAGATCAACGTCTGGGATAAACATTGATAAAATATTAATTTTATCAAAAGATGCATTAAATTGATAAAAAAAGTGACAGTAAATTTAATCACAGGAATAAATGACACTTTACTATATATTCACATAGAAAACAGCTGTTTTACACTGATATAATATTACACTGTTTTACTGTATTTATCATCTAATAAATTCAGCTATAATCACAGGAATAAATGACACTTTACTATATATTCACATAGAAAACAGCTGTTTTACACTGATATAATATTACACTGTTTTACTGTATTTATCATCTAATAAATTCAGCTTTAATCACAGGAATAAATGACACTTTACTATATATTCACATAGAAAACAGCTGTTTTACACTGATATAATATTACACTGTTTTACTGTATTTATCATCTAATAAATTCAGCTTTAATCACAGGAATAAATGACACTTTACTATATATTCACATAGAAAACAGCTGTTTTACACTGATATAATATTACACTGTTTTACTGTATTTATCATCTAATAAATTCAGCTTTAATCACAGGAATAAATGACACTTTACTATATATTCACATAGAAAACAGCTGTTTTACACTGATATAATATTACACTGTTTTACTGTATTTATCATCTAATAAATTCAGCTTTAATCACAGGAATAAATGACACTTTACTATATATTCACATAGAAAACAGCTGTTTTACACTGATATAATATTACACTGTTTTACTGTATTTATCATCATCAGGTGGTAAAGTGGTGTGTGTGTGTGTGTGTGTGTGTGTGTGTGTGTGTGTGTGTGTGTACCATGTTAGTCAGCAGTGTTTTAGCCTGACGCAGGTCTCTGTTCACGAGGCAGGTGAAGGTGCGTCTCAATCCGGTCCTCCTGATGTCCTCCAGTCTGTATCCAGCAGAGCCGCGTCTGCGCAGGAACGCCTGCGCGTGTGGGATCCGTCTGCTCAACACCGCGCGCTGCACAACATCCTGAAACACACAACTGAACTAGCTCAGGTTCTCCAATCTGATTGCGATATTCTGATAATCACACTGAAAACGTTTCACAATCTGCATCACTCGCTTGTTTCTGTATCTCTCGTTTCTCTTAGCAAGTGTCAACGGCGGAGGAGCAAATATCCTATTATTTTACAATAACTACGGTTTAAATCTTCAATTCTACCTCCAATGTAAAGCTTTATCTCGGCCAGTCCTGCGGGAATGCAGATAGTGTTTAAACAGGCGATCTTTGGCCTTAATAATCCATTTCTTGCTCCAGAGCAAAACTGATTTGGCTAAGGGTAAAGTTACGTTTCATAACTTTATATTTTACTTAAATCCTGTTGTAATCTAGAGTGCATTACCCATTACACTCACATTCATGCATTTATCAGACGCTTTTATCCAAAGCAACTTTCAAGAAACACATTGCAAGAACTGATTAGAATGTCTTTCCCTGGGAAATATTGTATAAATATCTTATAATGGCTTTAATTGTTCATTTAAATATTATTCTTCAATAAACATGTTATTTTATATAAATATTCTGCATTTCATAATGAGAAAGTGTGTCAGTGATTGTGATTTGCACATAGATGGCAGCAAAGAGTCAGAAGCAAAGACTCTTATAGTGAAACGGCTCTCAGCCAATCAGATTTGAGAAACTTACTGTTATATAAATATACATTACAATACAACACAGTGCTCTAAATAACTTGAAGTATATATGTAGGGGTGTAACAGCATACACAAGTCATGGTTCATGCTGCTCAACACAATGATCATACAACAGAAACAACTTAAAACACTCTGCTGTTTATGGTCCTTTAAGAGTAAGACATCATTAAAAACTGTAAAGGGTATATTTTTATTATTTTGTGTGCTGGACGGATGGATAATATAATATATATTTGTGAATATCTGCTTTAAGCAATTTATTTCCCCTCCATATATACACACACATACACGTGTGTGTGTGTGTGTGTGTGTGCATGAATTGCATCATGCATTGGAGAAAATAAATTGGTTAAAGCAGACGCAGCGAGTCAAACACAAACACATGTCTGTCTGTCAGGACGCAGGAAGGCGTCGCTCGTGTCGAGTGTTTCTGTTGACTGACCTCATCACACAGCGACTGCCACTCCTGCTGGGAGCCGGCGGAGGAAGCTGGAGCTCGAGGACGCACTGGTGCTTCCCCTCCGTCTGGCCAGGGGAACTTCTTCATGAATCCACGCAGATCAGAGATGTAGCCGTGCAAAATCTGCACACACTCCTGCAGGTTCACGTCCAGCTCTACACACACACACACAAACACGTCAGGCTCAGTTTCCCGTCGTAGAGCTCAGTTCTCTGAGATTGAGTGTGTGTTTTACCGTGAGAACTGGTGAGGAGGACTTTGGTTTGCGTGTTGAGGAACGTTAGCGTGATGCTCAGCAGCTGCTCACAGAACTGTTGACTCTGAGCTTCTGTGTGTGTGTCCCGTATAGCAGAACACAGCAGATCCAGCGCCGGACACATAGCCTGAACATCTGAAACACACACACAATCAGAAGTTTAAAATAAATACAAATTTTAATGTTTGTGAAAGAGTCTCTTCTGCTCAGACTGCATGTATTAGATAAATACAGTAAAACAGTGTGATGATATATCAGTGTAAAACAGCTGTTTTCTATGTGAATATATAGTAAAGTGTCATTTATTCCTGTGATTAAAGCTGAATTTATTAGATGATAAATACAGTAAAACAGTGTAATATTATATCAGTGTAAAACAGCTGTTTTCTATGTGAATATATAGTAAAGTGTCATTTATTCCTGTGATTAAAGCTGAATTTATTAGATGATAAATACAGTAAAACAGTGTAATATTATATCAGTGTAAAACAGCTGTTTTCTATGTGAATATATAGTAAAGTGTCATTTATTCCTGTGATTAAAGCTGAATTTATTAGATGATAAATACAGTAAAACAGTGTAATATTATATCAGTGTAAAACAGCTGTTTTCTATGTGAATATATAGTAAAGTGTCATTTATTCCTGTGATTAAAGCTGAATTTATTAGATGATAAATACAGTAAAACAGTGTAATATTATATCAGTGTAAAACAGCTGTTTTCTATGTGAATATATAGTAAAGTGTCATTTATTCCTGTGATTAAAGCTGAATTTATTAGATGATAAATACAGTAAAACAGTGTAATATTATATCAGTGTAAAACAGCTGTTTTCTATGTGAATATATAGTAAAGTGCCATTTATTCCTGTGATTAAAGCTGAATTTATTAGATGATAAATACAGTAAAACAGTGTAATATTATATCAGTGTAAAACAGCTGTTTTCTATGTGAATATATAGTAAAGTGTCATTTATTCCTGTGATTAAAGCTGAATTTTCAGCATCATTATTGCAGTCTTCAGTGTCATGATCTTCACAAATCACTCTAATATTATATATTACAATATGAACATTTCAGCCGATACAACAACTGATAATTCTTTACATTTGAAATCTGATAGCTGATATACTAGCTGATAAATCTAAATCCAAATTTTTATACAATTGTTGAGAGCCTGCTTACAAAAACAAAAGTCTCACCATTAAATCCACGACCCAAACACACAATTACAATGTTCTCGTTATAGTTTTTCGAAGCCTATAAGAGATTCTTGCTCTCCACGTGTGATTCCAATCATTTCAAGCGATGGAAAACGAGTCTCAGCAAATTATTTATCAGCTCAATTTTCTTAATAAAATGAACATCTATCAGCTAATATAATGTAATTGTATAATCAATATTTAATGTTTTTCTTTTTCTTTTTTGTGATTGAAATGTGACCTGGACATATTTGATGAGGTCAGAAGTTAAAATAGAGGCGCATTAAAGACGTTCTCCAGCGTCACATCTGCCCTTCAATAACCCGCAGATCTGAAGAAGCTTTAATTGAGCTGGTCGTTAGCGATCAGGTCTCATTAGAGCGGGGGCTTACTCCTCAGCTGCGTCTGGGTCGAGACGGCCGGCGTTTGATCGGGAAGGACAAACCCAGACACGGGGCTCAGGATGTTCTCCTTGCTCTTCAGAAAGAAATCAACCGTATCCAGCTGATGGTTCTTGAGGCCGGCCTGAAATGAACATCAGAACACAAATACTCTCCTATTTATGTCGAGTAACGGACATTTCACACTATGATTTAGCAACTTTAAACCATAAAACAGCCTTAAATACGCATTCTTCCCTATTATAAACTCTTGTTACTGTGTTTCTCTCCACTAGATCAAGTTTTCCTGCTTGAATGTTGGTTATTTTCCCCATATTCGTCTCTTCCCAGTCTGTCAGAAACGCTCTGTTTAGTTCCTGTCTCTATGAAGCTCCTCCTTCTGAAAGCACACTGTGCTCTGATTGGTCGGCTGGATCGGTGTGTTGTGATTGGTCGAGAGCTTCCAGTGTGTTTAGGAAATGTCCCGCCCCTTCCCATAACCACCAGTTTCAACACACGACTCACTCACTCAAGCCCCGCCCCTTTATTCTGCGCATGAATTATGATAATGAGGAATATTGTGAGAGTTTGTCCCCTAACCCTATTCTGAGTTGAACTGAGTAATATTTGGACTGAACGCAGTTCCTGTACCTGCAGGGCATGTATGGGGATTGAACAGCGCCCCCATGCGTTCAGATGGCAGAGCGAGTCGACGATACCAGCCGTGCCAAAAACCATCAGCCTGTTCAACAGTTCCTCCTGCGTCACACAGAACAGAACCACGGACAGACCCGACGCTAAAACACACACAGAATATATAATCAATAAAACAGTACTTGTTTTTCACTTAACCTAAATCAAAAATTAAGCCATATTAGTAATTTCTATTAATATACTCAGTGCTCTTTTTTGTTTTATTTCAATACAGAAACATTCATATTTAAAAGACAAAAAACCTTCTATAAATACAAAATGCTTGCTTAAATAAGTCTAAATAAATGAATTAATTCTTAAATACATAAGTTAAAATTTTTCAATAACTGCTAAAATAAATGAAAATTCAAATAAATTGTTAAATTAATAAATAGAAGTGCTTATATACATATAAAATGCTTTAGTAAATGAATGATTAAATATTTAAATGCTTATGTTTAAAAAAAATTAACAAATTAATAAATTCTTGAACACAAATATTTAAATAAAAGCTTTAATAAATGTTGAAATAAATGCTAAAGTAAATATATAAAATTTTAAATGTTTGAATGAATAAAATGCTTTAATATGTTAAAAAATTTTCATGTTTAAATAAATAAATACATAAAAAATTTAAACATGCTTTCTCATCAGTTTAATGAGAATTTTTAGAGAAACTGCTCTCATAAACATTGGAAAAAAAATTATGAAATAAAAATGTTAATGTTTATTAAAAAAAACTTTATTTTTAATTTTGCGCTAAAGTGTAATCTATCCATATTCTTAACAGTTTTGCCATTTAAAGAAATCAGTGCAAGGTCACGTTGTGTAAGGTCAGAGGTCACGCCTCACCCTTCAGTAACAGACACAGGTGTTCGCTGGCACATCTCTGGACGGGCACGGCAGGAGCGTCTGACCGCTGGTACGTCACGCTTTCCTCTTCCAGATCCCAGAAAGCCAGAACCGTGTTCACAGGGGAAACGAACGTGACGAGGGCGGAGAACTGGGACACGTTCAGCCCTGCTGCCACGGCCGTCTCCGGCACGCTGAACGGCGTCACAGCGCCCCCTGGCTTCACGGAGGGCTGGGAGAGCTGGGCCGTGGCGGCCGCCCGCCGGCACTCGATGTGCGGGAAGTCTCTGTACCAGGGCGACGCGCGGGCCGGCCGATCCGGACCTTTACACCGGCCGTACAGCGAAGACAGACGCGCCTCCCACGACCTGAACACACACAGCTGCATCAGAGCAGGACACACACACACACTTTACTGGCTTCTGAGATACTTATAAAATGAGCAGGTCAAAATGATGCAGTCATTGCAGTGCATTGTCAGTGCAGTCATGTGACTCATACCGGTCAGCGGGCAGCGGTTTCTCCAGGACCGTCAGGCTGTGGGCGGAGCTTGCGAGGCTGTCCTGATCCCATGATTCACTGGGCCGGAGAAACGGGCGATTAGGAGTCGCCTGACAACACAAGTGATCCGGGTTCATCCTGAAATACACACAAAACAATAGGGAACAGATCTGGAAGATGCATATTTAACAGAGGATATATTAATAACAACAATAGAAAGTATAACGCAAGTATTATCAAACTTATATTACATTTAAACCTGTATACATTACCGTTTAATATTCTTAGCAAAATGTTATATTCAATATAATTAATATAAATTTTATATTCAAAGTAATATATTTTGTAAATATTAAATGCTATATATATATTTTTTTTTAATAATAATTATGTATAATTATAATTTTATATACGTTTACTAAGCAAAAAAATATAAATGTGTATATATATATACACACACACATATTTATATATTGTTTTCTTAGTAAACGTATATAAAATAATAATACATAAATAATAAATAAAAGCATACAGCTGCAATTAAATGTAATATTTACACACACACAAACACTCACTCACACAGATACACATTTACATATATATATATATATATATATATATATATATATATATATATATATATATATATATATATATATACACAGTGGTACCTCGAGATACGAAATTAATCCGTTCCGAGGCGGCCTTCGTATAATGAGTTTTTCGTATCTTGGAACACATTTTACATGTAAAATGGCTAATCCGTTCCAAGCCCTCCAAAAACACCCCATTAAATTTCATAATAAAGCTAAATTGACCTATAAACAATGAAATAACGTAAAATGTCGAAGCTTAACTTTCGAGTGAGGCTATCTCCGAAAGTGGCGGCAGAGGAGGAGGAGGACAAACGGCAGATAACGTACGTACACTTAACTTTACGAAAACACATAATAAATGTAAAGTTTGGGGTGCGGAGTGGCTGAGCTAAAGCACGCCAGCACGTACGTATAGAAGATGCATGATGGGAGGGATGCTGTCCAATTAGAGAGAAGGATCTCATGGCTTGGCTAGCATCAGGAACCAATGGGAGAGCAGGAGGATGCTGGCGAGTCTACTATAACTAAGATGGCGGCGTGCGGCGCGAGTTTCAAAATTGTTATGGGGCGAATCTCGGACTTTCAGAAACCTTTCGTATCTTGAAAACTTTTCGTATGTAGAGCAGTACAATTCATCGTCTTTGCTTTCGTAACTTGGATTTTTCGTAAGTTGAGCCTTTCGTATCTTGAGGTACTACTGAACATTATATATATAAAACAACATTTATCGCAGGTGGAAGAGCACTTCCACACAGCAGTAGTGAGTGTGAGACTGGTCTGCGCACTGGAAGTAATGGTTGAGGTCGAGGGCGAGGGCTTGGTTCTGCCGCGTGACAGTCACTGCCGTACTGAGATCCTGCGAGACCTGGATCAGACAGAAGGAGCCGGCCGGAGGAACGGATGGAGGGACAGATGGAGGGATGCAGTATGAGGGAAAGTCCACTGAAGCCATGAGCTTCCCATCAGCCGCATCAAACACGTCTGACACGCCGTCAAAGAAACACTTCACATCAATGCACATATAAAACACACTTTCATTCAATTACTCAAGCATATAAATTAAAATTAGTTACACTATGGTAGTGTTTTTTTGTATTGTATTTTATTTTTTACTTATATTAATTGTTTATATAATTATACAATAATATTTAAAAGTTCACAATATTAGAATTTTTTTAAACATTATATTAATTGTTTAATACAATATAATAATTTGGAATACTTAAGATTTAAAAAAATCTAATGTTGTTTAATATAATTAAAACTGTTGAGATTTTTAAAAATATTTATATTATTTTAATTGTTTAATATAAATGTTTGGAATACTTAATATTTAAAAAAATATTTATTATATTATATAATTTTTTTTATATA
>JAWRVZ010000283.1:197500-205000 GCA_037043235.1 Rhodeus uyekii
TGTAAGTTAATTAATTAAAAAATAAATATTTATATAAACTATATATAAAATTAATTAATTAAAAACAAATAAATTTAAAACAATAAAATATGTATGTGTGTGTGTGTTTGTAAATTAATTCATTAAAAAACAAAAATATGTGTATATAAACTATATATAAAATTAATTAATTAAAAAGCAAATATATATTAAAAAATATACATAGGTATTTTATTTATATATATTTCATATTATATATTATTTATATAATAGTTTTTATAAAGTTTTTTTGTAATACTTATTGTTAAGTATTACATTTTCTAAAACAATAAATATGCAACATTATTAACATGACACAAGTTGAGTCTGAATATGGATGGTTTTGATGGTTATGATTATTATGGTCTGTGTTCTGCCTGAGTTGGTGCTTCTGCGCTGGGATCGATCTGCTCAGTGTAATGAACCCCTGCCGATCACACGCTTGTGAACATGCCTTCATTATGATCCGTGTTTCCCTGGTCCGGTGATCCCGGGAGATCCTGATGAATCCCGTCTGCTCTTCCTGCAGGTCTGTGCTTACAAGTCAAGCTCCAGCGCTGCCTGCCGTTCAAACACAAGGTGCGTCCGCAGGGATGTTGTTCTCGGGAGAGGAAGCGTCTCTTTTAATGAAAGCCTTGCTGTTTCTCTGTGACGGTTCCTCTTCCTGAAGTCCTGTTCTTTTATCCCGGCCTCTGATTGTGTTTTCTCTCGGCTTTATTCCCTTCAGCTGGAGATTTACATAACGGAGGGAACGCACTCGACCGAGGAGGACAGTGAGTGTTCATCAGGAGCCGTCCACACCAGCCTTCAGCACAAACATCCCACAAACACATTACACTGATTTCAATTATTTACAGAGTACAAGTGTGTGTGTGTGTATGTATGTGTATATATATATATATATATATATATCATACACACACATTTTTACTCTGTAAATAATTCAAATCAGTGTATATATTCAAATCAAAATATCTAAATAAATGAATATTGAAATTAATTAAATTTCTAAATATTAAAAAATATATTTTTTGAAATTAATGAAATGAGATAGGATTTTTGAAATGCAATTTTTTTTTATTAAATGCATATTTTACTTTACATAAATGGTTAACTAATAATCATATACAGTAATACCTCGGTTTACGAGTTTAATTCGTTCCAAGAGCGAGCTCGTATCCCAAAATGCTCGTACACCAAAACAATTTCCCCCATAAGAATGCATTAAAAATCAATTAATTCGTTCCACACGACCATAAATGCCCATTTTAAATATTTAGTTTTTATTTTACCCTATTAATTACAGTTAAAATTATAACCATTAAGATCTCATATAAATACTCTTTAAACAGACAATTAAACTTTAGACAATTAAACTCTAAAAATACTTGACAATTTGCTGTAACTCACTTTGAGCAGCGTCTGCTGGCATGAAGGAGATGAGAGACAGACGAGGGAGGGGGAAAACACAAAACCTGGATTCAAGTGCAAATGAGTGAATTTATTATAATAGTGCAGAAAACAAACAAAGTGATAATCCAGAGTGAAAGTCGTGGAACGGGAGACGCACCGCCAGCGCCGGGAGACTCGCGCGACACCAACGCGAGCTCCAGAGTGGAGAGAAGTGAGGAGACGATTAATTCATGAACCCCATATATATTTCACTACGTGAACAATAGAGGCTGAGAGAAGTTAAACTGCTGACAGAGCGAGGCTGAGAGAATGAATGCTTTAAGGGGTGATAAATGGTTTTGAACTGCGTGACTGTGTTATGAGAGGCTGTCATTAGGATATTTCCAGTAAAAATGCCCGTGAAGATGCAGAGCGTTAGGACAAAAATGCGCATGGGTGAGGGAAAAATTTGCTCGTACACCGATACAAAGCTCGTACACCGATTCAACCCTCCATGCTCGTACACCGATTTTCTCGTATACCAAGTCGCTCGTAAACCGAGGTACCACTGTATATGTAATTGTATATTTAAATCAAAGATTGAAAATGTAAAATATTAAGAAAAATAATAATCTAATTCATAGTAATTAATTAATTAATTTATAAAATGTATATTAAAATTGTATTATTAAATAATAATACTTTAATTCATACTAAATAATATATGTATATTTAAATGAATAAAATTTCTAAATATTAAATAATAAAAGAAATTGCAAATACACATAAAATGCATAATATATATATATTAATGAAATATTTTTTGAAAATATAATTTAAGAAAAAATTACATAATTGTATGTTTTACTTATTGAAAATAGTTAGCTAATAATCATATTTTATAGATTATTAGTATTTATAAAATGCATTATTTAATTATGTATATATTAAATATTATATTACATGATTTTATTTAATTATAAAAATGTTGTTATTAAAGTATGGTTATTTGAATAAAAAAAAAATATATATATATATATTTATATACATACATGCATTTTATATATTATGTAATGAGGGCAAATAAAAAAAACTTTTTTTTCCCCCTGAATATTTCCCAAAAATTCATAAAATAGATGATCTGAAAATGCTTCTCATCCATGTACAGCTATTGGCAGATTTTGCGTTTGACAAAAGGGGAAAACGAGCTCTCTCGTGATATTCCCGGACTTGAATCCGGATCGAGTCTCATGTGTTCTCCTGTCTCTCAGTTAACAAGCAGATCAATGATAAGGAGCGCGTGGCGGCCGCCATGGAGAACCCGAACCTGCGGGAGATCGTAGAGCAGTGCGTCACCGAACCGGACGACTGAGTGTGAGGAAGCCGAGACACAACACACACACACACTTCCTAGACAAGCAGACAGAATGTTGCATCAAACCTTTAAAGGACCTTCAACTCTTGTGTCTCCAAACATCTGAGCTTTTAACAAAAGTAATATAAACTGCTCCAAAAACTCTTTGAAACGATGATTCATGACTCCAAGCTTCGGAGACGCACTACTTTCTTTTTCATCCGTCCTCGGAAAACGGCAGCGATTCCTTGAATTCCTGCACATTATATGTGAGATGAACTGGTTTCTAAATGTTTGATCTTTTTCTTTTCTTTTGATAGACAACGATGAATTTGTAAATAATTTGATTTTGTAAGGGAAAATATATTTGGGGTCTTTCGAATAAAACCCTCCTCAGAGAAGTGATGTGTGTTTTTATGCATATTTAGTTCCCAGACTCATGGAAATGTTAATCAGAGATTTAATATTTATGTTTTATGTAATTGAAGTTAATAAAATCATTGCAATTTTTCATTTCTACTTTGTTAGAATGAGTTTTTGTGAATGAAATCTCTCTCTCTCTCTCACACACTCTCTCACTCACTCTCTCACACACACTCTCTCTCTCTCTCTCTCTCTCTCTCTCTCTCTCTCACTCACTCTCTCACACACACTCTCTCTCTCTCTCTCTCTCTCTCTCTCTCTCTCTCTCTATCTCTCTCTCTCCCTATATATATGTATATATATATATATATAATTGTTTTTTTAAGATATATTTTTTATTTATTTTGTTTTACAAATTTTGTCACAAATTTCATTACTCAAAAGGTGTGGTAATTAATTAATTGATTAAATACTCAATAATAAATATTTCTATTTATAAGATGTAAAACATTTAAATATTAATAATAATAATGATAAATTCATACTAAATAATACATGTATATTTAAATGAAAGAATGTGCATTTTAAATATATAATAATCTAATTCATATTAAATCATTTATAAAATGTATATTTTAATTCTTTTTTAACTTAATTACATTTCTATGAAATAGTAAATATCTATTTAATTTAAAGAATGTAAATATAAAAATATTAAGGAAAAATAATCTTAATTTATAAAGTGTATGTATATTGAAATTAAAATGTAAAACAATATTAATACATACTAAAGAAACATTTATTACAGAAATTAAATTAAAGAATGTAAGTTTAAACTATTAAGAAATAATAATCATGTATTTTATACAAAATCATTTATGATATGTATATTCAAATGAAAATGTAACATTTAAATATATATAATTATATATTTAAAATGTAACATTTAAATAATATTAATACTTTAATTCACACTAAATAATAAATGTATATTATGTATGTATAAATGTGTGTGTATATATATATATATATATATATACACTACAAATAAAATGTATTATTATTATTTATTTATTTTAAAGACTGTACATTTAAAACATTAAGAAAAATAACAATTTAATTCATATTAATTAATAAAATGTTTATTAATGTAAAATTGTATTATTAAATAACAATAATACTTAAATTCATACTAAATATATGTAAATTTAAATGATTTAAATTTCTGAATATTAAATAATAATGTAATTAATTATTAAATACAAAAAAAATTATCTTTAATAGCAATAATAATAATCATTATTTTGCATTTCCTAGCTGTTCTGGAAGCTGTAATGACAGAATCTCAGTTTATGTAACACAAACGCCACTGTTTTGACATAATAGCTGATCTTTCTGTGAACGTGAAAGGCTTTTGTATATTAGCGCGATCCGTCTAGTAACAAGCGACTGCCAACAATCATTAAAACCAATCAGTATTCACACAGTAAAGCGACTACGCTGTTCAGCAAGAGGTTTTTAATAGGCCTGTGTGAGATGGATTGTGTGTATCGCTGCCGGTCTTAATCACTCATTTCTGAGTTATTTAGACATAAGCAACTCCATCATCTGCGTCTCATTAGAGCGGCGTGAGTGTCTGACTCTCTGAAGCCTGTTAACGCTTGACGCTTGACTGGAGATGTTAAAGCTGACGTCAGTCAAGCTGCCGAGAGGAATTTAACTAACATTTCATATTTTAGGATCCTCTTAAACATGACTTTGTTCTGAAGTGACCCAAAAAAGGAAGTGTAAAAAAAAACTGTTGGCTAAATCTGTGAATCAGTGTATAATTTACCATTTTTTCATGTGCTTTTAGCAGAGTTAGCCACATGTTAATCTTAACGAGGTGACATTCTGCCCTTTTTACAGTTTGTTTCCACTAGATCAGGTTTTCCTGCTTGAATGTTGGTTATTTTCCCCATATTCGTCTCTTCCCAGTCTGTCAGAAACGCTCTGTTTAGTTCCTGTCTCTATGAAGCTCCTCCTTCTGAAAGCACACTGTGCTCTGATTGGTCGGCTGGATCGGTGTGTTGTGATTGGTCGAGAGCTTCCAGTGTGTTTGGGAAATGTCCCGCCCCTTCCCATAACCACCAGTTTCAACACACGACTCACTCACTCAAGCCCCGCCCCTTTATTCTGCGCATGAATTATGATAATGAGGAATATTGTAGTTTGTTCTCGGAAGAAACTCAAGATTATAATGTTTAAAAGCAGCTTAACACTAATATAAACAGAGAAACAGCAACTCAGTTATGACCAAATTAATTCAGTTTTGTTATATATTTTGCGGTTACTGAATCGTTGTTTAAAAGCAGTTGCGTCTTGCTTGTGATTGGTCAGTGCAATCGGAGATTTTGCACAAGTAATTTCATACAGCTCTTCTACGCTCATGCGTCTCTTAAGCCTCGGTTTCCCGTCTGGAGTCACGAGCTCTGTGCATAATTTGTGAAAGTGTATCGTAACAATGCTCTTATTCCCGGGCCGGTTCCAGGTAATCAGTCTCTCCTCCTCAAGGAAAAAGCTTTGGCTGGAAACAGAGACACGTTATCTCGTAACACACACTGTGAATGACAAATGAAGGCACTGAATCCACAGCCGGCACATTTCTGCACAGAGCTCTGGATTAGAGTCCTAAAACCCTGAAGAGAATCAGCATCCGAGCCAGAGATTCGCTTGGCAGTCGTTGCTTTTCAGTTTATGAGTATTAAAGAGGACCTTTTATGCTTTTCTTCATCTGTCTTTAGTGTGTGATGCTGCTGTTTGATCATGAACGCCTCTCCTCCATCTGCAGTTCTTCTTCTCTATCAGTGTTTCTGAACTCCTGAAACGCCTCCATAGATTCTTGAGTTTCTTCCGGGAACAAACTCTCACAATATTCCTCATTATCATAATTCATGCGCAGAATAAAAGGGCGGGGCTTGAGTGAGTGAGTCATGTGTTGAAACTGGTGGTTATGGGAAGGGGCGGGACATTTCCCAAACTCACTGGAAGCTCTCGACCAATCACAACACACCAATCCAGCCGACCAATCAGAGCACAGTGTGCTTTCAGAAGGAGGAGCTTCATAGAGACAGGAACTAAACAGAGCGTTTCTGACAGACTGGGAAGAGATGAATATGGGGAAAATAATCAACATTCAAGCAGGAAAAGCTGATCTAGTGGAGAGAAACACATCTTGGTCTCTGTGAGATCTGGGATGAATGTTACTTTAAGAGACTTTGTGTTTTGCATCATAAATTAAATTTGAAATGCTTTTAATCTTAAAGTTGCAACTGAAAGACCAAATTCACGTTTGTGGTCTGGCCGTGTGTCATGTTGTAGATCAAAGTATTTATTTAACTTCTATTTCAAAAATCTATGGGAAATTTCTGTGGGAAAGTGAACATACATTAGCATTCAAAAGTTTGGAATAATGATTTTTACTGTTTCTGAGTTTCTTCTGCTCATGAAAGCTGAATTTATGTAAATACAGTAAAACAGTGTAATATTATATCAGTGTAAAACAGCTGTTTTCTATGTGAATATATAGTAAAGTGTCATTTATTCCTGTGATTAAAGCTGAATTTATTAGATGATAAATACAGTAAAACAGTGTAATATTATATGTGTAAAACAGCTGTTTTCTGTGTGAATATATAGTAAAGTGTCATTTATTCCTGTGATTAAAGCTGAATTTATTAGATGATAAATACAGTAAAACAGTGTAATATTATATCAGTGTAAAACAGCTGTTTTCTATGTGAATATATAGTAAAGTGTCATTTATTCCTGTGATTAAAGCTGAATTTATTAGATGATAAATACAGTAAAACAGTGTAATATTATATCAGTGTAAAACAGCTGTTTTCTATGTGAATATATAATAAAGTGTCATTTATTCCTGTGATTAAAGCTGAATTTATTAGATGATAAATACAGTAAAACAGTGTAATATTATATCAGTGTAAAACAGCTGTTTTCTATGTGAATATATAGTAAAGTGTCATTTATTCCTGTGATTAAAGCTGAATTTATTAGATGATAAATACAGTAAAACAGTGTAATATTATATCAGTGTAAAACAGCTGTTTTCTATGTGAATATATAGTAAAGTGTCATTTATTCCTGTGATTAAAGCTGAATTTATTAGATGATAAATACAGTAAAACAGTGTAATATTATATCAGTGTAAAACAGCTGTTTTCTATGTGAATATATAGTAAAGTGTCATTTATTCCTGTGATTAAAGTTGTATTTTCAGCATCATTACTCCAGTATTCAGTGTCACATGATCTTCACAAATCATACTGACATGATGATTTGCTGCTCATGAATAATTAGTGTTTTACAAGACA
>JAWRVZ010000283.1:210000-247500 GCA_037043235.1 Rhodeus uyekii
TGTAAAACAGCTGTTTTCTATGTGAATATATAGTAAAGTGTCATTTATTCCTGTGATTAAAGCTGAATTTATTAGATGATAAATACAGTAAAACAGTGTAATATTATATCAGTGTAAAACAGCTGTTTTCTATGTGAATATATAGTAAAGTGTCATTTATTCCTGTGATCAAAGCTGAATTTATTAGATGATAAATACAGTAAAACAGTGTAATATTATATCAGTGTAAAACAGCTGTTTTCTATGTGAATATATAGTAAAGTGTCATTTATTCCTGTGATTAAAGCTGAATTTATTAGATGATAAATACAGTAAAACAGTATAATATTATATCAGTGTAAAACAGCTGTTTTCTATGTGAATATATAGTAAAGTGTCATTTATTCCTGTGATTAAAGCTGAATTTATTAGATGATAAATACAGTAAAACAGTGTAATATTATATCAATGTAAAACAGCTGTTTTCTATGTGAATATATAGTAAAGTGTCATTTATTCCTGTGATTAAAGCTGAATTTATTAGATGATAAATACAGTAAAACAGTGTAATATTATATCAGTGTAAAACAGCTGTTTTCTATGTGAATATATAGTAAAGTGTCATTTATTCCTGTGATTAAAGCTGAATTTATTAGATGATAAATACAGTAAAACAGTGTAATATTATATCAGTGTAAAACAGCTGTTTTCTATGTGAATATATAGTAAAGTGTCATTTATTCCTGTGATTAAAGCTGAATTTATTAGATGACAAATACAGTAAAACAGTGTAATATTATATCAGTGTAAAACAGCTGTTTTCTATGTGAATATATAGTAAAGTGTCATTTATTCCTGTGATTAAAGCTGAATTTATTAGATGATAAATACAGTAAAACAGTGTAATATTATATCAATGTAAAACAGCTGTTTTCTATGTGAATATATAGTAAAGTGTCATTTATTCCTGTGATTAAAGCTGAATTTATTAGATGATAAATACAGTAAAACAGTGTAATATTATATCAGTGTAAAACAGCTGTTTTCTATGTGAATATATAGTAAAGTGTCATTTATTCCTGTGATTAAAGCTGAATTTATTAGATGATAAATACAGTAAAACAGTGTAATATTATATCAGTGTAAAACAGCTGTTTTCTATGTGAATATATAGTAAAGTGTCATTTATTCCTGTGATCAAAGCTGAATTTATTAGATGATAAATACAGTAAAACAGTGTAATATTATATCAGTGTAAAACAGCTGTTTTCTATGTGAATATATAGTAAAGTGTCATTTATTCCTGTGATTAAAGCTGAATTTATTAGATGATAAATACAGTAAAACAGTGTAATATTATATCAGTGTAAAACAGCTGTTTTCTATGTGAATATATAGTAAAGTGTCATTTATTCCTGTGATTAAAGCTGAATTTATTAGATGATAAATACAGTAAAACAGTGTAATATTATATCAATGTAAAACAGCTGTTTTCTATGTGAATATATAGTAAAGTGTCATTTATTCCTGTGATTAAAGCTGAATTTATTAGATGATAAATACAGTAAAACAGTGTAATATTATATCAGTGTAAAACAGCTGTTTTCTATGTGAATATATAGTAAAGTGTCATTTATTCCTGTGATTAAAGCTGAATTTATTAGATGATAAATACAGTAAAACAGTGTAATATTATATCAGTGTAAAACAGCTGTTTTCTATGTGAATATATAGTAAAGTGTCATTTATTCCTGTGATTAAAGCTGAATTTATTAGATGACAAATACAGTAAAACAGTGTAATATTATATCAGTGTAAAACAGCTGTTTTCTATGTGAATATATAGTAAAGTGTCATTTATTCCTGTGATTAAAGCTGAATTTATTAGATGATAAATACAGTAAAACAGTGTAATATTATATCAGTGTAAAACAGCTGTTTTCTATGTGAATATATAGTAAAGTGTCATTTATTCCTGTGATTAAAGCTGAATTTATTAGATGATAAATACAGTAAAACAGTGTAATATTATATCAATGTAAAACAGCTGTTTTCTATGTGAATATATAGTAAAGTGTCATTTATTCCTGTGATTAAAGCTGAATTTATTAGATGATAAATACAGTAAAACAGTGTAATATTATATCAGTGTAAAACAGCTGTTTTCTATGTGAATATATAGTAAAGTGTCATTTATTCCTGTGATTAAAGCTGAATTTATTAGATGATAAATACAGTAAAACAGTGTAATATTATATCAATGTAAAACAGCTGTTTTCTATGTGAATATATAGTAAAGTGTCATTTATTCCTGTGATTAAAGCTGAATTTATTAGATGATAAATACAGTAAAACAGTGTAATATTATATCAGTGTAAAACAGCTGTTTTCTATGTGAATATATAGTAAAGTGTCATTTATTCCTGTGATTAAAGCTGAATTTATTAGATGATAAATACAGTAAAACAGTGTAATATTATATCAGTGTAAAACAGCTGTTTTCTATGTGAATATATAGTAAAGTGTCATTTATTCCTGTGATTAAAGCTGAATTTATTAGATGATAAATACAGTAAAACAGTGTAATATTATATCAGTGTAAAACAGCTGTTTTCTATGTGAATATATAGTAAAGTGTCATTTATTCCTGTGATTAAAGCTGAATTTATTAGATGATAAATACAGTAAAACAGTGTAATATTATATCAGTGTAAAACAGCTGTTTTCTATGTGAATATATAATAAAGTGTCATTTATTCCTGTGATTAAAGCTGAATTTATTAGATGATAAATACAGTAAAACAGTGTAATATTATATCAGTGTAAAACAGCTGTTTTCTATGTGAATATATAGTAAAGTGTCATTTATTCCTGTGATTAAAGCTGAATTTATTAGATGATAAATACAGTAAAACAGTGTAATATTATATCAGTGTAAAACAGCTGTTTTCTATGTGAATATATAGTAAAGTGTCATTTATTCTTGTGATTAAAGTTGTATTTTCAGCATCATTACTCCAGTTTTCAGTGTCACATGATATGTTTTAATGCATTTTATATCTCAGGATTATTTGATGAATATAAAGTTCAAAAGAACAGCATTTATTTGAAATATAATCTTTTGTAACATTATAAACGTCTTCACTGTCACTTTTGATCAATGTAATGCGTCCTTCTATCAAACACACACACACACACATAAGGTGACGGATTAGATGAGCGACCTCGACTCTGGCCTCCAAAACACATCGATTTAACCCGTCAGAATCAATTATGCTCTGAATCCGCACATTCCCGACACTCCCGCTGGAGTGCATCCTCCCGTCCGGAGACTTTCACCATCCCAACCAACACCGATGAACACACACACATCCAGAACACACGCACTGATTCAGTTCATGCAGAAACAGAGACGCTGGCCATGTGTCTCTCTTTTATAGAGATTAATAATAAAATACAGATTTTTTTTAACTTTATTAGTTTTTTTCTCCACCAAAGATTAAGTTGATATTTAATAAAAAATTATATGACAGCAAACAGAAAATGCATGAAATCTAAATTAATAAAAATGTGAGTTGCACATATTCTTCAGTGTTAAAGGGAAAGATCACTACATTTAAATAATCCATGTCTGTGTGTGTTTAAGAATGTGTGTTTTTCATCTGAATCCGTGAGATGAAAGCGAAGGCTGTTAATTTCAGAAGATCAGGCTGCAGTTTCAGCTCAAGCCCTGCAGCCGTCAGACCAGTTTCCTCCGTTTCTCCACCACATCTTTAATGGAATCACGTCCACGTTTGTAATTATTTAAGCTGAATTATATATATATACACACATATATATCAATATCATACCTTTCACGTGATTTCGTATCATTTTAGTATGTGACTTTTCTCTCTCTCTCTCATGTATCTGTATCTCTCTGTCTCTCTCTCTCTCCCTTTCTCTTTTTGCATCTGGCAGAGAGATGAGTGAAACATATCCGCCGTAGATGCAGTTTTTGTACTCAGATGTCTTTGTGGATAACAACACGGCTCAGGTTTGTGGGATGATTTCGCTCAGGAACAGTGGAGGGAATGGGTTTGAGTCCCGCTCCGGTCAACCTGACCTCATTCAGGCATGGGATTATAAATGAGGTCACGTTTTCTCATTATGGCTGGAGGAATCTGTAACGACACATCATGACATCCCATAATATGTTAGCTGGTCCTTCACCTGCATGCATCCAGTCAGGCTTCACTTTAGCTAGTGCTTATCGTGTTAGTGAACGATCAAACAGCAGACGATAATTGTCAAACTTCAGTATCACTATTTGAGAGTGTCATAAGTTCAATTGATTTACAACACCATAACAACTACCATAAAACCCCAAGTAACTACCTGGCAACCACAAGGATACCCTAGAAACCACCTGGCAACCACCCAAAACACCCTAGCAACAATCTAGCGACCACAAGAAAACCATAGAAAGTACCTGGAAACCACCCAGACACCCTATAAACTACCTAACAACTATTTAAAACACCCTAACAACTACATGGCAACCACAAAAACACCCTAACAACTACCTGGAAACCAAAAGAACACCCTAGAAACCACATGGCAACCACCCAAAACACTCTAGCAGCCACAAGAAAACCACAGCAAGTACCAGGAAAACACCCTGAAACCCCAAAAAACTACCTAACAACCATTTGAAACACCCTAACAACTACCTGGGAACAGCAAAAACACCCAAGCAACAATCTAGCAACCACAAGAAAACCATAACAACTACCGGAAACCACCCTGACACCCTAGAAACTACCTAACAACCATTTATAATACCCTACCAACTACCCGAGAATCATAAGAACACCCTAACAACTACCCGACAACCACCTAAAACACCCTAGAAACAATCTAGCACCCACAAGAAAACCATGGCAACTACCTTGAAACCACCCTGACACCCCAGAATCTACCTAACAAACATTTAAAACATCATAACAACTGCCTGGTACCCACAAGAATACCCTAGAAACTACCTGGCAACAACCCAAAACACCCTAGCAACAATCTAGCGACCACAAGAAAACCATAGAAAGTACCGGGAAACCACCTAGACACCCTATAAACTACCTAACAACAATTTAAAACACCCTAACAACTACATGGCAACCACAAAAACACACTAACAACTACCTGGCAACCACAAGAACACCCTAGAAAATACATGGCAACCACCCAAAACACTCTAGCAGCCACAAGAAAACCACAGCAAGTACCAGGAAACCACGCTGACACCCCAGAAACTACCTAACAACCATTTGAACCACCTCATAACAACTACCTGGTCACCACCCAAAACATCCTAGCAACAATATAGCAACCACAAGAAAACCATAACAACTACCTGGAAACCACCCTGACACCCTAGAAACTACCTAACAACCATTTATAATACACTAACAACTACTTGAGAACCATAAGAACACCCTAGAAACAATCTAACACCCACAATAAAACCATGCAACTACCTCAAAACCACCCTTACACCCCAAAAACTACCAAACAAACATTTAAAACATAACAAATGCCTGGCAACCCGAAGAACACCCTAGAAACTACCTAACAACCATTTAAAACACCCTAACAAATACCTGGCAACCACAAGAACACCCTAGAAACCACCTAACAACTACTAATAATGTCCTAAGCCATACATAATGTCCAAAATACTACCTGACAATCACAAGAACATCTTAGCAACCACCCAACAACAATCTAGCAACCAAAATTACACCATAACAGCTAACCAGAAACACCCCTGAAACATCAGAACATACCTAGCAACCATTTAGAACACCCTAACAACCACAAGACCACCTAGCAGCTACTCAGCAACCCCCCGTCACCCTAGCACCAATAACACTCTAATTACTACATCACAACAAATTAGAACACCCTAGTAACCATCAAAACACCTTAATAACTACTTGGCAACCACCCAGAACATCATAGCGGCTATCTAGCAACCATTTAGAACACCCTAATAACCACCAAAGCACCTTAATAACTGATAACATTGCAGTTACAAACAAAACAATTGACTTTTGACAACTGACGTGTTATTTTTTATTTTCGGTGAATGTTAGTTTCACCAAAACCCATTTAAAACACCATAGCAACAATTTAGTAACCTCCCTGACACCATAACAACTGCCTGGAAACAACACAAACAGCTTAGCAATTGCCCAGCATCCCCCCAATACCTGAGTAACTACCTAGCAACCACCCATAGCACCCTAGCAACACAGCAGTTTTTCAGTGACATGATATAAAAATCAGAAGAAATAAAAATCAAGCAGAAAATTTGAGGTTATTTCAAGCAAGTCAAAGTAATTCTTGAAGAAGATCAGACTTGAGATTTTCTTTCATGCTTTATTTATCCTTTTACTGTCGTCTGCATTGATGACGCAGAGGCGGCTTCATTAAATATTTTGGCCTCCGTCGATCCAAACCGCCATTATTATTTATCCTGAGAGTCCATAATCAGCATAATTATAGAGTATAAGAGAGACAGAGGTTATAAGGGTTCTCAGTCCCCTGTGATTTCCTCTCATTTCATTATCAAACATTTAGTAAATGCATTCAAAATAGACAAACAAACATGCCTAAATCCAAAATATCTCATACTTTCAGGAGACGAACACTTATCCTTAAAAATTTTTTTGTGCCATGAATTAAGACGTCATTAAACACCAAGCCTGCGTCTCAAACCGCATTTACTTCCATTTAAAGTAGGCGAAACACGGTAAGTGACAAAAGTAGTTCACAGTCCTCATAAAACAGTGGTAAAATCTCCTGCCATGACTCTTGTGTGAGGGGCACTTTACTATCCCATGATGCAACAGGAGAGGATTTATGAATGGCAGTGAAGCAATGCAACTGACGCTGGAAGGTCATGTGATCATTTGGATGCAGGACCTAAAATTAATAAAATGCAAATAAATGCAAAAGCAAAAGCAAATAAAAATTGCATTCTGCACAGAGCTTGTGGAATAGAACCTATTATTCCTGCCGTCTGTGTTTAAAGCGACAGTAACCTATTATTCCTGCCGTCTGTGTTTAAAGGGACAGTAACCTATTATTCCTGCCGTCTGTGTTTAAAGGGACAGTAACCTATTATTCCTGCCGTCTGTGTTTAAAGGGACAGTAACCTATTATTCCTGCCGTCTGTGTTTAAAGCGACAGTAACCTATTATTCCTGCCGTCTGTGTTTAAAGCGACAGTAACCTATTATTCCTGCCGTCTGTGTTTAAAGCGACAGTAACCTATTATTCCTGCCGTCTGTGTTTAAAGCGACAGTAACCTATTATTCCTGCCGTCTGTGTTTAAAGCGACAGTAACCTATTATTCCTGCCGTCTGTGTTTAAAGCGACAGTAACCTATTATTCCTGCCGTCTGTGTTTAAAGCGACAGTAACCTATTATTCCTGCCGTCTGTGTTTAAAGCGACAGTAACCTATTATTCCTGCCGTCTGTGTTTAAAGCGACAGTAACCTATTATTCCTGCCGTCTGTGTTTAAAGCGACAGTAACCTATTATTCCTGCCGTCTGTGTTTAAAGCGACAGTAACCTATTATTCCTGCCGTCTGTGTTTAAAGGGACAGTAACCTATTATTCCTGCCGTCTGTGTTTAAAGGGACAGTAACCTATTATTCCTGCCGTCTGTGTTTAAAGGGACAGTAACCTATTATTCCTGCCGTCTGTGTTTAAAGCGACAGTAACCTATTATTCCTGCCGTCTGTGTTTAAAGCGACAGTAACCTATTATTCCTGCCGTCTGTGTTTAAAGCGACAGTAACCTATTATTCCTGCCGTCTGTGTTTAAAGCGACAGTAGCCTATTATTCCTGCCGTCTGTGTTTAAAGCGACAGTAACCTATTATTCCTGCCGTCTGTGTTTAAAGCGACAGTAACCTATTATTCCTGCCGTCTGTGTTTAAAGCGACAGTAACCTATTATTCCTGCCGTCTGTGTTTAAAGCGACAGTAACCTATTATTCCTGCCGTCTGTGTTTAAAGCGACAGTAACCTATTATTCCTGCTGTCTGTTTATAATGTTCATCAATAACAATCACTCTCTCTCCACTCAATAACTTTCATAAGGTTGTTAATTTTAGACAGTGAAGGCTATAGTTATGTTTGCTCACTTCACTTCTTCTGCTTCTGTCACTTACTGTTTTTCACCTACTCTATGACTAAGAATATTAGTGTGAGCGGATCTGTTCTCACACACTGCAACCTGTGAAGGTTAATTTCACAGATGGTATTTCCGATGACATTTGTGGAGTTTTTTGAGGGATTAATTGTTGTAAATGTCATTAGTATCCTCGTGCCTGTGATGACGTGTAGATTTTAAGCGAATGCGACATGCTAAGCTTAATGACCGGTTGCGTTCCAATCAGCGAGAGCCGTTTCCTGTGGCGACGCGTGCATGTGTGTGTCATTAGAGTGGATTTGCTGCTGAATATGAGCTGCATGAGTGCAACCACTCTCTGCATTATACATGTGAAGTTATCATCTGACAATAGCGCACACACACACACACACACACACACACATTCTCAAGAACACACACACACTCACTCTCTTTCTCTGTAACACACACACACGCACTCTCTCTCTCTCTCTCTTACACACAAACACACACACACTCACAAAAACTCTCACACAGTCTCGCTTTCTCTCTCTCTCACACACACACTCCCTCAAGCACACATACACACACACACACACACACACACACACACTCTCTCTCAAGCACACACACACACACACACACACACACACTCTCTCAGGCACACAAACACACACACACAGTCAGCATATTTTCAGTGTCAGTTGTGTAAAGTGTCTGGCACATGATTTGTGTTCATCCCTCGTTCCAGTGGAGGAGGTGTGTCAGTGGAGGAGGGGAGTGAGGGAGGACAGGCGTTTAACTCTGACTGACAGCATTTCCCATCCGGAGAAAACGACGAGCCACGATCTGAAAAACTCTCGTGAAAACAATTATAGGAACTTGTTTTTCAATTTCATAAAATAGTTTTCACTTTGCAGTGCCACGTTTTCATTTCATGCATTTTAGTTTTTTTAATTTACAGTTGCTGTGAAATCAAAAGAATATTTTATGCATTTTTATGTTTAATGCACATCTAAAAAAATACCTGCATGACTAAATATAATATAATGCGATGATGTAAGAAAGACTAAATGAAGGGTTTTACAAGGATTATTGATTATTAATACTCTCAAATTTCCAAGCAATTAATGTTCCAGAAACAGATAAGCAGCAAAATCCTGCGAGTTTCTCCAACTATTCAACAGTGACGTTTCGCACTCTGGGATGTGGAAACTGGATCATGGATTGGCAAACTGATTTAAACAAACCTTTGCAGAAAGAATCAAGGTCGACTGTGTTTCGTTTGTCTTTTCGCACAAATTGAATCCAATTAACAATCAGGAGAAGACAGAAAAATCCCTTTTCCTTCACTGAACGACTGATTGTGTGACTGATCAAGCTCCCGTATCAAGAGAACAACTCGCTTCTTATTCCCGTTAAAACTCCAGAGATCCGGCAGAATCAATGCCAGCGTTATGTTCGTTTAGGGATGCACATAAAGAAGCTCATCACGGATCCTCCTGATGAATAAAACAAGCGAGGGAAGGTTGCAACGGGCAAAAGACGGCAGGACGTTTGATTTTTACTGAGATCAGATCCAGATTTGATGGTGTGAGTCACAGATTTGAGTCACTAAGCTTTAATTCTCTGTAGAAAAACAGGTTTCAGGTCAAGAATTCCCACATTCATGCCTTAAACAATTTTTATTCGCTTCCAAAATCTGCTGCAAACAAAAAAGTAAAATAATCTACAGTTAATTAACATACAAAGTTACTGAGAATACATACTGTGTATTTCAATAGTTATATGAATAAAGTATATATTTATTTTTACTTCGCATATTTTATATACACATATTTTAAGACTATTAAAAGATAAGAATTCTATATTTATTCATTTATTTGTTTGTGTATTTAACAAGTTTAAAGACAAACTATTAAACTATTACTCTAATAGAAAACTAATGCAAAATTATACAGATTTTCTATAAATATTTTTCATTTCATTTGTGTATTTTATTGAATAAATTTAAATATTTTTTTATTAAACTATTAGTCTAATAGACTAAAACAAAATTATGTTTATATATTTCTGTATTGTATTTATTTAACAATATAAGATGATTACAAGTGTAATTTAAATTCAATAGATTTATTATATAAATATTTTACATTTTATTTATTTGTGTATTTTATTGAACAAATTTCAATATTTTATAAAAACCACTTTACTCTAATAGAAAACTAGATGTTGATATATTTCTGTATTTTATTTAACAAGTTCAGATATATTATAAGACTAACATAAAATTCTCTAGAGATATATAAATATTGTATATTATCCTGCATAATATTAAAATATTTAGAATTTTTTTATTTTAATTTATTTTAATAGTATTATTATTATTATTATTATCATTATTAGAATAAAATAACTGAAGTAGTTATTAAAATATTAGATAATTTATTCTCTTAGACTATTTAACATATTATGAACATTATCATATACATCTGAATATTTATTAAGCCTACATATTTATTTTACAGTCTAACATATTTGATCCTAACATGACATTGTAACTCTATAAAGCATAAACAATAATTGAGCGTCTGATCTTTCTGAACCCTTTCCAGTCAATCATGTCCTGAGGAAGTTCCTGCACAGTTTGCTGAACATGAATGTGCGATGAAGCGCGTCCGGAAACGTCTCTAAAGCTTTTAAAGCGTCACTTCAGTGCTGCGGCCCGTGAGGATGATGTGACGTCCTCCTGTCACCGTCACACTGAATAAAACATGTATCTGCTACATTAATGCAGTCAGTGTTTTATTCATATTGTCCAGATATGACTGGGTTCCATCTCTGAGATCTTCTACTGATTACTATTACAGTGTAAAATCTGTCACAAACTAGACTTTTACCTGGATGTCGCATCGCAGTTTTCATTGGCCAAGGGCCGTTTGATTGACAGGTGAAGCAACCAATCACAATCCGTTTTTATTAGGTGAGTGACAATAAAGTCTATGGGTAAGTGTGTTACAATTGTGTTTTTCTTTTCAAGACTACAGCTTTCCTGTGTGTCTAACAGTAGAGAGAAGCGCTTGCAACATCAAGGTCATGGGTTTGATTCCCAGGGAAAGCAAGAACTGATTAGAATATCAATGTGTTTCTTGAATGCAATGATAAAAGCAGCTGATGAATAGCTTTCTTTCCCCTTCTATATAATAGAAAAAACGATTTAAAGAGTCTATGCTGTAAACTTCACATTGCCAACTTTTAAAAATCCAGCGTTTAGTTGGTCCTGATAAAAGCTCATTGTCAGCACTATATTACAGTAATACCTTGAGATACGAGCGTCTCGACATATGAGTATTCTGAGATATGAGCAAGCATTCTAGCACATTTTGCTTTGAGATACGAGTAAATATTTGAGATACGAGCAGCTCAAGCTCCTCATTTATGGTGTAATTCAATATGATCTCCACTAGAGGCAGCTTGGTTTTACAGCGGGGGTTACCGGGGGCAACGAGTGATTCACCAGTATTAAGCTGGGAGCAGCACGAGTTATGAGTGTTCATAATAATAAATATGAGCTTCTGAGTCTATCCAACACACAACACGGGAAGAAACACTACACTTCTGTATTGTGTTTGTGTTATCTACGTAATCCCTCCCTCCTCCTCCTCCTCCTCCTCCTCCTCCTCACATGTCGTCATCATGCCGCTACTGTATCGTGTGTCTCGAAGGAAAGAACTCATAATTAAAACCACATTTTATTTTATATCACAGGAATCCTTATATATTATAATTGTGTGTGTGTGTGTGTGTGTCTCTATAGCAATTAAAAACACGTTTTTTCCATTGTTATTAGCACTAATAAGGGAGTTTTTTTAGAGGGCCAGAACGGATTAATTTTTTGTTTGTTATTTCTTATGGGAAAAATGATTTGAGATACGAGCAACTCGAGTTACGAGCTCGTCCTGGAATGCATTATGCTCGTATCTCAAGGCATTACTGTATAAAGATGAGGTCTGTCTTTTTCCATGAGGGGGTTTGGCATCAAAACCGCTTTGTTTCCAAAAAATCCATTAAAGAATGCGACACACGTCTCCTGGAAATCCTGTATATATATATATTTAACATTGAAGGGTTGCCGTTAGGTTGAGACATCTGAGGACATCTTTACAAACCAGTTCACACAGGAAATCAGGCTGAACATTTCTCTGAAAGACTTCTCTAGAAACTTCCCCTTTCACTTCATTGTTCGTTTAGAAATTGGTTTCTTTTATGTTTTCTTTTGAGTGCGTTTTGTTACTGCAAGTCGCAGTGCTTCACCAAGGCTTTCTTTGGGTGATGAATGTCAACCCGACCCTCGAGATGAAGAGCACACGAGAAACACACAGGGCTCCAAGGGGACCGATGGAGGTAAAGGTCTCAGTGTCTTTACTGAACTGACGAGACCTGGAATCATTTTATAACCTGCACAGAATATAGTTAATAATAGAACAACACAACCTCATTTAACACATTACCCTCTTTATCACCTCAGGTTGGATATAAGATGTATACAGCTGTCCTTTGTGTCTATCAGGAGAGAGCAGCGCTTGCAACATCAAGGTCATGGGTTTGATTCCCAGGGAAAGCAAGAACTGATTAGAATATCAATGTGTTTCTTGAATGCAATGATAAAAGCAGCTGATAAATGCATGAATGTTAATGTGAGTAAGAGCACACAGATCACCTGCACACGTTCACATGAGCTTGATATTAATTCTAGTCTATAAAATTACACATTCTGGACTGAATGATAGAATAAAGTATAGTATAAAGAATGATATATTCAGGCAAGGAATGGTGAAAGTGTCTGGAACATCTGTCTGCCTTTATTTGAACCTGTTTACAGTTTCTGTGCGGCTCGTGGAACGCCCTCAAGCTCTCTCTCTCTCTCTCTCTCTCTCTCTCTCTTAGAGAAGATTCAGTCTTAGTGTAAAAGAAAAGACTCTTTGTTCAGTAAATGAAAGCTTTTATGTCTTTCAAAAAATGTCTCTCTCTCACACACACACACACACACACTCACTCACTCACTCACTCTCTCTCTCTCACACACACACACTCACACACTCTCTCTCTCACACACACACACTCACACACTCTCTCTCTCTCTCTCTCTCTAACACACATACACATATATGTACTCTCTTTCTGTAACACACACACACACACACACACACACAAACACACACACACTCCCTATCTCTCTCTCTATCTCTCTCTCTCACACACACACACACACACACACACACAAACACACACACACTCCCTATCTCTCTCTCTATCTCTCTCTCTCACACACACACACACACACACTCACTCACTCACTCACTCTCTCTCTCTCACACACACACACTCACACACTCTCTCTCTCACACACACACACTCACACACACTCTCTCTCTCTCTCTCTCTAACACACATACACATATATGTACTCTCTTTCTGTAACACACACACACACACAAACACACACACACACACTCCCTATCTCTCTCTCTATCTCTCTCTCTCACACACACACACACACACACACACACTCTCTCTCTCTCTCTCTCTCTCTCTCTCTCTCTCTCTCTAACACACATACACATATGTACTCTCTTTCTGTAACACACACACACGCCCCATCTCTCTCTCTCTCACACACACAAATAATACAGAACAGAGTTTTGTGACTATGAAATATTAATGGCTGCTACATTTCATTTTCAGTGAGCATGCATATTAAACGAACTCCTGCTGAGTTTAAAGTCTTAGTTCAGCTTCAGTCCCGAATGGAGAAAAACTCAATTCATTTACACTCATGCAGGAAATAACAAACACTGTTAAACAATCCCTGCACATGCACAGATGGAACCCGTTGTTTTCATATTGTTCGCAGAATCCCTCGCTTTAACCTTCTGTTTAACTCGTCGTTAACTCGTCGTTAACTCGTCGTTAACTCGTCGTTAACTCGTCTTTAACTCGTCTTTAACTCGTCTTTAACTCGTCTTTAACTCGTCTGCTCTCCGGAGAATCCTCTAATTGCATGAAAGTCAATGAGCAGAGAGCATCGGGCGAGCGAGCTCAGAGACGACTCCATCGCTCGTGAAGCGCAGTGTGTGCATGCTGTCCTCAGACACTCCCAGTGCCGCTGAGGACACACAATCACTCTCAATTGATCCAGACACACATTACCGACAGAGCAACACAAAAGGACAAACTGCAGCCGCTTTGAAATGTTGCAACTGCGTCCAGCGACGATGACTGGAAAACAATGACTGTCAGTTCCAGTGAAAGAGTGAGTGTGTGTGTCTGAAGAGAGTCTGAGTCTCACACAACAACAACAAACATCAAAGAAAAGACGAGTGTGTTTGACGCAGGAGGAGGAGAGGACATGGGTTGTGAGATTGGTGCTGATGGTGCGAGTTAAAGGTCGGGGAGAAATATCGATGTTTCTGAAGTTCTGAAAGTCTTTAAACGTCACCAAACGCCGCTCTCCTCCTCCTGTCCTTCTGTGCGCTTCTGTCTTTCTGCTGAAGAAGACGGGATGATGACAGGCTGAAAGAGAGAGGGAAGGTGAAGAGGCGCCGCAGGAGGAGGAGAGACACTGGAGGGAGGGAAAGAGAAAGAGAGAAACAACTGCATTCACAGAGAAGAACGACAGCTTTCACATCCACACTGTAAACATGCAGAGAAACATCTCAAAACAACTATTACTATTACATGTAAACGGATCCATCCATCCATCCTCTTATTCATCCATCCTTTTATCCATCCATCCTTTTATCCATCCATCCTTTTATCCATCCATCCTTTTATTCATCCATCTGTCCATCCATCCTTTTATCCATCCATCCATCCATCCTTTAACCATCCATCCATCCATCCATCCATCCATCTAACCTTTTATTCATCGATCCGTCCATCCATCCTTTTATTCATCCATCCGTCCATCCATCCTTTTATCCATCCATCCTTTAACCATCCATCCATCCGTCCAGCCATCCTTTTATCCATCCATCCATCCATCCATCCATGCATCTATTATTTTCTCTATTTATACATGCATGTATCTATCCATTTATCTGTCCATTCACCCATCTGAACATTTGTTCATCTCTCCGTCTATCCATCCATCCATCCATCCTTGTGTCCATCCATCCATCCATCCATCCGAACATACATCCATCTGTTTGTCTGTCCATCCATCCATCCATCTATACATCCATTCATTCATCCATCCATCCGTTTGTCTGTCCATCCATCCATCCATTCATTCATCCATCCATCTATACATCCATCCGTTTGTCTGTCCATCCATCCAAACATACATTTATTCATCTCTCCATCCATTCATTCATCTATCCATCTATCCATCCATCCATCTGTTTGTCTGTCCATCTATCCATCCATCCATCCATCCATCCATCCATCGATCCATCCATCCATCCATAATTTCTAGTTTTAAAAATCAGTTATTTGAATTCCATGTAATAATTCTTCATAATATTCAAATTAAATTGAAATTCTTTTTTTTCTGCTTGCAAATTCAGACTAAATTTCAAAAGCAATGAAGTCCTGATGAGTGGAATCGTCACACGGGTCTGACAGCAGAGAACGGAGGAAAAGAAAGTCCATTATTCACGCTGAAACACAATAAAGATTGAACTGCACAGAGGAAAGCAGTGCACTCTGAGCAAACTCCCATGAAGAAACCAGAGGAAAACATTAGAAACATCTTTGTGAAGCTCTTAATTACAAGAGGAGCTGTTGTTTGGAAATTAAAATTCTTGAGCGACTGCACACGGCGCTCCATAATGAACATGACATGATAATTACACAGAAGCCGCAAGTGTTCATTGCACGCAAGCGCGGCTCTCCTGTCGGGATGAAGATGAATTCGGAGACACAAGAGACGGGGAAACGTCCTGCAGAGTGTCAAGGTCACCTCTGGGTCACAGCTGTGGCGGGAACGACTCTTCTGATCAGAGCTGCAGCAAACACTGCCATGAATCAGTTATTATGGACCGGCACAGATGATGCGCTTAATAGCGCTGGCTCTTTTTGTTCTTGCTTTAATGAGCTTCAGTCCAGTGAATGTGTGATTATCAAAAACAGGTGCGCAATCTGCTCGGCTGCCCACAAACTGACCTGTCGCTCCATTGTGTTTGACAAATGTGTGTTTTGTTTTGGCACTAACCTTTAGGGTTAATACGATTTTTTCATGCTTCTTGACAAAGAAAAAAAAGTCTCTTCTGTTTACCAAAACATTGCATTAATTTGATTATAAATACAGGACAAACGCTGAAATACATGTCAGCTGTTTTCTATGTGAATATATAGTAAAGTGTCATTTATTCCTGTGATTAAAGCTGAATTTATTAGATGATAAATACAGTAAAACAGTGTAATATTATATCAGTGTAAAACAGCTGTTTTCTATGTGAATATATAGTAAAGTGTCATTTATTCCTGTGATTAAAGCTGAATTTATTAGATGATAAATACAGTAAAACAGTGTAATATTATATCAGTGTAAAACAGCTGTTTTCTATGTGAATATATAGTAAAGTGTCATTTATTCCTGTGATTAAAGCTGAATTTATTAGATGATAAATACAGTAAAACAGTGTAATATTATATCAGTGTAAAACAGCTGTTTTCTATGTGAATATATAGTAAAGTGTCATTTATTCCTGTGATTAAAGCTGAATTTATTAGATGATACAGTAAAACAGTGTAATATTATATCAGTGTAAAACAGCTGTTTTCTATGTGAATATATAGTAAAGTGTCATTTATTCCTGTGATTAAAGCTGAATTTATTAGATGATAAATACAGTAAAACAGTGTAATATTATATCAGTGTAAAACAGCTGTTTTCTATGTGAATATATAGTAAAGTGTCATTTATTCCTGTGATTAAAGCTGAATTTATTAGATGATAAATACAGTAAAACAGTGTAATATTATATCAGTGTAAAACAGCTGTTTTCTATGTGAATATATAGTAAAGTGTCATTTATTCCTGTGATTAAAGCTGAATTTATTAGATGATAAATACAGTAAAACAGTGTAATATTATATCAGTGTAAAACAGCTGTTTTCTATGTGAATATATAGTAAAGTGTCATTTATTCCTGTGATTAAAGCTGAATTTATTAGATGATAAATACAGTAAAACATTGTAATATTATATCAATGTAAAACAGCTGTTTTCTATGTGAATATATAGTAAAGTGTCATTTATTCCTGTGATTAAAGCTGAATTTATTAGATGATAAATACAGTAAAACATTGTAATATTATATCAATGTAAAACAGCTGTTTTCTATGTGAATATATAGTAAAGTGTCGTTTATTCCTTGTGTGTTTTATATCCAAGTGTTTCTGTTTGCTCTCTTAACACACATTACTATGAATGTCAATGATATATTACTGCATGTTCTTATAAAGAAAGTTTGTTCTGGCTAGAACTTTTCTTTTAGCTGCCAATGTTCACTTTTAATAAGTCATAAATATATGACAATAAAAAACAGTAATTTAATTTCCATATACTGTATTTTTGCTTCTCAGAATATTGTGTCATTGTCTTATTAATATGCTAACAAGACGTATATTTTTCATTTTCTACAGTAACATATTTGACATTTAATATGGTCAACGATGCAGATATTTATGAATATTTTAATCTTTCAGTCACTGCCTTCCTCCATCCGCCTCAATGCCTCCATATTGCTCATTTTCAGCTGTATATTTCAGCGTTTGGCAGCCGCAGTTTTCCACGGACACCAGATGGGATCAGTTCACGCTCTCCCTGGGAAACCATCCCATGTTTTCCTGCTGGAGCTGCAGGAATGTGTTCAGGAAACATTGACACACAACGAAACCGGGTGGTTTTTCTCTCACACATTTCAATCCTGCAGGGGAAAAGAAAGGAGCTTGCTCGTTTTCCCGACAGGATTATGGAGCCGGAGCTCAGCGGGAAGCGGGAGAATTAGGAGCAGCTCAAGCTCGAGCAGAACGACTGCTAATTAATTACTGCCACACACACCCATCATCATCATCATCATCCTCATCATCATCACACTAATGACCGTATTAGACTCTGACCCACCCCTCCAATCAGACTCAATCCACTGCACTCTTAGAAGAAAACAAATTAATTAGGACAATAAGAAGCTAATGATGCCATATTATATTTCACGAGTTCACACTTACGAATGATTCAGGAGCAATGAATGGTAAGCGTATTTGGCGAGCTGTCCGAGGAGAGGGCTCCGAGCTCGGTATTAGCCCGAACCTGGAGCACTCCCCCCGTATCCTGACTTTGATAGGAACAATTAAGTGTGAGGAGTTGGGGTGGTGGAGGGATGCCGAAAAATGTCAAAGAGCTGTAGGTGAGTCAAACGTGTCTATATATACGTACTTCCTCTCCTGCTGATAGGATGAGGAGTGATTGCTGATGACGTGTTGATTGTATTAATCATTTGAACGTGCTCCTCCCGAACTTTGTTAATAAAACATCATTAAAAATACAGTATACACAGACTTTTTAAAAATGCTATTTTGAATTTTAATTTTGAAAATATTTATCATCACAACAGCAGAAGCATTCATATCTTATTACTTTTATATATGGAAAAAGTAAAAATATGTATTTTTATTTTATTTAAAGCAATTATAATAAATTACTAGAGAAAAAAGGATAGAAAAAAGAAAAATTCATGAACAGTAAATAATAATTAACCAACAATATTTTTTAGCATTATATCTATTGTTTATATATTTAAATGTATATTTATAAAGCAAAATGCATAATTTACTCCATTTATTTGTATGAATTTATTGTAATTTTTTTATATCTGTTAATTTAATATTAAGATAAAACTAGAAAATATAATATAAAATATTATTAAAACTAATAGTTTATTATTAGCATATAAAGCAAATAAACTATTTATCCTAATTAGCAAAAATGTGTAAAGTTACTAATTATCTATTTTTGTTTTATATATATATATATATATATATATATATATATGCGCATGTATATGTGTGTTTTGTATCATCTTTATTCCTAAGAAATACATTTTTGTCATAATTCACTGGTTTTCATGTGATGTGTGTAACTCATTATTATTGAGATTATATTATTGTCTGGTTTTGTGGGGCATTTTTGAGCTTTTTTGGAGCTTGAAAGCCGTATTTAGTTGGATGATGATTATCGTGAGCGATTCTTTGTCTGGTTTTGTTGTTCATGCTCATCCACTCATGTGTATCTGCTCTGTGCATCTCTCTGCAGACGTTCTTCAGTCTCACGGCTGTTGTTCAGTCTTTGCTCTGCCTGTCTGAGTTCAGTGTTGTTCAGCTTTTAGGGATCGGTGTGGGATGTTCAATCTCGGTGAAATATGTCCCGCACTCGCGATGGGAAGATGGACGATGGTCTCAGGCTCATTAATCTGTGTGTTGGTCCCGCAGGAGAGACAGGCTCTCATGTACGACCTCCAGAGACTTTCTCATCAGTTTATCCTCCACAAACCCTCTCGCTTTCACAGTCAAACACAAGCTTCAGCAGGATGAGACTCAAACACTGATGCAGGAGAACAGAGACGGCAAACCATGAGAACTACAGCATGAGTGTCAGTGCAGTTTTTATTAGAATCTTTTTCCTGTTTAGTTTCATCAGTAACATTAAATTAAACATGATAAATACTTTTCACTATTGATAATATGTATAATTTTTATAATATATACACACACACACACACACTCTCTCTCTCTCTCTCTCTCACACATACACTCATACTCTCTCTCTCACTCATACACTCATACACACACACTCTCTCTCTCTCTCTCTCTCTCTCTCTCTCACACACACACACACACACACACTCTCATACACTCTCTCTCTCACACACACACACACACTCTCTCTCTCTCTCTCTCTCTCTCACACAAACAATTGCAAATATATATGAAACAAACCTTAATTTTTGTACCTTTTTCCCAGTTTTTCCATGGGAATTTTGACATGATTTCAATGTAATAACAGTATTTTATTTAATTAATAATACATTAAATATATATCAAACCATTTTAAATACATATTTGTGACTGTAAGTGAATTTACTGACACCCATTAAATTAAATGACATGATAGACTGACACTAACTGATGACACTTCATAATAAACAGTAATTTATGGATAGATTATGGCTGTTTTAGAACATATTTGGACATTAATAATTTCTTTGGACCAAAGCAACAAGGGGGCAAAAAATGCCAATTTTTTTTGTTTGCATGAACGATTCAGTCTTATTGTGCACAGTGTAATGGTGCTTGGCTGCTTATTAAGAATAAGTAATGATTCTGGAGTAATTTTTCACATTTTTGATTTGAAGTCCAGTCCTGTCCTACATTTGCGAGTATGGTTTAGGTTATGGATGTTTGGAAGTGCTTTCCATGCGTCACCGGTCCTCTAAGACTTTACTCCTGGACTGAACAATTAAAGACGGACCTGGAGAAGCTTTCAAAGAGAATGCAAATGAAAGGAGAACGTGAAGAGCGATTGCTTTGATTACATGAACCACCTTTATCTTCATCTCTTCCCTTCACAAACATTACCGTTCAACCCATTTCCCACGAGAGTGATGGTGAGATTTGCAATTAAAATGACAGATTCCAAAGCAATTCCTCAAGCGCCTAACATCGAAACATCCTTCACTGGCGTTTAAAGAGGCAAGAGAAACAAAGAAAAGAGATTTCTCTTCCATTGCTCTTGTGGCTACAGTAAGCAGACGTGGCAGGTTAAGTGTTTTCCTGCTGTTCAATACTTCAAAATCAACCCAGCATTGATGTTTTCGGCTCTCGAGTGGCTTCAACACACAGGAAAACAATTTAAGAAGATGAAAAGCGCCTTCAACCTTCTCGAAAATCAGACACCTACATAAAGGAACCTACTCCTTTAAAGGTGCAGTAAGCAATTTCTGAGAAATACTGTTGAAAGTGAGTCAGCCCATCAGCAGAAAGGGGCGTATGCATTAATCAGGAATGGGGGGGGGGGAAATAGTAGTTAGGGCTGTAATTATTCCTCAATTAAATTCAAACTCCATTTAAAAAAAAAAACGCTTGATTGCAATTAATTTAAAACCGCAAGTCACGCATTCCAAGAACGATGATCGATGCATTCGTGCATTAATCAGATGCTTTTATCCAAAGCAACTTGCATTGCATTCAAGAAACATTGACATTCTAATCAGTTCTTGCTTTCCCTGGGAATCGAACCCCGACCTTGATGTTGCAGGCGCTGCTCTCTAGCTAATTCTAGATCGTTTTCGGCACACACCAAAAAAAAAACTATAGCACATCAATTTACAAATACTGCCAGCGTTTGTTATATGTAATGTAATGATATAAGAAGATTGTTTATGTGTTGTATAATATATATATAATATTTTAACAGTGTTGTTACTCGAAAACCATGTGATAACTTGCTTTTGATACTTTATTTGAACAAAAATTGCATTGCCTCTTTGTCATTATGCATTTATTTTAAGTCATTTTAAAAGGCTGTTGTTTGTAAAGGTCTATTTTTATAACCACAAAAAAGTATTTGTTTACTTGATTAATCGTCAAAATAATCAACCACCGCAAGAACAGCCCTAATAGCATATTTGGGAATTTGGGGGTGGAGCGGTCAAGATAGGGGTGTGGCCTTTTGGACAGGGGTGTGCCCTTTGGGGTTGGGGGTGGCCTTTTGGCTAGGGGTGTGGACTCTTGGGTTGGGGTGTGGCTTTTTGGTTAGGGGTCTGGCCTCTTGGGTTGGGGCGTGGCCTTTCGGGTAGGGGTGTGGCCTTTTGGATAGGGGTGTGGCCTTTATGATAGGGGTGTGGCCTTTATGATAGGGGTGTGGCTTCTTGGGTTGGGATGTGGCTGTTTGGCTAGGGGTGTGGCCTTTTTGATTGAGGTGTGGCATTTTGTAAAGGGTTGTGACCTTTTGGATAGAGGTGTGGCCTTTATGATAGGGGTGTGGCTTCTTGGGTTGGGATGTGGCCGTTTGGATAGGGGTGTGGCCTTTTTGATTGAGGTGTGGCATTTTGTAAAGGGTTGTGACCTTTTGGATAGAGGTGTGGCCTTTATGATAGGGGTGTGGCCTTTATGATAGGGGTGTGGCTTCTTGGGTTGGGATGTGGCCGTTTGGCTAGGGGTGTGGCCTTTTTGATTGAGGTGTGGCATTTTGTAAAGGGTTGTGGCCTTTTGGATAGAGGTGTGGCCTTTTGAATGGAGGTGTGGCCTTTTGAATGGAGGTGTGGCCTTTTGAATGGAGGTGTGGCCTTTTGGATAGGCGTGTGGCCTTTTAGATAGAGGCGTGGCATCTTGGATAGGGCCGTGTTTGCTCTCTCAGAAATCACTTACCGCACCTTTAATACTTGATACATGTTTTCTGATGTCCTTAATACCCCAAAACACTTCACTAAAGTCAAAACAGCAAGACATTTACAGTTTAAGATTCTGTTGACACAATGAGGGCAGGTTTTCTGGGAAAGAAACCCAACGTACTGTATATAAAACTCTCAAAAGTCACTTTTCCATACAGCACAAGACAAAGCAACTGCAAAACACAACAGGGCACATTTGATTCTCAGCAGATGAAAATCCATATCAGCAAGTGAAAGTTCAGGCCCTGGAAGGCAGAACAGATTCTGGCATTGAAATTGCCTTTGACAAAAATGATACGAGTCTGAGATGACACAGCGTTTTCTGTGCAAGCATCAATATCTCTGGACGACAGAACTAGAATAACAATACGAGAAGCTTTCAGAAGTCCATTCTTCAGCTTTCCTTCTTTAGGATAACATTCATAATCCTCGAGTTACGGGTTAGGTTAACAGTGCATGATTAGAATAAGGCAGTAAAATTACCATTAGATATCAGACATCATCATACCTTCCCCAGGTGATTACAATTGGCCTACCAATTAAGCCAAGAGAATGCAAATGCAATGTGATTTTATTGAATGAAGCAAGCGGCGGGAATCAGACACGTTTAACGATCACAGTGATTGTTTTCTCTGGGATAGACTTGTCAAAATGACTCAATTTGCTGCTTCGTCAGTGCAGTTAGTTTGCGAGCGGCTTCAGCGGTGAGGAGTGCATTAACGACGTTTTACCATGATTTTTTCCTGTCGCCGTAATTGAATTGCTCGCTTGCAGATTACTTCAGCGTGTAGTTTAATTAAGGAACTTTCTCCATCATGCCTCTTTAATGGACTTGCTCTTAATGTTCACATCACTCAGTTTATCCAGCGTTTCCTCCAGACCGACTGTTATAAAGTTTAGGCTGCGCCTGAAATCATCCCTTGTACCCTAAATAGGGCACTAATGGAGGGACCGGACATTTGTAATGGTGTCCGTTTTGGCTGCTCACTTACACAACAGCATTTTGGTGGCCCGAGAACACAAACCTCGAAATACATAAGTGCATTTGAAAATGAGTCATTGAATGATTCACTTATCAGATTTATTCAAAAACAATGATTCGTTCAGATATGAAACAAGTGCAGCGCCACTTCAAGCCGAACACACCTAATATCTTCATGACCGAGTCACTGAATCGTTCAGTTATCATGCGTTCAAAAGAACTGATTCATTAGGGAATGATTCTTAATGAGGCATCGAACATTCATTCATTCATCTGATTAGTTCAAACACACTGATTGTTTTAGAAACGAAGCTAGTGACTTTGAGTCAAATTATTCAAGTCAATGAGTTTTCAAGTTGCAAACTAATAGTAGTTGATGTGCAGATAGGCTGTAGTTTCCGTGTATGAAAGCTTTAGTGTGATAATTACCAAGAGTTTTTGAGTTGTTTTAACGCATTAAAAGCGGGAAAAAAAGCGAGCAGCAGGAGGCAGGAAATGACTGTGTGGAAGAATCATCGACAGTGTTTGTTTGCGGTCAGTGAAGATGGTCTCGTATCAAAAGACAATTCAATTAATTTCTTCACCCTCAAATATGGAAGATTTACAGCTGGAAAATACATTGAGATGATCGTTGCACTCAGACATATTATAACATTAATCAAGACCCAATCAAATCAATCAATCAATCAATCAATCAAAACCGAATAATAATAATAATAACAAAAACAACAACAAGCTTTTCCCATAGTAATGATTATGACATTAATTATAAAAAAAAATCAACATACAAGTATCTCTTTTTTATATAAATCATTCAATAAAATAATAAATAAATATCTATAAAGGAATATGTATTTTTTTATATAATAAAATCCACCTATAAAAATATCAATTGTAATTTAATTCTTATATTAAATTATTTGTTTATTTTTGTACAAATTTCAATTGTAATAATCTCTTAAATATATTATATACATTGTTCAATAAAATAATAAATAAATATCTATAAAAACATATTAAAGTTTTTTAAAATAATAAAATACCCCTAATCAAATCAATCGAAACCTAATAACAACAACAACAACAACAAGCTTCTCCCATGGTAATAATTATAACATTAATTTAAAAAAAAATACATACAAGTATAAATTATTAAAATACTAACTTAATAATAATAGCAATATGAATCGTGATCATTTAATTTGCATTTCTATTGTTGATAAAAATATAAATTGTAATAATTTAATTCCTATATTAAATATTGTTTTTTTATATCAATTGTAATAATCTCTTTATTATATTACACATCCAAATTTTAGCGGTTCCGTTTGAGACTCTATAGTGTTGCTGAAATAACGCTGTAAATGTTGTGCTTATTCACATTAATGTTTTTTCCAGAGCTCAGCTGTGTCTCCGTTTAATCTCCGGTGCTGTTATGCATTGCTTGCCATTTTCCACATAAACAAAGATAAGCGATGCTCTGCAGTTGACACTTGTTGATGAGGAGATATGGGGTGTCAGCATCAGTGTGTGTGTGTGTGTGTGTGTGTGTGTGTGTGTGTGTAAGTGCCCCTGTAATTCAGCACAGAGATAAGAAACAGACTCACTAACACACACACACACTAACACATGCACTCATACACAGTCAGAGATAAGAAACAGTCTCATTAACACACACACACACACACTCACACCCTAATACGCTATGTTTTTTCACATTAATCAGTCCCAAAGTTGCAGTCATACGAAAACTGTGGTTGCTTTACATGTGGGTCACACTGTCCATTTCTATATAAGAGGGTTGTTCTCGAATGGACTCGACTTCTTGCCCTCAAACATCTGGCTATACAAGATGACAAGAAGGATCTCAGTCATTCCTGCCACGTTAAACAATGACTGAGTGGAATCTGGTTTCAAACCAGGTACTAAACAAATGTGAAAATTGGAAATGGTTAGCATCCTTTTGGGGGAATATCATCTCATTAATATTCATGAGGAAAGGGGATAAAGTTTATAATGCCCACACACACTTCAGAACATGCGTATAAACCACACACACACACACACACACACACACACACACAACTGCCGGAGGAGCAAAAGCAAAGCGAATACACTGGTTTCTCACAGTCACTGACTGAACACACACACACACACAAAGAGAGAGAGGGAGTTGACAGGATTAGACGAGTGCATAATCCCGCAGGATTCGACTGCTCTCATTCTGCAAATGAATAAATAAATGGATTGTGCAGCTTCAAGACGCAGTTGGTGGCAGTTTTCATGCCCATTTCCTTCTGGAGAACGCAGATGAATCCTGCTGTGAATAATTGAAGCCCTTCACTAAATACTAACGCAACACAATCCACACAAGTTGATGTTGTTTCACCAAACTCATATTCCTCCCGGCGGGTTTGTTTTGCTGTAACGACCGGCTCACTGGACATTAATCACTCTTACATGGCAAATAGCCACAATTAGTTTGTACGATACATAAATTGTGCATTACATACACCAATAACCCACTATCCACTGCAGGTATAAACCAGCTTACTGTGATAAAGACTTTGCAAATTTATGAAGTTTTTTATGAGAAATTGACTGAGCAGTGTGGCCAGAACCTGTCAAATCCCATAATTACCACATAGAAAGAATGGCCACGTCTGAATCAAATGCCCATCTTGTCTTTAAAAGCTCCATTGTGTGGAACGAGAAGCCATGCTGGAACTCTCTGGGGTTGATGAGTCTCGCTCCAGTCCGTTTCTGGCCTGATCTTTCCTCCAGAATGAACCTAATCCATCAAATATATTCAGTCTGTCAGCCAACATTCCTCCAGCTGCCAAAGCCTGACTCCTGTTCCACAGCATTTTCTCTGAATGCCGTGTTTTAAACCAAACTTTCTCATGTATGCAGCTCTGATCTCTGATGGGAATGGTGTTATTGATGCAGAGATTTTCAGAACAAAAAGGCAATTCAAATATGTTTTTTTTAATTCCTTCCAAATTTTTTGCTGCTGCTGCTGTTATTTTTTTTGCTGCTGCTGTTTTTGCTGCTGCTGCTATTAGTTTTTTGCTGCTGCTGTTATTGCTGCTGCTGCTGCTGCTTTTAGTTTTTTGCTGCTGCTGTTGTTGCTGCTGCTGTTATTTTTTGCTGCTGCTGTTATTGCTGTTGCTGCTGTTATTGCTGCTGCCATGGCAACTGATATTATGGCTGCTGCTGTTGTTGTTAGTGCTGCTGTTGCGGTTACTTCTGCTGCTGTTGTTGCTCCTGATATTATGGCTGCTGCTGTTGCTGTTATTGCTGCTGCTGTTGTTGCTACTGATATTATTGCTGCTGCTGCTGCTGCTGTTGTTGCTGCTGTTATTTTTTTGCTGCTGCTGTTATTGCTGCTGCTGCTGTTGTTATTTATTTGCTGCTGCTGCTGTTGTTGTTGTTGCTGCTGTCATTTTTTTGCTGCTGCTGTTATTTTTTGCTGCTGCTGTTGTTGCTGCTGTTATTTTTTTGCTGCTGTTGTTGCTGCTCCTGATATTATGGCTGCTGCTGTTGCTGTTATTGCTGCTGCTGTTGTTGCTACTGATATTATTGCTGCTGCTGTCATTGCTGCTTTTGCAGCAATAAGCAACTGCAATGCTGCAAATGCAAGCAAATAAGCAAGCAAATGCTGTTATTGTTGCTGCTGTTGTTGCTGCTGTTATTTTTTTGCTGCTGCTGTTATTGCTGCTGTTATTTTCTTGCTGCTGCTGCTGTTGCTGCTGCTGTTGCTGCTGCTGCTGCTGCTGTTATTTTTTTTGCTGCTGCTGTTATTGCTGTTGCTGCTGCTGTTATTTTTTTGCTGCTGCTGCTGTTATTTTTTGCTGCTGCTGCTGTTGTTGCTGCTGTTATTTTTTTGCTGCTGCTGTTGTTGCTGCTGCTGTTATTGCTGCTGTTGTTATTGCTGCTGCTGTTATTGCTGCTGTTGTTATTGCTGCTGCCGTTATTTTTTGCTGCTGCTGTTATTGCTGCTGTTATTTTCTTGCTGCTGCTGCTGTTGCTGTTATTGCTGCTGCTGCTATTTTTTTGCTACTGCTGTTATTGCTGTTGCTGCTGCTGCTGTTGTTGCTGCTGTTATTTTTTTGCTGCTGCTGCTGTTGCTGCTGCTGTTATTGCTGCTGTTGTTATTGCTGCTGCTGCCGTTATTTTTTGCTGCTGCTGCTGTTGTTGCTGCTGCTGTTATTTTTTGCTACTGATATTATTGCTGCTGCTGTTGTCATTGCTGATTTTGCTGTTGAAGCAGCAGCAGCAGCAGCAGCAGCAGCAGCAGCAGCAGCAATAAGCAACGGCAATGCTGCAAATGCAAGCAAATAAGCAAGCAAGCAAATGCTGTTATTGCTGCTGCTGCTGTTGCTGTTATTGCTGCTGTTGTGGCTACTGATATTATGGCTGCTGCTGTTGCTGTTAGTGCTGCTGTTACTTCTGCTGCTGTTGTTGCTACTGATATTATGGCTGCTGCTGTTGCTGTTATTGCTACTGCTGCTGTTGTTGCTACTGATATTATTGCTGCTGCTGCTGTTGTTGTCATTGCTGCTTTTGCTGTTGAAGCAACAGCAGCAGCAATAACGGCATTTACTTGCTTATTTGCTTGCATTTGCAGCATTGCCGTTGCTTATTGCTGCTGTTGTTGCTACTGATATTATTGCTGCTGCTGTTGTTGTCATTGCTGCTGTTATTGCTACTGATATTATTGCTGCTGCTGCTGTTGTTGTCATTGCTGCTGTTATTGCTACTGATATTATGGCTGCTGCTGCTGTTGTTGTCATTGCTAATGTTGCTGTTATTGCTGCTACTGTTATTGCTGCTGATATTGTTGCTGCTGTTTTTGTTGTTGTTGTTGTTATTGCTGCAGCTGATGATATCAATGCTGCTGATGTTGCTGTTTTTGCTGGTGCTGTTCTTGCTTCTGTTATTATTGCTGCTGCTGTCATTATTGCTGCCGCTACTGCCATTATTACCACTTCTGTTATTATTGCTGCTGCTTCTGGTGTTATTACTGCTGTTGGTTATCGTCACTGCTGATGGTGTTGTTGCCTCAGAGCAAGTTTGGATATATAAGTATATTAGACCTATAAATACATAAATATGGATAATTTACAAAAAAAGTACTCCTGTAGCTAAAAAAAAAAGAAAAAAAAAAGAGCATGGCGATAGCAACAATGGCAAGGCTTGTATGGTTTAATTCCCAGGGATCCCATGTGTACGTTGAAGGCAATGAAATTTGCCTTTTTTTACGCTAAATGCATTCATGTGAATGTAAAATAATTTGTCTATTTGGCTGGTTAGCATTCAGAGTTGACACCTGCCAGTCGATGTCATGACTAACTCTATATTTATATTTTTTCCTGTCACAGGCTTGAGACGGTGTACTCTTGAGCCATCAGTGAATCGAAAGCAAGATGTTATCTCCAGAATGGCGAGTCTGTGAGCAAAGACAGCATTTCTGGAAAGGTTAAAAGGAATTATGGATGTCCTTGGCTAGTAATGATTCAGCAAAACACACTTCTGCTACAGCAAGTTTAAACCATCAAAGTTATTTCTTCAAGTATGTAATTAGATCTCCATTTTTTTATCAAAACATTTTAAATTAAAATCTCTACCTCCCTCATCTGCATAAAAGCTTAGTCATGCACTTTCACCTTCCACTTCAGATCGTAAAAACACACCTGCAGGCCAACTTTCCATAAAAAGAGTAATGTAAATAGTTACTTTTCATAGGTTTACTTACACAAAAACGGTTTACATTCAACTTGTTGACAGGAAGCTGCTGTAATGCCGATTTGTCTGAGAATCTCTGATCCGACAGATGCAGTTCACACAGAGTAACCGAGGGACAGAATTGTGCCAAAGTAACAGGATGCCTCAAACAGGGTCAGAAGTCTACGAGTTCAACAGGATGGGAGTGTGTGAATGAGGGAGAGACAGCTGTGTCATGATGGTTTCGGGCTGTTGGTTTGAACATTTAAAGTCATTACGTCCGAATAACATGAGAAAACATAAGATTTCTTCAGGTTCTGGGCTGATATTGTCATGTCCGATTCTGCTTTTTCAGATATGACTTTCATGTAGTGTTTAAGACAGCCGTTTCTGAATGTAAGAGGTCTGCAAAGTTTCAAAGACTGATGTGCAGGATAAATGGAGTAACATAATTCCAGCCAAAAGGTCTTCATCGGCTGCCCGCGAACAATAACATCAGAAATATTAATGGCCATATGGTTTCCGCTGGAACAGACTGAGCCATTTGACCAATCAGCAGACTTGGAAAGACGAGGACCGAGTCTTCAAATGAACGGTTTCCGACAGGGTGAGAAAAGAGCTGATGCTAGGGGTTTTTAATCTTGATGCATGTAAATCTGGTGTAGGAGAACTGTGAAACTAAATTAGGACATTTTAAGATGGCGTAATAAGCAGAACAGGGCAAACGTGAACAAAAAACTGTAAATAAAAGATCAATTTGAAAGGCTATTGCTTATTTTTCATTAAAAGTTAGTGCTTAAACTAAAGCAAAGCCCAAGTTCTGCCCATATATTTGAACATCTTTATATTAACCAAGGTCTGCACTGTTTCACAGTCTTTCATGTCGCTTCAGTTCAGCTCTGATAAAACGTCTTTGGCAAATGAGACAAAGTTTTCCTGACTCCCATCTAAAGATGTGGGAGTTTAATAGAGGCCAAGCAGATAAAATGTTCTGGCCTCAACTATAAAAAGCAGCTCTGGTATCATTCATGAGCTCCTGCCAAACGTCTCCTCTGCTTTAAAGTTGCTCTAGTTAAGATTTCAAAGAAATAAAGCACCCTTGAGAGTGACAGAAGTAGCAGTACAGAGCAAAGATCATCTTCAACAATATATTCATGCCAGACTGCATTATGCAAAATGTCTTTATGCCTGTTTTTAGCCAGAATAAATAAGACATGACACAATAAGCGGGTCTTAAAGTCCCGTTTGCTCTGTCTCTTGACAAGCACGTGCATCCTGCTTGAAAGATGAAAGTGCCGCAGTCGTATTAACGTGAAGGAGATACTCGAAATCTCCTGTTGTGACTGAGTAATCGTGAATGGAAGGAGTTTTTACATAATTACTGAAACACCGAGGCGTGTCTGTTAAGCACCCATGGAGTCAGAGATTAACTCCAGGAACATGTGGTTTAGGATAGACTCTATCAGTTCCTTTCGGGGTCGAAGAATCTCGCTGGGTCATTACCGGTGTGTATTTGTCAGAGCCGACTGCTGCGTCATCTCATTTAAAACGCTTAGCCGTAGAAGAGGCTCTAGCAAACCCTGCGAAACCGGCACTGAAATGATCAAAGACGACGGGGAACATCACGCAGGGCAGCGTTCCGCGAATGAGGATCAAAGACGGAATTCATTTGAGTCCATCTGTGAGTCGAGGTGCTCAGAAGAGCTGTACGCCATCTGCAATATCCAGTAACACTCGCTTTCAATCACAATGATAGATATGTGCTGTCGGTGGGCAGGAATTCAAGGTGAAAGAAGAAAAGGCTAGGTGAGCTGCAAGTTGTGCACTTACGCCATAAACATATTTGGAGATGCTATAAATGGTGCAAATCCCAGTGAAACATCCAACAAGTATTTACATTCATGCATTTATCAGATTGACGTTCTAATCAGTTCTTGCTTTCCCTGGGAATCAAACCCATGACTTTGATGTTGCAAGCGTCACACTCTACTGATTGAGATTCAGGAAAGCATTGATTGGGAAAAAGTGTGGCTCCATGGTTGCTTAATCAAAGACTTTATATATAGGCTAAAAAGATGGTGCACTCAATATATTACTATTGTAGGGGATTTACAGTTCAGACCCGAGGATCAGATATGATGAATGAAGAGCAGGAGTCAGAAGTGCAGTCAATAGAAGAAATTTTAGTGAAGTTTAATTTGTAGTTTCATCAGCAGAAGCTTCAAGTCTCACAAGGAGTTCGTAGGCCGCCCCACATACAATAACATTACAGCAATTATACCCTGGTGCTAGAGGGTGCTAACTGCATCAATGATGACGTTTAAATGATTCTGATTGGCTAAGACACAAGAGCAGACAGTCTGAAGCATATCTCCGTTGATCACATGGTTGACAGGTTAGTGACGTGGCGTGTCGAGAATAACAAGTCATTCCGTCCCCTGATGGTGCCAGTTGATCACCTCACCAATACAGACCATATTAACACACACACACACACACACCTTCTCCAAGGCTGAACTCGGCTCAGACTCCAACGATCAACACAAAGACTACCCAAAACATTCTGATAACATGTTCTATCTGGTGAGACGTGCAGACAATATTCATCCCTATTCTATGGAAAAATATAGAAAAGCAAATAAAGGCTTTCAAATAAGAAAAAGAAAAGAACATATGAAGAAATAAGAAAAAGAAAAGAATATATATATATACACACGTGGCAATGGATTTCTAAATCGTCCCCACACTATGTATGGCGGAAAGTGCAATGCATAATATGGCAAAATAACCTCCGCCTTCTAAATAAAAGAGCCAATCGGCAATTGTTAAAGTTCATTGCATCACACATAGAATGTACTTTTTAGCGGCCGTGAAGTATATTCAAAATTCAAGGTACTCAGATGGCACGTGATTTTAGATGCAGTAAAACTACAGCCTTCATTTTGGATTCAGAGCTCATCTGACATTTAATATACTGTATTTTCCCACATATAACCCGCAAACACAGATAATCCGCACCCCCATATAGCCAGCGAGTTCTGGGGGTCTGAGTAAAAAAAATCATTGGCATAACATGCACCCTCATGTAACCCGCACCCATAGATTGATGAACTTTTTTGTATAAGATCACATTTCAATTTCAAATGCTGTTCGCATGACGTCAATTATCATAACTGTTCAGGCTCGGTACACAGTGCTTGTGTGCAAAATTCGAAATTAACACAATAAAAAAAAACACAAGTCAGAATCAGAAGAAAAAGAAAGAGCAGTGTCTCCCGCTGCTCCCTTAAGAAGCGATTCTACAGGTGTTGATCATCGGATGAGATGAGAAGAGCCCGCCCTCATGCAGCACAGCCAATCACGTCTTCCTGCATGATTGACAGGTCAGACAGCCTATCAGCACCAGCTGTCAGAGTGATAGAACAAGCGCCAGAGATAACAACCCTCGCAAGAAAGAAGAAACCGAAAAAAATACCTTACGTCCTTAGGGACAAAACAAATATTAGGTGTCAAAAAATGTGTGATAGCCCACACCCTTATATAACCCGTATCCCCTTGCAGGGTTTGTAAAATCTGGTATAACCCGCGGGTTATATGCGGGAAAACACAGTAACGGGAACTCTCTTTCTGAATGCATCAATTTAACCAGTTCCTTGACTTGAGTTTATGATTTAGAGCGATAACTCCTGATTAAACTATGACATTCTGTCAAGGCTGAACTGCTTAAAGGAATATTTCATCCAAAAGTGAAAGCGGTGTCATCATCTCCTCACCTTCACACCGCTATGAACCCGTATTATTTTATCTCTTTTCAAAAGAGATTTCAGACAGAATGTCCCCAATGTTTTTTTTCTTCCATGCAACAAAGACAGAACCATAACCATGGATTTCTGAACTCATATGATGCTCTGCACTGAAACTGATGTTATTTAACTATAAATCCCACTGGTGCCTATATATGTGATGTGACACATCAGGTTTGACATTTAAGGTCAAGAGTATTTTGGTCTTGTTTTCCAGTGTAAACAATAATATCAGTTTCTCACCCAAAACTAAGTTCAGATATCTTGCACAAGTCAGAACATGAACGATGATGTGTCTTTGTCCTCAACCATATAAATCAGCATTCGCTTTCCTTATACGGGAAACAGAACGACCCGCTTGACATATTATTTCCTGTTTCACAGATGAAAGAAAATGAACATGGGTTTGAAACGACATGAGGGTGAATAAATGATGACAGAACGATCATTTCTTTGGTGAACTCTTCTCGTAAGTGTCGAGGAAGGTCAAAATCTCTGTCATCTTCACCTCAAGCAACTCCTCTCTCATAAAACGAGTCCAACAGAAACTCTCATCAGGAACTTTTGCTTTCAGCTTTTAGCTAAAACGCACGTTCTGAAAATCAATGCATTTCAGGCCTGTATTCTGAGTTAATTCATGAATAGATTCATTTTACTGAACCTTCACTGAAAATTTCCACCAAAGAAAGTCAGAAATGTTTTGTTTCTTTATGATGTGGGTGTGTAGAAATACATCTATATGCACTGTATTATATAGAAAAGTATATGAAAAGAAAAGCGCACAGTTTGGTTCGGTTATCAGACACATTGTGCAATCTGATAAAGGACTTCTGCATGTCAGGCTTTATCACAGACAATGAGGTTTCAGATGTGAGCGGATCACGTTGCAGCTCTTGAACATGCGTTTCTTCATCTTTAGCTTTCAAATCATTCACAGGCGTCACGTAATCAAAGGCTAACAGCAGACGATCACTTCAAGCTCTGAATCTAAATAATGTGTGTTTTGGCCGGGACGTAAACAGACCTGAGAGTCTGATGAGAAAACAGCGTCCGGCGGTGAGATTAAGGCTCCATGTGAACATGCAATTTGTGAAGCGACGCGGTTGCTTTCATCAGACACGTGGAAGTGAACGTCAGGTGCATCTCACTCTTCCACTCTCAAATCAAAGGATTAAACCTCAAACCACACGCCGCTGCTTTCTGTGTCTGTCAGACACCAAACAAGAATCCTAAAACATACAGTCGCTGGTGAACAACTTGAGAATGAAAGGTTTTGTGTTTAGAAATATGTCAGACTGAATTTTATAAAGTGTGTGTTGCATTCTCAGTGCGACCACAGGGGGTGCTATAGCAGGAATTAGCATAAACGCCCTTCTACGAATAATTTTCTCTTATTTGTCCAACCCATGTGTTCAAGAGAACAAATTACCCACTTCCTGGGAAATTGGGGGAAATGAGCTGTAATGCCATTGGTCCACCGGTTTCTCCAGTCATCCAATCACAGCCTCCGATGAGACAAAGACACCGGAGCACATATCGTTCTAACTCGCACCCCACCCTTTTCTCTCTTCAGATTATATTTAATATCTTCAATCATTTTGCTTCTCCAATAAAAGTATCTTGATTTAAGAATGTTTAGACATTTGAGCTGGAAAACAAGATTAACCATTACATAGAAACATACAAACCAGCTTCCTTCATGTTTCATTCGGGCTGGACGCGGGAATTACGCAAGACATGGAGGACGTCTTTTGAGAAGAGAAAGCCCGTATAAAAGTGTGCAACGGATGCTAAACAAGCAAAAACGGAGCAGAGAATCATCATTATTTCATGTCGACCGGTTGACGTTTATTCCTCAGGAATGAGGAAAGCAGCAAACACTTGATAACGCTTACCTTCCATCATTAAGCATCGTTTTCCAGTCGCTCGAGGCTTTAAACACTTATGCAGAAAAAGCTAAACGGACGTCAAGAGTCTGACTGGAAACAATCCCTAAAATACTGAAAGCAGCTGTCAGCATTCTGAAGAAACCTCTGTGCCGCAGGGGAGAAAATACGAGTTTTAACAAGACAAAAAGAGGAAGGGAAAGATTAGAAAAGAGATCAAACTTTAAAGATACTTTAGCTTAATTTCTCCATAGGATGCCAGAAGCCGACGGCTGCCGGAAAGTTCCCTTGGGAAGTTCATGATTACGATGTGAAGTGCGTTTAAGTGGATTTTGATGGAGAGAAATGGATGCATCAGTCTCTGTTTTTCACTTAGGCCCGTTTCACGTGTCAGAAGCACATGTTTATTTAGCAGCATTTCTGACTAGAGTTGAGTCGGATACTTGGCTGAAACGAGTATCCGGTACGGATAAAGCACTTTTGCCGAGTACGAGTATTATACAAGTAATAGGAGTCAATATCTGTGCTCGGATTGAATAAGAATCCTCATTGGGTAGCTGACTGTGTCTGTGTTCTGTGATAGGCTAGTCACAGCGCCCCTCCCCTACACGTACAGATTTGCTGTGTCCCGCTCTGCTCACTCACACACAGAACACTGAAAAACACTCTCTCTCTCTCTCTCGGTCTCTCTCTCAGTCACTCAGGTTTGCGGGTCTTTTCCATTAATGTTTAGGGTTTCTTCAGCTTCAGGATTGTTTTTTTATTTCGGTTTGTTTGGAGTACTTATAGCCAGTAGAGTTCTGGTAAATGTGAGGTTTGTTCAGACGTGGTGCTTGGCAGAATGTGACTAGCGTTGTGTCTGCCTGTTGGAGATTCGTTTTTCTTTTTTTAACCGTCTACTGGCTCTAACCAATTTTTTACATCATGCAAAAAATAAAGTAGTGGTATAAAAACTATTACAAATTAATTAGCTACACACACACACACACACACACACCTGGTGTGGAAATAGAAAAAGAACCAAATATTTTATTTATATATATATAAATATATCAGACTGATAAATGAAGTGATGAATTAAAAGTTAAAAAAAGAAAGTTATGTTTAGATGAAAACTCGTTCATTAAATTTTTCTTTATAATTGCAAGCGCATGTGTTGTATCCATTGTTGTAAAACTTATGTATGTAGTTCGTTTGTTATCTGAAGCTCAATGCTGATGCTGTCATGTAAATAGTTTCTGATCAACCCAAATCAATTGCATGATTAAAAAAGAAATACCGGTTAAAGCCCCACCCACCTCCTGGTTAAACCCCGCCCACTCCCAGGTTAGGCCCCACCCAGTCCGAGTACAGATACAGACAATGCTGTACTCGCTCATCCCTACTTCTGACTTTACCGGTTGAATGAAACCTCATTAGTGCTGTAATGTTGCCAGAGAGAATTATGGGAAATGTAGTTTTGTTGCACAAGCTTGTTGGCGCAATGAAGCATTTATAATACAAATAGTGCTTTTCCTCCTCAGTGTGAGTGACATTTACTTGAGACACAAAATGACTTTTAGTGAGGGTTTGCGGAAAACAAGGCATAACATCCGCCAATGAGTCAGAAAAATAAAACTTTGAATTCGTTATTTTTGGGACTCACTTAACTGATACATTTTTCAGAAGACGATAAATAAGAAAGTCGTGCTGAAAAACAAGTGCAATGCTGTTTCTAGCAGCTCACAAAATGCACACAAAGTAAAATGCAACGCAAACTCAATGCTAATTTAAAGAAAGCAGGATGAGAGCTGAAAACGGCTCTTTCCTCACAGCGAAAAACATCTCGTTTTTGACACTGGGGATCAGATTTAAGGTTAAAATAGAGCCGATTGTGACTTTAGCATCCTTGTGTCAGCAAGTGCTGGCTCGTGTTTTTCCAGCTCAGTCAAATCTGTTCATAACTTCATGAGTAAAAACTGCGCCCTGAGCAAAATATATAAGCATTCATGCATTCTGCTGAAAAACACTGTGACACTAAAACAGCAAACTTCAAAAGCAGCTTCAACGGCTTGTCAAAATGGATTGTATTATTAAATGTTGCATGTTTCAGACTAATGACGCTCGGCTTGACTGCGAGGACGGAGAACTGCTGTAAATGCTGCTGATGTGATTACGGGACCTTAGAGACCCTGAACAAACATCGTCAACATGCAAGAGTTCAAACAGGACAGCAGACGAAACTGAGGCGCAAAACAAACAATATCTGTCTGGAATAGACTGGTGCGTCGTGTGTGTCGGATCAAATGAATGCACATCCAAAATAAAGCGTTCTGAGCTGAACACACAGCGGGAGTTATTTTAGCTGCAGTTCGGAGTGTGAAAACAGGCAGGGAAGAACATTCGAGAAAGAAAGAATGAAAGGATATTCCATCAGTGAAAGAAGGGCATTGTGTGTTTCAGGCTCGTCTTTTGAAATGAACGTCAGAATCCAGAAACAGAGTGATGAG
>JAWRVZ010000283.1:250000-267500 GCA_037043235.1 Rhodeus uyekii
AAACACATACAAAAACACACACAGACAAACACGAAAACAGACGCAAACACACACACCCTAAAATAAACACACACTCAAACACATACAAAAACACACAAACATAAACACAAAAACACACACAGACAAACACGAAAACAGACATGAACACACACACACTAAAATAAACACACACACAAACACATACAAAAACACACGAACACAGACATGAACACACACACACTAAAATAAACACACACACAAACACATACAAAAACACACGAACACACACAGACAAACACAAACACGAAAACAGACATGAACACACACAGAAACACGAACACACAGACAAACACAAACATGAAAACAGACATGAACACACACACATACACACAAACACACTTGAAAATAGACACACAAACACACACACAGACTTGAATTATAAAGCATACAGTGTGTTGTGTGTATGCAGGTTAGGAGATGTGTTTTAGTGTGTCTGTTCCCGAACAATGCTGTGAAAACTGTCTGAGAGTTGAGCTGCTAATCAAAGCTTTTCTCTGAGACTCTCAGTGTTGACGAGACGCGTTTAATCTCTCAGAAGAATCGTTAGATGTTGGTTTATTGCTGTGTGACGAGCGCTCGTCCTCCAACATCGATCCTGAACGTGCGTCTCTTTAATTCAGATGTCATTTCCACCTGACAGCCGCAGCCAAACGCAGCGGGACGCCTTTAATCTTCACAAAACATTGATTAAAGAATAATATGCATCAGCCGCAACTTCAAGATCTTTATTAAATAAATAATAAAAACAGATGTAAACAGGGCTTAATTAATGGTGTGCGCTAATGAGTGTGTGTTAAAACCACAGCCATGGGCGTAAACAGATCAGAGGAACAAAAAAAGATTGTTTAATGTATGATTCAGTAATTTAATGAGGTTTATCTCGGAGTTTGTGTCTGTGCGCACACTTGACTCTCTCGTGTTGGAGTTTATTGAAGTGAGCGTCCTGTGAGAATCATTCATGCTTCTGTGAACTTCACGCCATTATGATTTGGAGCGGCCGAGCACAAGATTCCTCTTTGCATCCCATTGAAATCAGCAGGACGGAACGAGTGTTTGTGGACGTCAGATCTAAGAGAAGCGAAAGAAAGGGTCAGAAAGAAACATCTCTGTTTGATTGTGTTAAAGCACACATTTCTGCTCATTTATGAAACAAAGTGTCAACTGAAGCTTAAAGATGATGTCAGTTGTTTATGAATATTCTAGAAATTGATACATGATACATCTCAAGAAATTGATACATTAAATTGAATTCAAATCATGCCGAATTGTTAAAAATAAGGTTATTTTAAGAATCTTTAATATTAAAAGATTTATTTCGACGTTTTTGAAGTGGAACCGCCAAACTCCCTATTTGTCTAAGCATTTTCTTTTCGGTAATGTCGATTATTTAATGTCGCTGAACACTAATATCTCGAGCACAAAAGAGGGACAAATTTTCAGTTATCTGGATCCCCATGACTAAAGATGGGACCTAATTCACTGCGCATGCGCCGAGCTCGCTGCACGTGCATGCATGACCATTTTTGGTCTTTCCGGCCGTTTGTCATTTTGTCAGATTGTGATTTTACAGCGGTAGGACGCATTAGTTTGTGTGGTCATGTCATAAGGGCTGTATGTTGTGTAATTGATGATTTCATGTTATATAATTGTGACCTCGAGCACTTTTGTAATATACACAATGTTTTGTTGATTATTTTTCTTCTTTGAAATTATTTTCTTTATGTTAATCTTCTCTTTCTTTCACAGCACGTCGTGTATTGCTCTGCACGCTGTTTTCATTGCTTCATGGCACAGGAATTCCCCGATTACATTGACATCGACAAAAACGTTGTTACTGATAGAAGCTTTTGTTTTCCAGCAGAGCGTTAAAGGCAAAAAGCAACAAAGCATTTTAGAGTTTGTAAAGAAACCATATTAACCGCGTGTGCAATACTTTCAGAACTATGTCCGAGCGAAATGACTGTGTTATGAGTGAATGGGTTTACGTGTGTGACTATTTACGCTGTGAGTGAAATTGTGTTTGCAATGTTGGAGAATATAATTAAAGGTTTGTATCGAGAATTGAAGGTGTTTTTATTGTATTCTGGTAAATCTCTGCTGTTAGTTGCTGCACATATGCCTTTTGTTGTTAGTAAACATATACAGTGTGTGTACATTTATATAGCATCCACATTCAGTGTTTTATCCACATCGCCAATCCTGGATAACAATAATACAATTTTAACTAGTTAAACATAAAATTCCACTAGTTAAATATCACCGTTGGCTGGCTAAGAAATTGTTGATTTCTTAGCAGTTCCAATTTCACATTAGAAATATAATTCTTACTAATAAAAATGTAATCAAGTTTGATATCAATTATTCTATTGACTAGTGACAATGTTCATTTCTGATGTAATTAAAGTGATTGTCAGTACATTAGGAAATCCAATTTTAGATCTCTGAAATTACTCTCAGAATTATTGATATCAGAAATAACAAATCTAACATGTTGAAATACATTTAAAGAGATCAAGAATTAACTTACTTAACAGTTCTTGACATCAAGCACTAGTTTTAGTGGAAATGTCATTCCCGACTAGCAGTTTAAATAGTGAAAATGTACTAGCTCAAATTCATATCCTGGGAAAGATTAAAAGTCAAAATGGCTCGCCATTGTGTGTGTGGTTTCTAGACGATAATATAATAGCCTTTATATATATGTATGTGTGTGTGTGTGTGTGTGTATGAATAAATGATAAAGCAAACCGCGACACTTTAGTATCCACGCGCACACGCTCGCTCGCACACGCTCGCACACACTAATTTCCCGCATCTGGATGTTGTAACTGGATTATCCAGCCTTAACACTCTCAGCACCACCAAACTAATTCACTTTAGCAGAGGAATAAAATAAGCAGCGATCTTTAAAAACCCAGTATCAGATTAAAACGTGGGCCGTTATGAATCCGAGTCGCCCATAAACAGGAAGCACAAATAAGTTAAACCCACTGGGCAGCTCCAAAACATTTAAATGAACAATCTGAGGGAAATTAATCAGTCTTTGCAGCAAAGCAGAGTTTCATTATTCCGCGCTATCGCACATCTGATAACCGTTGCCAGATATTTGAATTTCGCGCTCTTTTGTGAGGCGCTTTGTTTAGTTCAACTGTGTTATCAGCGGCGGTTTAAGCCCAGCCAGATTCATCACAACAGAGATAAGAAAACACAGGTCAAACGCACACTTTATCGCAAGAACAACGGCCAGGAGCACAATCTACCGCCATGACATTTACACACCGAATGAGAAAATATCCCAGTCTGCAGGAGAGCTATATCAGACCGGCCATCGATGAGAGTCCCAACTCACACATACTACGCCCTTAAAGTACGCAGAAGTGTGTGTAGCAGAATAGCCGGCAAACTTTGGGACACAGTAGGCTACTTCCTGATCTTTCACCTGTCAATCATCTTACATTTACATTCATGCATTTATCAGACGCTTTTATCCAAAGTGACTTGCATTGCATTCAAGAAACACATTGACATTCTAATCAGTTCTTGCTTTCCCTGGGAATCGAACCCATGACCTTGATGTTGCAAGCCGCCGCTCTCTACCGTTTGAGCTATAGAAAAATATTATCATCACAGTTAAAATCCTCCACATTCAATTGTGTTTAATGTTCCTATTGTTTCGGAGAGAAATACAGTCGCACATTTCATAAGGAGAACTCTCGTCGCGTGTTTACAATTTGCATAATTATTAATTTAAAAGTCAATAACCAACACTGATTATTAGCACACGCACAAATATTTGACATCTGGAAGACGCATTTTTTAGAGTGTTTGCAATACATCTGAAATATGTCAGATGTTAAATAGACATTTGGAAAATGTTTTTAGATGTTTATGATTAAGAATGGATGTGAAACGGACATCTCAAAGACTTTTATACGCCGCAGATGCTTTCCAGATCTTTAACAGACGTATGTGTGATACCTGGGAAACGTGCCATTAAAAAAGTTCACAGTATTGAAATATATTGTGTATTGAATAAATATCTTTTCGTCAGGTTAAATTGTGATTGTTAATCACTGAAACTCCTTTATCTGAGCCTCTCTATTTAAAAATAGAGACTCTCAGACTCTCACATCCGCCATGTTTGTAGTTTTTTAACATTTATTTTATTTGTGTTTGGAGTTCTAATTGAATTCTAGCCTAACACGCAATGGATTGTGGGTAACATTAGCAATTAGATTCTGCACGGATCTGCACTGATCGGAAAAAGTGGACCCTTATCTTTGAAATACTCTTTCTAACTTCAAGCACTATTTAGGATGCATGGTTTGCGAACAGTGTTTTTGACCCAGATTGGTTTTGATTGTCCATGAGGTATAAATAAATAAATAGATAACTAACTTAAGTCCCAGATATGAAAGAGCATAACTTTTATTCAGTATTCTCTGTATATCGCAATCCGCAGGATATTCCCTCCAGGCATTGTTGAACACAAGAACCACTATATTCAGTTCAGCAGAAAGGAAACCTTCCAACAACAAGAAAGAGAATAATTCACCGTCCTGGAAGTTTGTTGTTTTAGTCCAGAAGAGGAGAAATTGAATATCTGATGGATGTTTTTCATGAGTAGTCGGTTGTGACCAGCATATATGATCTAAAGTGTAAAAATGGAATGGGTTTTTAGTTTCCCGCACACACTGATTGAAGAAAGCATCTTGATATTTAAAGTCAATAGGAAATGGAAGTCCACAAGACGAAAGAACAAGCAAATAATGAATTTGTAAATCGTACATGTTGCATAAAAGTCATACATTTTGACTGTTTAAAAGCTTATTATTTTCTTATTTATAATTATAAATATTTATAATTATAATACTTTAGAATTATTTTTATTATAAAGCAGATCATTTAAGTGCTGAAAATAGGATTTCGTAGAAATCAATATTATTCTTATGAACAGGCTTTATTGTGAATGATGGATCCTGCATGTTGGTCAGTGCTGCATGTTTGAGGAATAATTCATTTCTGACAAAAGAGCACTAAAATATGAGCAATAGTGGCATCACTAATAAACCAAATAAACTGTTTATTCTCAGAGAAAAAGCCAAAGGGCAGCTTTTAAAATGTCATCTCCTTCTCTTGAAAACAGAGGAATACCCAGGGAGAAGACGTGAGTGTCTGTCCCTGCAGGGACTGGAGTGTCAGGAACCCGGCTGCTCTCAGACATGAGATTAGCTGGAGGAATTATGAGTTTCTCTTGGAGACAGTGAGAGTGTTTACTGGCGGTGGGTGGGGGGTGAGCGTGATACAGGATGATGAGATCTGTTCGGCAACGGTCACGCACTCTCAGCACATCACACGTGAACCCCATTCTGTGAAAAATCATAGTGATTTTAACTGTTAATAAGCTGTTGAAGTTTCTATAAATACAGGGAAAACTGTAACTAAGCTAACCTTACATTTTGTAAAATTTTAGAGTAAAATACTGTACTGTTAAATATACCATTATTGGAAGTAAAAAACAAATCATCTTATAATTTACAATGAAAATCTGTAAACTGACAGTTCTAGAATACCATCTGACACTTCACATTTGATTTTTTTTTTAAATTAATAATTATATTTCTGTCATGACATGCTGCTGTTGGCTATTATTGATGTTAATTATTAATGCTGTAAATGATGGTGTTAATGCCGTAAATGATGGTGTAAATGATGGTGTTAATGCTGTAAATGATGCTGTTAATGCTGTAAATCAGTGGTCCCCAACCCCTGGTCCAACTGTAAATGCTGTAAAGCTGGTGTAAATGCTTCAATGATGCTGGTAATGCTGTAAACGATGGTGTTGATACTGTAAAGATGGTGTTAATGCTGTAAATGATGGTGTTGATACTGTAAAGATGGTGTTAATGCTGTAAATGATGGTGTAAATGCTTTAATGATGGTGTTAATGCTTTAAATGATGGTGTAAATGCTTTAATGATGGTGTTAATGCTTTAAAGATGGTGTTAATGCTGTAAATGATGGTGTTAATGCTGTAAATGATGGTGTAAATGATGGTGTTAATGCTGTAAACGATGGTGTTAATGCTGTAAATGATGCTGTAAACGATGGTGTTAATGCTGTATATGATGGTGTTAATGCTGTAAATGATGGTGTTAATGCTGTAAAGATGGTGTCAATGCTCTAAATGATGTTGTTAATGCTGTAAATGATGCTGTAAATGATGGTGTAAATGATGCTGTAAATGATGGTGTAAATGATGTTGTTAATGCTGTAAAGGATGGTGTAAATGCTGTAAATGATGGTGTAAATGATGCTGTAAACGATGGAGTAAATGATGTTGTTAATGCTGTAAAGGATGGTGTAAATGATGTTGTTAATGCTGTAAAGGATGGTGTAAATGCTGTAAATGATGGTGTTAATGCTGTAAATGATGTTGTTAATGCTGTAAAGGATGGTGTAAATGCTGTAAATGATGGTGTTAATGCTGTAAATGATGTTGTTAATGCTGTAAATGATGGTGTAAATGATGGTATTAATGCTGTAAATGATGCTGTTAATGCTGTAAATGATGCTGTTAATGCTGTAAATGATGCTGTTAATGCTGTAAATGATGCTATTGATGCTGTAAATGATGGTGTTAATGCTGTAAATGATGGTGTAAATCATGGTGTAAATGATGCTGTTAATGCTGTAAATGATGCTGTTAATGCTGTAAATGATGCTGTTAATGCTGTAAAGGATGGTGTAAATGCTGTAAATGATTGTGTTAATGCTGTAAATGATGCTGTAAATGATGCTGTTAATGCTGTAAAGGATGGTGTAAATGATGGTGTTAATGCTGTAAATGATGCTGTAAATGATGGTGTAAATGATGTTGTTAATGCTGTAAAGGATGGTGTAAATGCTGTAAATGATGGTGTTAATGCTGTAAATGATGTTGTTAATGCTGTAAATGATGGTGTAAATGATGGTATTAATGCTGTAAATGATGCTATTGATGCTGTAAATGATGGTGTTAATGCTGTAAATGATGCTGTAAATGATGGTGTAAATGATGGTGTTAATGCTGTAAATGATGCTGTTAATGCTGTAAATGATGCTGTTAATGCTGTAAAGGATGGTGTAAATGCTGTAAATGATTGTGTTAATGCTGTAAATGATGCTGTAAATGATGCTGTAAATGATGCTGTTAATGCTGTAAATGATGGTGTAAATGATGGTGTTAATGCTGTAAATGATGCTGTTAATGCTGTAAATCAGTGGTCCCCAACCCCTGGTCCAACTGTAAATGCTGTAAAGCTGGTGTAAATGCTTTAATGATGCTGGTAATGCTGTAAACGATGGTGTTGATACTGTAAAGATGGTGTTAATGCTGTAAATGATGGTGTTGATACTGTAAAGATGGTGTTAATGCTGTAAATGATGGTGTAAATGCTTTAATGATGGCGTTAATGCTTTAAATGATGGTGTAAATGCTTTAATGATGGTGTTAATGCTTTAAAGATGGTGTTAATGCTGTAAATGATGGTGTTAATGCTGTAAATGATGGTGTAAATGATGGTGTTAATGCTGTAAACGATGGTGTTAATGCTGTAAATGATGCTGTAAACGATGGTGTTAATGCTGTATATGATGGTGTTAATGCTGTAAATGATGGTGTTAATGCTGTAAAGATGGTGTCAATGCTCTAAATGATGTTGTTAATGCTGTAAATGATGCTGTAAATGATGGTGTAAATGATGCTGTAAATGATGGTGTAAATGATGTTGTTAATGCTGTAAAGGATGGTGTAAATGCTGTAAATGATGGTGTAAATGATGCTGTAAACGATGGAGTAAATGATGTTGTTAATGCTGTAAAGGATGGTGTAAATGATGTTGTTAATGCTGTAAAGGATGGTGTAAATGCTGTAAATGATGGTGTTAATGCTGTAAATGATGTTGTTAATGCTGTAAAGGATGGTGTAAATGCTGTAAATGATGGTGTTAATGCTGTAAATGATGTTGTTAATGCTGTAAATGATGGTGTAAATGATGGTATTAATGCTGTAAATGATGCTGTTAATGCTGTAAATGATGCTGTTAATGCTGTAAATGATGCTATTGATGCTGTAAATGATGGTGTTAATGCTGTAAATGATGGTGTAAATCATGGTGTAAATGATGCTGTTAATGCTGTAAATGATGCTGTTAATGCTGTAAATGATGCTGTTAATGCTGTAAAGGATGGTGTAAATGCTGTAAATGATTGTGTTAATGCTGTAAATGATGCTGTAAATGATGCTGTTAATGCTGTAAAGGATGGTGTAAATGATGGTGTTAATGCTGTAAATGATGCTGTAAATGATGGTGTAAATGATGTTGTTAATGCTGTAAAGGATGGTGTAAATGCTGTAAATGATGGTGTTAATGCTGTAAATGATGTTGTTAATGCTGTAAATGATGGTGTAAATGATGGTATTAATGCTGTAAATGATGCTATTGATGCTGTAAATGATGGTGTTAATGCTGTAAATGATGCTGTAAATGATGGTGTAAATGATGGTGTTAATGCTGTAAATGATGCTGTTAATGCTGTAAATGATGCTGTTAATGCTGTAAAGGATGGTGTAAATGCTGTAAATGATTGTGTTAATGCTGTAAATGATGCTGTAAATGATGCTGTAAATGATGCTGTTAATGCTGTAAATTATGGTGTAAATGATGGTGTTAATGCTGTAAATGATGCGGTTAATGCTGTAAAGGATGGTGTAAATGCTGTAAATGATTGTGTTAATGCTGTAAATGATGCTGTAAATGATGCTGTTAATGCTGTAAAGATGCTGTTAATGCTGTAAAGATGCTGTTAATGCTGTAAATGATGATGTTAATGCTGTAAATGATGCTGTTAATGCTGTAAATGATGCTGTAAATGATGCTGTAAATGATGCTGTAAATGATGCTGTTAATGCTGTAAAGATGCTGTTAATGCTGTAAATGATGCTGTTAATGCTGTAAATGATGCTGTTAATGCTGTAAATTATGGTGTTAATGCTGTAAATTATGCTGTTAATGCTGTAAATGATGCTGTTAATGCTGTAAATTATGGTGTTAATGCTGTAAATTATGCTGTTAATGCTGTAAATGATGCTGTAAATGATGCTGTAAATGCTCTAAATCACTGTTTCTCAACCGGTGGGTCGCGGAACATTCCAGAGGGGGTCGCGAGAGTTTTACTGTGTTCCAGGGGAGTAGCCAGATTTTTTTTTTTTGAGGGGGCACAGCTTAAAATGAGTGCCAAAACTGCACGCGTTTGTTGACAGGGGTGGTGGGTGAGCATAACATAGTCGGCAGGATTCGAACCTGTGCTGGGAAAACCCAATGGATTTCTAGCCTAGCGCCTTAACCACTCTGCCAGAACTAGTTATGATACAACGCGCAGCGCGCCAATCTTGACTTTGGGGGTGCGTTGCGATCGTTTTGTGCAGCAGGCGATATGTGCTTTTAATTTTTTCACGTTTTCACAGTTGCGATTTTAAACAATTGAAAATCTGAGGGGGCCGAACATGTAAATGAGGGGGCCCAAGCCGTTCTAATGTTCATATATCGCGTCTATTTTCGAAATTTCCGGAAAATCCGCGATATATTTTTGTTTTATAATATATACATACGTAGTGAAAAAAGTCCGCGAAGTCGTGAATCCGCGATGGTCGAACCGCGAAGTAGCGAGGCTCACTGTATATTAAATATGGATTTACTACGTCGGACGAAAAACCACAATGCGTTGAGTGTGGTGAGGTCTTAGCAAAGGAGTCCATGAAGCCATCAAAACTTGAACGTCACCTTCAGACTAAACATCCAACATGTGTCGGTAAACCTGTGGATTACTTTGTGCGAAAGCGCGATGTACTTAAAAGACAGCAAAAAGCAGTATTGTGTCGCTCACGACAGCTTCAGGTCGTGCAACGAAGTTTCTTCTGCCATTTAGCACTACCCATCTTTGCGAGTCGGGATTTTCGACGGTGACTGCAACGAAAACAAAAAGCAGGAATAGACTGACAACTTCTAGTTTGAGTGCGACACTACGAGTGGCCCTTTCCCCAATTCCACCGCGTCTGGATTTCATCGTTTCAGAGCGGCAGTCTCAAATGTCACATTAACGTGTGTGAACGTGAGTGAAAATAAATAAATCAGTTCGTTTCATAGTCTGCCTAATTTTTGAAAAAGTGTTTTGTGAAATTAATTATGAGCACACACAGTATAGGTCTAACAAATTATTTCATTATTTTTCATTACTTATTATTTACTATTTTTATTTATTTATTTCTAGCCTTAGTGGGTCGTAGGACTGTCATACAAAAAAAAGTGGGTCGCAATAGGCAAAAGGTTGAGAAACCCTGCTCTAAATGATGCTGTTAATGCTGTAAATGATGCTGTTAATGCTGTAAATGATGCTGTTAATGCTGTAAATGATGCTGTTAATGCTGTAAAGATGGTGTTAATGCTGTAAATTATGGTGTTAATGCTGTAAAGATGCTGTTAATGCTGTAAAGATGCTGTTAATGCTGTAAAGATGCTGGTAATGCTGTAAATGATGTTTTGAATGCTGTAAATGATGGTGTTAATGCTGTAAATGATGGTGTTAATGCTGTAAATGATGGTGTTAATGCTGTAAATTATGGTGTTAATGCTGTTAATGATGGTGTTAATGCTGTAAAGATGCTGTTAATGCTGTAAATGATGTTTTGAATGCTGTAAATGATGCTGTTAATGCTGTAAATGATGTTTTGAATGCTGTAAATGATGGTGTTAATGCTGTAAATGATGGTGTTAATGCTGTAAATGATGGTGTTAATGCTGTAAATTATGGTGTTAATGCTGTAAATGATGGTGTTAATGCTGTAAATGATGGTGTTAATGCTGTAAATGATGGTGTTAATGCTGTAAATGATGCTGTTAATGCTGTAAATGATGGTGTTAATGCTGTAAAGATGCTGTTAATGCTGTAAATTATGGTGTTAATGCTGTAAATGATGGTGTTAATGCTGTAAATGATGGTGTTAATGCTGTAAATGATGGTGTTAATGCTGTAAATGATGCTGTTAATGCTGTAAATGATGGTGTTAATGCTGTAAAGATGCTGTTAATGCTGTAAATGATGGTTTGAATGCTGTAAATGATGGTGTTAATGCTGTAAATGATGGTGTTAATGCTGTTAATGATGCTGTTAATGCTGTAAAGATGCTGTTAATGCTGTAAAGATGCTGTTAATGCTGTAAATGATGGTGTTAATGCTGTAAAGATGCTGTTAATGATGCTGTTAATGCTGTAAATGATGGTGTTAATGCTGTAAATGCTATAAATGATGGTATTAATGCTATAAAGGTCCTGTGTGTATTTTCTTTCCTATACAGGCTATCAGGACTCAAGTCAACTAGTATTAAACCCTAAATAGGCACGGCTGGTTAGCTCGACATCGACTGTAAGGTCATCATGGAGAGCGCCGGTTGTTCTCTGATCTAATGGAGCAGTTCAATTTGATTAAAAACGTGTTTGTCTGTGTTAAGCACATGTAAACAGGAGACTCAGCGAGGACTATTAGCGCAGATTGTTGCCATATTAGCGCATTAATTTGTTTTCCATGGGAAATCTGCAAGCTATAACAAGACGCAGTGATGAGGGAAGAAACAGTGACTGATGCCTGTTGTCTGACCGAGAGATTCAAAGAGCCTTTCGTTGAAATATTGGCTTTGATTTGACGGTTTCCTGATTTTATGACCCCATGCAGAATCACAATTTTGATATATACTTTCAATTCCTTTTGAATTTCAGCTGAGGCATGGATTTCATTTTTACTTAAATATAGAAAGCATTCAAATGTGATTGCATTGGTTAACTGAGACCGTACGAATATCAAAGCGTTTCATCTTCAGAAATTAGATTTAATTTCCATCATTTAAGGCAAGAGAAAGCAAACTAGATTTTCACATGTCCTGAAGAAAAGTCATGAAATCTCATTAGCTATTCATGAAAGCCTGGCACTCAGTGATGGACAGCACAGAGAAATTAATAAAAGAGGATTGTGTGCGTGTAAGAAAGAGAACGATGGGAATGATGGCCACTGAACAAAGGGAATGGAGCTGATCTCATAAGACTTACAAAAAACCCTTCTGTGAACACAACATATATCTTTAACCATCAGCCTGCAATGCAGTGCATGCAAATGTAGCATAGTGCTCTCTTTTTGTTCTTTAACATGCAGTGTTTCATTTGAAACTATATATACTCGTTTTATCACAATGTCGACTAAAACAGAAACTCTCTCTGCATGTTACACTGTTGGACCAGTAGGTTGCGCAACAATAGCGTCTCTATGAGTCATTGATTTGCTCATTCCATCAACAGATGAGTTGTGAAATTGATTTCCATGATGCAAGGCTTTTCATGTGGGGGTCAAAGCGCCACGTCTTCAACCAAACCCAAAATTGTTCAACAGGATGAGCAAAGTTTCTAAATACTGAATCGGTCCATAATACACTAATGCCTTGAGATACGAGCATAATCCGTTCCAGGACGAGCTCGTAACTCGAGTCGCTCGTATCTCAAATCATTTTTTCCCAGAAGAAATAACAGAAAAAAATAATCCGTTCCGGTCCTCTAAAAAACTCCCTTATTAGTGCTAATAACAATGGAAAAACATGTTTTTAATTGCTATAGACACACACACACACACACACACACACACACACAATTATAGTATTTAAGGATTCCTGTGATATAAAACAAAGGTTTACATTTACACATTTTGCAGATGCTTTTACCCAAAGCGACTTGCATTGCATTCAAAAAACACATTGAATTTCCCTGGGATTGAACCCATGACCTTGGCATTGTAAACACCAATGTTCTACTGATTGAGCTACAGGAAAGCTGTAATTTAAAGTAATCAAAAGTTGTAATTATACCTTCGAGACAGTAGCAGCTAATGACAGCATGTGTGGAGGAGGAGGAGGAGGAGGGATTACGTAGATAACATAAATAATGCAAACAATTCGGGAGACTCGAGGAAGATGCGTACATAAGTCGACTACAGCAGAAAATCCATGGCAAAAAGAAATTAAATCCGCAAATGGATAACAGAGAACGCGAGAAATCTCATCTGCAGCAATATGCGCTCGATCTTCTCTCAACTGCTGTTTTTGCTGCACGAACACTTTTACTTTAGTGGAGGAACACATGAAGTGAAGGAGTGAGGCGGCGTGGGCTCCGAGTGCTGCTAGTGTCTGCGTCTGTAAGCTGCTCGTATCTCAAGTCTTTACTCGTATCTCAAGTCTTTACTCGTATCTCAAGTCTTTACTCGTATCTCAAGTCTTTACTCGTATCTCAAGTCTTTACTCGTATCTCAAGTCTTTACTCGTATCTCAAAGCAAAAATTGCTCATAAATACCCATTTACCAATACCAATACGTAATATCTGATTTATATAATTAGTCTTGATTGCGAACGATCTCATGGTTGATATGATGTTACAATCATGAAGATTTCTGAATGGTGCAGTGCGTCATGTTTATGTTTCCAGCCTTTGAGAGCATGAAACGGCAAACTCTTGTGCTTCACAACATCAGGCACCCGCTCTTCACACTGATACGCAGGCCAGTGTCTCAGAGTCTGAAGTGCTATGCAGGCAGACGGAGACACAACGAGAGCCAGACCCACAAACCAACGGCCACAAGCTCATTTCATGCTTGTCATTCATCCCCTGTAACCTGAATGGTTCCTCCTGCTCAGATTTGGACTCTTGCAGGCGGAGGTGTGTATTCAGACGCCTGCCGGGGGGAGATAAGACGCACGTTATCCGGCAGGTACTGAAGGAGGGGTCAGGAAGAAACCACTGCGTTCAGGTAATGAGGAATCACACGCTTGTTTGGGACTGATACTGCGCTCACTCGCGGAGTTTACGTAACGCAAACAGCGATGAGAGGAAGCTTAATGAGCTGTCAGTCAGAAGTTACAAGCAATGATTTGAATATCAATTTAAATCCCCTTATCCACCTCATTTTCAACACTTTCAGTGTCATTCACTTCCAGTTATTTATAGTTACTCTAAAAGAATAATTAATTAAAACGTCATCAGAGGGATTAGATCACTGCGCTAATTACTCTCTCTAAGAAGTATTGCATTTCTGATCACTAATTACTTTTTAAATCGCATATCAACTTTGATTTGGATAGACATGAATCTGCTCTTTCAGTTCTTCTTTCAAATGAATAATATAAAATTGCTTAAATTATTCTTCAGCTGACCAAAGTATTGAAAGGGAGAATGTTATATTCAATGCATGCATTTTAATATTGGAAGCTAATGTTAATTGTGGATTATAGAATTGTTCAATACAGTATTTAATGCAATTACTGAACAATTATGAATAATCCCTGACTTTACTCTTTCAAAAAAAAAGATCTGAAAATAGATTAAAAGTATGACTTAGTACTTTGAAACAATGTCAATAAAAGTCAATTTTGACCTTCAAAGTCGAAATTATGGCATAATGTACAGAAATAATGTAGAAATTATGAGATGAATAAATTGAAACTATGACATGCTAAGATTAAAAAGAGATTAAAACATAAAAGTTACAACAATCATAATTATAATATACGTAGTTATAGGCCTAATTAGGGGATTAAAAAGTCAAATTATTAGATGAATTTTTTAAAGGATGACATACTAAGCCATTTCAATAACATTAAATTATAAGACTTGTTCATAATTGTGACGTTCTGCATCATGAATTAAAGTTTTGGTTTAGTGAATGTCCTGATTTGCCATTTTTTCTCATTAATGGGCTTCAATAATCGATTTCCACTGCAATGCAGAAACAAACTCGACGCTTCCTCCTCCTCCTCCTGCTGAATCTCTTCCAGTGTGAAACTTATCAAAAGGAACGATAGGGAAGCTTTCATAGGAGATACCGACTCTCAGACGCACAACGACGAGCTTCAGCCACACACGAGGAATCGGTGACACTCATCGCTGCCAAGAAATGAAGAACAGGAGAGCGGGAAGAGCTTCAGGACACGAGGGAACAACGGGAACAAAAAACGGCAGAAGACGAAACACAGCCTGCAGTCAGACAGTCAAAACACATCCTGCCAAACACTCTCGGCCTCCAATATGCATGTGCATGTGCATTTCACTATATATTATATTTAAACAAATAAAATAAATATAAATATATATATAAAATCTCAATATGCATGTGCATTTCACTATATATATATATATATATATATATAAAAAAAATCTCAATATGCATGATATGCATAAAATGAAATAAAAATGTTAAGGCCTTGTCCACTAGGAAATTGTATTATTTATATGCACACTGCAAAAAATCTTGAAATAAGGCAATAAATCTTGTTTTTTCTTCTAAGATAAATGATCTTGCCTAGAACTAAAAGTAAAAGATTATTTTGCTTGTTTTGAGAAAATATAACATGAATTTTCTAATTTAGAATTAATGGGCAATTCTTGTTTCTTTAAATGAATGAAGGATCGTTTTTGTCTCAGTTCATCCTGAAATCAGAAATTTCTGATTTTAAGAGCAAAATTATCCTTATTTTTTAGAAAACAATGTTTGCACATTCTGCACATTTAGTTTTTAACATTATTTTCCAATGCACTTTACATTTATTTAAAACCAACCACAACTCTTATTTTTGCATGTTGATGTTTTGCAGCACAGCAATATAACAAAATGCGTATTTTAATTTGCCTAAATTTATTTTACAACAATATTTTATCACATTAAAAATGACTGTGCTTGAGGATGCAAACAAATTATTCCTTCCCCGTTTTAAATCGAGTCCCTCAAACGTTTCAAACTTACATGAGACTTTATTGGAACATTTTGGAGCATTTTGTGAGTCAACACAACAGTAAGCAAATGTTATATTCCTAACAACATCCTGACAGAAAAACAGTGCATTTATCACACGCTTTGGACGTGTAAATGAGCAACAGGACAGAATTTGAGCCTGAAATGTCTTTCATTGATTTGAAATGCTTTGTATGTTTTGAGGCTTGTTGCCTTTGAAATGCTAATCATTACAAAAGAGAGGCTTTTGCTCTTTTTTGGTAGCAGCTTTGTTCATTTCTCAGACATTCATGTCAGTGACGTACATTTTACACATGTATAAAATGAAAACAGAGGGACATTTTTTTTATTGTTACGTCAACAGTCGTAGTTATATACAGATAGTTGTGTGCTGGTTCTGTAAGTTTGCAACAGAGCGTTCTTTTACTTGCTTGACAGGTCAGAGTCAGACTTTATGTGATATTTTAATGGCGGCTGCTGTTTTGCTCTGATGTGAGCAGATTGGCTTCTTCACAACTCTTGAAAGTCTTTTCTGCTGCTTTTCTGAAATCCTTTGGGAAGTGAATAACGAAATGTGTTTTGCAATGACAGCCTCATTTGGAGAGATTCTGCCTCGGTTCCTTTATAACCAATCATGTCATAATCGCAGAACTTTCACGTCCTTTTGTTTGTTCTTCATCTTGAGGGAAAAGCACATTATGCTGGATTGTTCTGATGTTCGTTAGAGAGTTCAAGCTCAAAATGAAAGCTATAAAACAAGTAACGGCTAATGAGAACATCTCTCCATCCATCCATCTAATGTGTTTCTTGAATGCAATGTAAGTCGTATAAAAAGGATAAATTTGGATAAAAGCGTCTGCCAAATGCGTAAATGTAAATTAGAAAATAGAGTCGTCACTGGAAATAGTCATCAGTGTCCCAGCCTTCGTCCTTTACCGTCCTCAACAATGTCTTCCCTTTTCCCAGTCTGACGGTGTGCGTCGGTTTAATCCATCCGTTATAAAGGTGTGCAGACTTCCTATAAAGTGTGTCTCCCACAAACTAATTTCCATTTGTCACGTCTGTAATGCAAGTTAATTTTCTTATCTAAACTGGAAAAAAACGGGTCTGACTCCACCTGCAGGGATTTGGGATTATATACACAAACAGATCGGTAGACAGCTAATTACTCATTCCTTGAGCGGCTACATTTCCTGTTTTGACTGCAAATGTCACATCCATAATGCTGGAAAATCCCCGTAGGTCATCCGGGTATTCCATGCGCACATGAAGCCAACTGAACACACAGTGCTAGAAAAACAGTGCAAGTATTATGGTATTACGAACATAATATCTATCCATTATCTCCTCAATGGCCGCACTCAAGTACAAGAACACAACATGCATCTCAACAGAACATCATCCGTTCACACCAAGAGCAAGAACTGAAACTACAGTAGTGTGGAAAAGTGTTCACCCCCTTCCTGATATCCTCTTTTCTTTTGCATGTTTGTCAGATTTAAATGTTTCAAATGAAAAGTGTTTCCCCTGTTAAAACGTAACTTAACTGTGGTTTCTGTGAAACTGTGAGTTCAGTTTCTCTAGCCTCATCCAGACCTGAAA
>JAWRVZ010000283.1:272500-495000 GCA_037043235.1 Rhodeus uyekii
AACCTGGAGGACATCGACGTGGCCGCGGACGGAACCCTGGAGCTGCGCGTCATGATCTCCATCGTGTACTCGGTGGTGTGCGCGGTGGGTCTGGTCGGGAACCTGCTGGTCTTCTTCCTCATGAAAGTGCGCCAGGGGAGGAAGAAGTCCACCATCAACTACTTCATCATGAACCTGGCGGTCACGGACTTCCAGTTCGTCCTCACGCTGCCCTTCTGGGCGGTGGACACCGCGCTGGACTTCACCTGGCCGTTTGGGCACGTCATGTGCAAGGTGGTGGTCACGGTGACAGTGATGAACGTGTACGCGAGCGTGTTCTTCCTCACCGCGATGAGCGTCACGCGCTACTGGTCCGTGGCGTCCGCGCTCAAGGACCGGACGCGCAACGCGCGCTGCTCGGTGAGGCTGGTGAGCGCGCTCCTGTGGCTCCTGGCCACGGTGGCAACGGTGCCCACGGCGATTTTCACCGGCGTAAACACGATCAACGGCGTCAGCCTGTGCCTGCTGCGCTTCCCAAACGGCCAGCACTGGCACGCGCTCTACCACCTGCAGAAGATCCTCGTGGGCTTCGTGCTGCCGATGCTCATCACCATCGTGTGCTACCTGCTCCTCCTGCGCCTCATCCGCCAGCGCAGCATGAACAACAACCTCCCCAAGCGCAGGTCCAGAGTCACCAAATCCGTCACCATCGTCGTGCTGTCCTTCTTCATCTGCTGGCTGCCCAACCACGCCATCACCTTCTGGGGAGTCCTGGTGAAGTTCAACATCATCCAGTGGGATAAGATCTACTACATGCTACACACCTACGTGTTCCCGGTCACCATCTGCCTGGCGCACTCGAACAGCTGCCTGAATCCGGTGCTGTACTGCCTCATGCGCAGGGAGTTCCGGAAAATGCTGAAGGACTTCTTCTGGAGGCTTTCCTCGCCGGCGATCGCCAACAGCTGTCAGATCCGCCCGTTCTCCGGAACCGCGAAGGCGCGCGACGACAGCCGCGCGGTGATTCCGCTGCACGTGATGGAGACCGAGGATTACCGGCTGTCGGTGGGGAACGGGCAGACCGACGCGCCGCCGTCCACAGACTGCGCCGTCATGAGGTAGACCGGAGGAAATCTCTTTTTTACTGTTGTTGTTCCGTCAAGAACCATGTGCCGATTGTCCGCTGCGCGCAACAGTGATGCTTTTTAATGCTTCTCTGGTTTGATTCCGCGCAAAGGCGCGCGCGAGCAGAGCGGGATGAACAGAGGATCGGGATAAAATATTGGGCTTTAGCTGCACTGCCTTTTATTTATATACATATAATATTTTCCACTTTTACTCATGTTTGGAGGAAGATGATGCATTGAGAAAATAATTGTGCAACAATTTAATATATAGAATTGCATTTCAAATAACAGTAAAATTCCATTAAATTGAATTGAATAATCCTTACATACACTCTCTCTCTCTCACACACACACACTCACACACACACTCTCACACACACACACACACACACTCTCTCTCTCTCTCTCACACACACACACACACACACACACACACACACACACACACACACACACACACACAGACGCACACACACACACACACACACACACACACACACACACACACACACACACACACACTCTCTCTCTCTCTCTCTCACACACACACACACACACACACACACACACACACTCTCTCTCTCTCTCTCACACACACACACACACACATATTATACAACAATTAAACATGGACCTTTTTGTCAAGAATTGCACTTCAATTAATAGTAAAATTTCATGAAATTGAATTTAATCCTTACATATTAAGACATTCTGTATAAATCTTAAACTTAAATGTAAACATAATTATACATAATCATAATAAACTAAATGGTCAATTCCCTTGTTCCGTTAAGATTTATTCAAAATGTTTTATTAAGCTCTATTTTTTAAAACTCATTTAAAATTCTTGAACAATATGAATTTAATTAATATGAATACTGATTGAATTGTACTATTAATTGAAATGTGTAAGTCTTGACAAAAAGGCCTACATTTTGTGTGTGTGTAGACAAATACACAAACAGACAAATACATATATTGTTATTATATCTTAAAAAAAAAATTATTTGAGCAACCTAATTTTTTATCTTTCTACTCATTTGGAGTAAAATGTTATAACACTAAAACTTAAATAATAAAATACACTAAAATGTAGTAAATTAAAATCTTATTTATATATATAATTCAATATTATATTATATATACTATATATCAAAATCAATATTATATATAGATATATTTATTTTTAAGTATTATAAATATATTTGACCAACCCCATTTTTTCCCCACTTTTACTCACATCCGAAGTAAAATTTGGTTGCTTTAAAAAAAAACCCTCTGCTCTGAAATTGAAATAATTGCTATAATTTCACGAAGGATCATTCTGTAAATGAAGCAGCACCTTGAAACGATGCATTATTCATCCGTGGTTTTTGCTGTTTGAATTTATTGCCTGGAAATTCTGAAATAATTAAAATGTATTGCTCATTTGCCGTGTAATAAAGCTGTGTGAGTGACCCGAGCCGTGTGAAGGCGACGGTCCGAGCGGAAATGAATGTAAACAGTGTTACTATGTTGTCCATTTGAAGGGCGTAATAAAGTCCTGTCTTATCATAGCAATGTTTGTTTTCCTCATAAACACAATTACAAAGTTAACTTTTACTGTTATTCCATCTAATTAACATTTAACAGGTCTGTGGTTTAGGGAGTAAATCAGCTTTACTTTATTATCTCAACACAGACACATAAACCCATGCAAACAATAACACAACAACAGGGGAATTTATGAGCGTTACACGCAAAGATGGCCGGCTTCACAAAACAACCGAGTTTGCTTTCAGCTCTTGCTTTTATAGCTTATCATAAACGGTTTAAAGACAGAGCCAGACGGTTGAGACAAAAATTGATTTCTGTTGAGTGAAACATGATTTTTAAGCACAGAAATAATATTCTCTATAAACACAAGAGGGCATTACGATCACAACTTCAAATGTAAAACCAACAATCTGAAATCTTAACCTGGAAGTTCAGAAAGCAGCTTATGAATCTGTGAGAAAACTCACATCTGGTCACTCTGAAAACAATCCCACACTTAGTTAATGATTGAAAGGGTTTGGCAGGAGGTTTAGCAGTCAAAAATGCCCATTGTTTGTGTGCTTCTTTCATATTTTTGCTGATTTATGAAGATTTAGAGGCTGTGGTTTTCAGCTGCTGATTTATTGCTGGTCTGAAGTTTGTTCGGCTTTGACCGTCAGAATCGTCACCATCTTCTCAAAGTCCTCGTAGTTGATCTGTCCATCAGACGCCACACCGGCTTCCCCCAGCAGCTCGTCAACTGCGACATAAACACCATTATTATTATACCAGCTCATTCATCAGCAACATAATGAGTTATTAGCTAAGCTAAATGAAACAAGTTATTTCAAGGCTGATCTGGATTGTTTCTGGACTGCAGATGTTTTTAATATGCAGTTTTGCATTTGACAAAAAGTTGGAATTTGCAGCTTCCTATTTTTTTCATGCATATGTCGTTTTTAGGAGTTGAACACACTTTCTTTAAGCTAATTGCCTGCAGACAATATAATAGCATGGTAATATATGTACTGGTAACGTTTACATAAAAAGGGACCTCTTTTGCAAAATTAACTTTACATGGTGTTTGAGCACAGATGTGTTGACTGTTACACAACCAGCCCATAATGCTGAAAATCACCCACTCCTCTCTTTTAATCCCCATAAATCATAAGCAGCGTCTCTGAATAAGTGTTTGCAGATTCTAGCAGTGTGGCGTCTTATATACACAGGCCCCGCCCACAACTGCTGACTGACTCCGCCCTGCTAGCATAGCTCCGCCCCCAGTGAGCCGAACACAGTCCGCCATGTTTATCTCCTTTTAACAGCAGAATTCAAGAAAGAAAAGTATTGTTATTAAAGCTACTAAAGTTATTCTGATTCATATTAACAGTAAATATATCTGCATGTTCTGAATATTACGCTGCTGTCACTTTAATACACAGATCTAACACACACATGTGATCTGTTCACACACATAACCCACTGTGTGTATGTGACTCTGTGTGTGTGTGTGACAGTTTAAGCGCAGTAAGACGTGAAAGAGAGAGAGTTTAATCCTCACGGGACGCTCCGTCTGACGTCCATCTTTCTGTTCGCTCAGAAATCCAGATATCAGACGTTTAGACGGAAACGACTTTAAAACACGCAGATCATAAACTCTCACGATGATGAAGAACTGCAATCATAGAGATGATCATCAGGAGAAAACACATGTTGTAGTTTTTGGAAGAGTGTCAAAGGCACAGCCCACTTCTGGAGAAGGGGGCGGAGCTGCAGCTCATTTGCATTTAAAGACACAAGCACAAAATCAGCATGTTTGTCCTTCCACTCAAGAATGGGCTTTTAAAACATGTTATAATGAATGATCTGTGGGGGATTTGAAGCTGAAACTTCACAGACACTTTCTGGGGACACTGAGACGTACATTACATCTTGTAAAAAGGGGAATAATAGGTCCTTTTTAATTAAAAACATACATAAAGTAAAACAAACCTTATACAAATTCTGTTCTTTATTTTCTAGAAGTAGAGTTTAAAAGTCTTTCTGTATTTTTGTAGTAGGTAATTAAACGAAGACACACCATCTTGCTCTGATGAAAGTGATTTGAATGCACCTGACATCGGGAACACCTGAACGAGCCGTACCTTCTTGATCCGTGAGTCGTTCCCCAAAGCCCGTCAGTCGGGCCCTGAGCTCCGCCGCAGGGATGGAGCCTCGCGTCTTCACGCCCATCAGCCTCACGGCCTGCAGGATCTCCTCCCGTGGGTTTTCCCACCGGATCTGTGCGTGCATCACGCTGAGGAACGTGGAGAAGTCCAACTCGCCGCTCTTATCTGGGACAGACAGAGTCAAAACACTTTGCCAAAAAGCTCGGGATGCGGAAGCCGCTTGATCGTGTCTGACAGGCTGAGAGTTATATTCATTCCAGGAGGTTATATTTAGTACATTTCATCACATTTGTCAAGCATTTCATCATGTGTTGTCAGTTGATGTCTCTCCTTTCCAATAAAAATCATTGTGGATGTGGAACAGCTCTGTTTTTCTTCTAGGCGACTCTATAAAGCATCTTTCCGCGTTCACTGTCCTTATCTGGATGTGCTGGGCTCTGAGACTGTTATTGTTGAGTTTCATCCACGCACTCCTACACATTTCCAGTTTATTTTACTTCGTAAGCAAAGTTTACACTGTTGACTTTACCTGGGGGTTGGAAGTTTAGGAGCGCGTCCATCCCATAACTAACATTGATGTGAGTCATTTGTTTGGACATTCAAAGACTTCCAGAACCTCGGTTTAATGTTCAGAGTAAGTCAGTCCATTTGACCTTTTTATGCATTTATCAGCTGCTTTTATCATTGCATTCAAGAAACACATTGACATTCTAATCAGTTCCTGCTTTCCCTGGGAATCAAACCCATGACCTTGATGTTGCAAGCGCCACTCTCTCTACTGTTAGACACACAGGAAATCTCAGTCTTGATTATAGAGAACACAATAGAGAACAATATTAAAAAATCCCATTCAGTTTCTCCATGATTTTTAACTTAAATCCTGTCACATTTACATTTTATATGGCATTTAATACAACCGATTATTTTAAAGAAGCTGCACAATAATAATAATAATAACAAACAACCCGTTTAAAGTGTAAAGCCTGTTTACACCAAGAATGATGTGATATGATAGATATGAAAGATATGCTAACTATATGTGAGTTTTTTATTACAGTTCTGGACCTGAAAACTGCCGTCAAAGTTGATTTCCTTTGCATGTTTATTGTATTTATTTGTGCTTTTGCTTGTAATTTGATTATTTGTTCTTATTTATTACTGACTGTTTAATAATGCATTACATGTATATTAGTTAGGCTAGTAGTTTTAGACGTTGGACTAGAGAATTGTGAATTTTCAGTGGTATTGAAAATATTGGTGTCATTACGGCTTTTTAATGACCGGTTATAAATACTTATTGCCGGTATATTTTCTTAAGCAGGGCGGGTTCTGATTGGCTGTCAATGTGTTTGTTTCATCAGCTGGAAAACATCTTTCCAAAAGTGATTCCAAATATATTGTTTCTGTGCAATTATTGTGATAGTTGTAGTGTGGGTTTAACAATGCTCAGAACTACATCTTTATCATTATCGTTACAGTGAACGGGCCTTTAGTTCATCAGTTATGAAACAAACTCAAAGCTCTACAGGAGATAATAGTGCCATTATTCAGCTAAAATTAGTCTAATCTTCAGTTCAATTCAACAATAATTCAGTTTGTTAAAGCAATCTGTTATTTTTTAAGTTTTCGCGGTGAAAAACTACATTACCCATGATTCCACAAAACAAATACAGTAATGCCTTGAGATACGAGCATAAGCCATACCAGGACGAGCTCGTAACTCGAGTTGCTCGTATCTCAAATAATTTTTCCCATGAGAAATAACAGGAAAAAAATTAATCTGTTCCGGCCCTCTAAAAAACTCCCTTATTAGTGCAAATAACAATGGAAAAACAAGTTTTAATTGCTATGGAGACACACACACACACACAAAATTATAGTATTTAAGGATTCCTGTGATATAAAATAAAATGTGGTTTTAATTATGAGTTTTAGCCTTCGAGACACACGATACAGTAGCGGCTAATGACGGCATGTGCGGAGGAGGAGGAGGAGGAAGAGGGAGGAGCGATTACATAACGCAAACACAATACAGAGACTCGTGGGGGATGCGTATAGAAGTCGACTATGGTGACAAATCCATGCCAAAAAGAGACGAGCACAAAACTGATGTTTGCACGCGCATAAATTACATCCGCGAGTGGAAAAACAGAACACGTGAAAAAACGGGAGCCCACGAACTAATTTGAATCCCTCGCGCGCATGAGAGTTGCAGCAATACACATGAATATTCCCCACATTCGCTCCATCTTCTCTCCACTGCTGTTTTTGCTGCGCGAACACTTTTATTTTAGTGGCTGAACACGTGAAGTGAAGGAGTGAGGCGGCGTGGACTCCGAGTGCTCGAGCGTCGGCGTTTCTAAGCTGCTCGTATCTCAAATATTTACTCGTATCTCAAAGCAAAAAATGTGCTCTAAGGTTTGCTCGTATCTCTGAATACTCGTATGTCGGGACGCTCGTATCTCAAGGCATTACTGTAGTTCCAAAAACCCTTTAGCGGTGTGTATTCTGCAATAAACAAAATATATTGTTTCTATTTGAATAATCAACATCTTTAAATCAATAGTTTGCACATGCAAATCTATTGGTTTTATTTTGATTGTGGGATTTTCCCTCATTAAAGCCTGTCTTGATTTTTTAAATACTTTATTCTTGTAATGAGAGCTTGATTGAACTGGTTCATGGATTATAACTCTTTCACCAGGATTTTAAAATTGAAAGGTTGCAGAGGGAGTTTGGGGGCGGGACTTTCGTTTGACGGACAGTTGGGAAGTAGAAGGGGAGGAGTTTTGACACAGATACCGATCTGATGGGTCAGTAAGTGTCTCTGCAGCTCCGGCGGGGTCGGACAGCGGCCCAGAGATCTCATGACCGCCAGCAGATCCTGCGTCTTCATTCTCCCACTGCGCTTCTGCTCGTACAGCGAGAAACACTCTTTGTACTCTGAGTGAAGACACAAACATATGACTAGAGTAGAACGCAAACACAACATCAGAGCACTCCATAACCAAGTTCATTTAGGATTAAAATCAGATGTTTTAGTTTTAAATGTGATACGGAGTGGACACAGTTTGTCAAAGATTCTCTTTAATCCCGAATGAAGGATTTGTTCTGGCATAAACTGAGATGACCTGTTTAAGAGGGAATCAAGATTACAGCAGGAGGACGAAGAACCAGAGCCGGACAGGAGCTGTGTGAATCTGCTGCTTCATCTGACCCTCACATTCCTCTTTATCCGCATATTTTGTTGATGCCCATGTTCAGTTTTCTCTCTCTCATTGTCTCTCTCTCTCTCTCTCTCTCTGCATCACTGTGTTTGTGCATCGGTCAGTAATCGGTCAGTTGAAGTGAAGTGACCGCAACAAATGCCACTTTGCCTCCAGTGAAAGAGTAAGATCTATTGAATGTCTTCAGCATCAGAGCAATGCTTTATAACAAGCCCATTATAAGAGCAAAACCCTTTATAGAACGTTTAGCAGATGTAATTTATATTTATAGTACCAGTCAACAGCTTCAGTGTCACATAATTTTCACAAATCATTCTGATATGAAGATTAGATGATCAAGAAAGATTAATGATTATTATCAGCGTTGAAAACAGTTGTGCTACTTTTGATACACTTCTGGGGTAAGCAAAACATATTTTTTTGTAAATTAAAGAATTTATACTTTCATTCAGCAGGGATGCATTGAATTGATCAAAGGTGTGTGTGTGTGTGTGTTTGTGTAAAAGTTGTGTCGGATGTGAGATTAGTGAGGATCGATCAGTCTCTGGGAATAATCCCGCTCCACTCACCGTTGATCTGATCTTGACTGAGGAACTTCGCCTGCATTCGTGACAGAAGAAGTCAATTAGACTTTAAAACGAAATGTATAAATATTTCCATGGATAACACGGAAAGAGCAGATCCTGAACTGACCATGTGCACGCGCATCAGATGAGCTCTGATTCCTGCAGGAGGCGCTGGACTCAAATCCCATGGGATCAGGTGTCGTCATGGAAAACACATGCGTGCTACCACTTCAAAAACATCCAGTGTATATTATCACTATTTATTATTAATAATAATATAGACACTCTGTCCATACGAACGACACGTGAAAATGAGGCATTGTCTAATTAATTATGCTCTAATTTGCATACTTTTCCAGAACAGAAATCAGAAATTCAAAATCAAAATTCTCTTTTATCAATCTACAAATCAGAAAATACTATCCCATAATGAATCTTATATAAATCAAGCGTTTGATATGAAGAAACCGCTGTGTGAAAACCTCTGGGCTGATGTAGTTTTATCAGGATTCTTCGATGAATAGAAAGTAGAAAAGAAAAGCATTGCTCTGAAATAGAAACAACAATATAACACTCTTTCCTGTCACTCCTGATCTGTCCTTCATACTCACTTAATAAAACTATTCATTTCTTTCAAATTACAAACAAAAACGACCAGCCCCCAAATTTTGATCAGTCGTGTATCTTTACAAGTCAGAATTAAACAGAACAAAGTAAAATAGAAAAGAAAAGAACAGCATATAACATAAAATCATAGAATAAAACAGAATAGAACAGAATAGAAGAGAATTGAATTGAACAAGAAATAATAGAACAGAATAGAATATAGTAGAACTATAGAATAGAATGGAAGAGAATATAAGAGAATAGCATAGAACAGAAAAAAATAATAGAATATAACAGAACAGAATATAACACAATAGAATGTAATAGAACAAAATAATAGAATAGAATGGAGCAGAATATTACATAATAAATAGAACTTAATAGTATATTATAGAATATAACAGAACAGAATATAGTAGAACAAAAGAAAATAACAGAATAGAAAAGAATATAACAGACCAGAATTGAATATAACATAATATAATATAATAGAATATAACAGAACAGAATATAATCAAACAAAAAGGAACATAGTAGAACAATAGAATAGAATAGAACAGAACAGAATACAATAGAACAGAATAGAATTGAATAGAACAGTATATAATTAAATAGAATAGAATAGAAAAGAAAAGAACAGAATATAATATAATTAAATAGATCAGAATAGAATTAAATAGAATAGAATAGAAAAGAACAGAAAAGAACAGAATGTAATTAAATAGAATAGAATAGAACAGAGTAGAATTAAATAGAATAGAATAGAATAGAATAGAATAGAATGGATATTGCAGAACTCCGTCAGAGGAAATGCTCAGTCGTTGTTTGAAGGCGTGAGGGTTTGAGCAGGTGAGCAGATGATTGAGGCTCTCAGGTTCTCAGCAGCAGTGTGTAAAGGGCCCACGGCTCCGGGATATACATCACCCCCCGATACTTCCTGCGCAACACCGCGTCCTTCCACAGGCAGCCGACCCACACGCTCACCAGCAGCAGACACACGGAGAAGCTGCCGAGCAGGAACAGTCCGTTGCTGTCGGGCAGGAAGCCTCTGCGCTTCTGGTGCAGGACCGTCGCCATCATGGCGAAAAACGTGAAGATGAAGGGGATGAAGATCTGTGCTTCCGTCACAAGATACCTGAGGAGTAAAAACACTAATTTCAGATCCCACTCAACTCAAATCTCATTACCTGCAGGAAGAAGTTCTCATTACACTTTACATCCTTCTGAAACATTTACCAACACCTTCATTCAACTCCATTCAAATCATCTTTATTAAACACTAAGAATGTCAGTGAGCACACAGTCGACGGCACCCATTCACCTCCACTGTATTAGTTTTCCCTCTATGGAAGTCAATGGGTGCCGTCGACTGTGTGCTCACTGACATTCTTCAAAATATCTTCTTGTGTTTCCTTTGAAACTCAGTGTGGAACAACATGAGGGCGAGAAAATAATTTAGGTGAAATATCCCTTTAATGAAAAGTTTCCTTAAAGTTATCTGGCCTCTGATCTCAAAAACATTATTTATGCATTGCATCGGAATAACATTTTTAAATGTTACTAATCTCGGAATGTTCAGAAAGGAATGTTTGCAGAAGGATTCAATGTGACGTTCCAGTAGCATTCGTATGGCCGAGAAAAAACATCAGTTTCCTGTATCTTAAGCAGTAGAGAGTGGCGCTTGCAACATCAAGGTCAAGGGTTCGATTCCCTGGGAAAGCAAGAACTGATTAGAATGTCAATGTGTTTCTTGAATGCAATGCAAGTCGCTTTGGATAAAGTGTCTGACAAACGTGCAAATGTAACATTTTCAAAACTAGATGTTTTTGAACATTCTTTTAATAAATTAATTAAAACCGTTTTTCAGCAGGGAGAACCCTAAAAACACTCTCGTTGCTTTAATTAATCATCAGATAAGGATCCCTCACACGACACGCGATACACACGCTGCTCTTTCTTTAAAGCCTGAGCTTATAAATAATGGAGAGATCTGGTGAATGTTGAGATCCGGTGCGTCACATCCAGACCATCCAAGCCTCGCACACTTGCTAGAGTCACTGGGACAGACTGACCAGTAGTAAAGGCCACTGGGACCCAGCAGGAGCCAAGCAGAGACCGGCATCTTCCTCTCCGACGGGACGATAGTGAAACAGCCGGTGAAATACAGGAACAGGATGAGAAACAGAGGAACATACCTGAAAGATAAATGCTGAGGACATTCAGGGAACGTTCTAGCAATGTTCTCTCAACGTTATGAACAAGCCTTTTCACTAGATGCTGAAATGTTCAGAAATATCCTTTTCATAACTTAATGGGAACTTTAGCAAAATGATTTTGGAACATTTTTAATGCACAGCAAAAGTCATAAAAATCTTGTTTTTCCTTCTAAGATAAATGATCTCGCCTAGAACTAAAAGTCAAAGATTATTTTGCTTATTTTGAGAAAATATAACATGCATTTTCTAACTTCTGAATAAAAAATGGCCAAATCTGGTGATTCTCTAAATAAATGAAGGATGTTTTTAAATGGAACGGTTTATTTTGTCTCAATTCTTCCTGAAATCAGAAATTAAGAATTTTCAGAAATCAATGTTTGCACATTCTGATTTTTTTATATCCAATTTTTATATTCCAATGAACTTCACATTTATTTAAAACCAACCACAGATTAAAAAAGAAAAAGAAAAGCGCTTGATTTGATCATTTGTGTCACTTGAATCCAGTTATAACATCTACATTTGCTAAGCTTTTGTTTTAAGATGCAAATTAAGTCAAATGTTCTCACCCCTATTGGCAGATCATTTTGTTTAATTTGTTTCTTAATCTATGTTTTATTTTCTCATTTTTGCATGTTGATCTTTTGCAGTGATGGCTTATAAATGATATAAAAGATTTTGTCGAGGATAATTAATACCAGCACTTTGATAAACGTATAAATGACACATTTCTGTGAGATGTTTTTCTACTGATTAATTAGCATGAAGTAAATCAGCGAATGAAGAATGTGTGCAGAATATCTTCCTCTTACCACATGCAGTGACCCAGAGATTCATCATAAAACTGCAGCAACTCAAACGAGTCGATCTGCCAGAAAACACAGAGAAACCAGACGCAAACCTGTTATAATTCCTGAAGAAAACAGTGTTTGAACTGCCATAAAACTGCTTTGATGCTGTTACTGAAAACTACAACTAAAATGTGTAAGCACAGCTTTCCTGTGTGTCTATCAGTAGAGAGCAGCGCTTGCAACATCAAGGTCAGGGTTCGATTCCCAGGGAAAGCAAGAACTGATTAGAATGTCAATGTGTTTCTTGAATGCAATGATAAATGCATGCATGCGTGTGTGTGTACCAGAGTGTGCGGCCGCAGGTTCCTCATGATGGGGTTTTCTCGGAGGCTCAGGTGCAGCTGGTATCCGCTGAGCAGCAGCCGACGGACGACGGAGTCTCCCACCAGACGAGCGCTCGCTCCCATCACAAACGTGATGATGCACAGATACACGGCGGAGCGCGGCAACGTCTTCGGGCTTCGCTCGATGAGCTGCAACATCACACACGTGAAGTACACATGATCAGCATCACACACAGAGAGATGGAGCACAGCTGAGATTTAACACACAACACACTAAACTGAAGATCAGCTCAATATAATGAATGCAACTCGCTCAACTAAACAAGTATCGCATGTTATTTCACTTACAAATAGCAGACGATCATAAACACAAACTGCACAGATGATGCTCTTCCTCAGTGTTTCTGTCTGTTTTCCAGCAAAAATGTCCAAATATTCTTAAATCAAGATACATTTATTTAATATAAGAAGCAAAATCACTGATATTAAGACTGAAAAATTGATCAAAATGAAGCTGAAAACAAAAACAAGAATCGGCCAGAAAAATTATCTTGTTTTGCATTCATGCATTTATCAGCTGCTTTTATCATCGCATTCAAGAAACACATTGATGTTCTAATCAGTTCTTGCTTTCCCTGGGAATCGAACCCATGACCTTGATGTTGCAAGCGCCGCTCTCTACTGTTTGACACACGGGAAAGCAGTTTTCCCTTTGAAATAAGTTTATTTTGCTAATCCAATGCCTAACATTTGTATTTGTTTTAAGCATAAACTCACTGTCTCAAGTAAGAATTTAAGAATGTTTCGATATTTAACTGGAAAACAAGACAAACGACCCGAGAAGCGTTTACTCGTTTCACAGATGATGTGCACTGCGCAGCATCAATCATGTAAACTGCTGTTCCGGTGGAAATGTCAGCCAGATATTTCCTCAGATTGTAAAGGTCAGTTTTGTTTAGTTCCAACAGGTTTGATGGATCATTTCAGCTCTGCAGGTCATAAATATGAGCAACTTCTGAGCCGCTTTTGCTCTGTGAGCGTTAATGAAATGTCTGCGCTGTGTGAAAGCCTCACACGGAGAAATGTGACACTGACAAAGAGTCCAACCAGTGCCAAAAACAAGAGCCATTCATCCTGGACGCGATGCATCTCGTCCCGTCTTCAAGGGGGCGGGGCTTAGAGAAGGGGCGGGGCTTAGCACACAGGTGTCCTACACTCACCTTGAGCAGCAGGAAGGGTGTAGTGATGTTGTACAGCATGTGGAAATAGTCCCCAGCACTGGGTCTGTTCAGAGGAAACCACTCCACAGGACAGAAGATCTGGAGAAACTCACAGAACCAGCGGCTCGTATCACCACAAGAGCACAGGTGCGCTGCAAAATCACATTTCTTCCTCTTGCTTTCCAACACAATTATCTAAACATCTGTATAAACTCTAACAGTTTTGTGAAGTTTTGCTTAAAGCAAGAAAAAAGCTGTGCAAGCTTATTTTTCCTTTTGAATTTGATTATTTTTCTGACCTCATTGACAAACTGCCTTTTTCTTTAAGCAAAAACTTCAGTGAGATTTCCTTGAAAGAAAGACTTAGAAAGTGAATAAATCTTGTTTTAAGGATGTTTACAAAGTAGGATTTTTTTTTGCAACAAATGTGTAAAAACAGTGTAAGAAATAGCTGAAAACATTATTCATAAATAAAACAATTATTACAAGCATTTAAGGCAAATACAGCTGTAATTGCTTGCAAATAATAAATATTTTCAGTGTAAAAACAAGTTAATTATTTTAAATATTTTATTATATTGTATTTTTTAAATATTCATTTTTTTATTATTATTATTTATTTTTATTAATGTCTAATTTTAGTTTATATTTTTATTGTTTTAGTTTTAGTTAACTATAATAATTGTATTGTTATTATTATTATCATTGATGTAAAATACTGCAGTAAAAACCTGCTGATTGATTATTATTCAATTCACTGTATAAAATAGTGTATGCATATTACATTTAACAAGGCAATACATGCAATTGTACAATAAAATACTGTAAAAATGTACTTTACATTATGTGAATTATCTTTCGAATTGACAATGAAAATCTAAATTATGTTTAACCAGACAAAATAAAACAAAATTATTTTTCCTGTACAGTTTTTAAGACTAGCACATCTCCTGTTATTGCTTCATTAAAAATAAAGACAAAACAAAATAAAAGTCCCCGCATGCTAAATTAATACATGTAAATGTTTTGTCTACTCGTGAATCAAGTGTAACAGTTCTGAAAATGATGCGATGCTTTATTCTCCTGTCGTTACCATGACTACGGGTCTCCCAAAGTCCAGCAGCCAGTTCTGGATGGTGAAGCAGCACCAGAGGTCCATGTGAAACTGAGATTTCCTCAGGCAGGAGCCCGTCTCCCTCGACCCATGTCTGCGCAAAGATACGGCATCAGAACACAGATATTAAATGATAATGAGAAATATTTCAGTGCAATGCTTTTCTGAATGTCTGTCTGATAACGGATGTCAGGTCCTGATGTGTGATTTCAAGAGCATCTGGCAAACATGTTTCATTTATTTCTGTCCATATGGCTCACTCTGGTTATGTCACCTTAATCATTTATAGTGTTGTTTGACTTTCATGCTGGCTTTGCACCGCAGACCAGATGCTGGAGCACAAATAGTTGATCTGAGGATGCTAATAGCACTGTAATATAGACAAAAACACTCAACTAATACTGTGTGCAAGTGTGCATTGCAATAATATTAACAAGATTAGTATTTTTCAGGTAAAAATACTGTAAAAATGTATTTCCTTTGCAAGAAAAACATGAATTACTGTATGTCCATTTACAGTAAATTATATTTAAATATAGTCAAAACATGCACTTTCCTCTAAAATATTTGTAGTAGATAAAGTATGAAAAAATCAACATCAAAATATCAATGCAATATAAATGCAAAACTAATATTGAAGATCACATTCACATTTTCCGAAGAAACCGGGAGTGCAAAAGTTTCAGGACGAGTTTCAGTGGAATATTTGTGCCTATAAGTCCCTCATTCATGAGCGAACAAACATCATTACAAGTGGTTTGGGACTCTGTTCTCCTCTCTCAGATCCTGAAGAGGCGCTTCTCGTGGACCGCCGTGGGAAAACGCATTTCAATCTCATCCGATTGGTTTCCCTCGAATCCCAAGCCAATCTCTCTCCGGCTGCCGGGGGTTTGGGAAGCATCAAAGAGCGTTTGGCTTCTGAATGTGATTCGAGAACGTGGATTCAAACCAATCCAAACACATCTTTTGAGTATTTTTTGCTAAATATTAAATCATTTTAGAACAACAAACACCATATACTCATAATCACTTTTCAGTGCATCATAAAACCACTGTGTCAGAATTACAAAATAGCTTGAAAAAGGCAAATAAAAGTTCAAACCTGGCCAGGAAGGCATTGTGCATCACATAGTTCTGCCTCTTGCGCATGATTTCAGCGACACCTTGAAGATTTCTTGCTTTTCATCCACACTGGAGTCAGATCCCTTTGAATGACCTTTGACCTCATCTGGCAAGGGTAGAGCATGAAAAGAAAGCAATCATTTTGGTTAAGCCCTGATCTGTCCTCGACACTCATCGCCGGTGTCTGGTGGAGCTGTAACTCAAGAACGCTCCGTCCCACTGACCTCACAACATATAGATTGACTTCTGACGTGAAATAAAACATAGATAAATGAAATAAAAACTAGTTTGGCTTATTTGAGAGCATGAATATACGGAGCTTGTCTGCTGAGTAAAGATTAGGTTTTGTGAGCGCTCCAGTGCGTTTATAGTTAAACCTTTAATCCAAACCCCCTCCCTTTGTGAAACGCATGAAATGGTTTAGGATTTAATATTTCTGTTGAATATACAGCACCATGTGTCCCAGGAAAAGCATTTTAATACCTTCCAAACAAAAAAAAAAGAAGGTATTTATAAATGAAATGAAATCTACTTACGTGGATTGTTTTCGTCTACTCATACAGTAGTTTGATTTCTGCACAATAAAACACAATTAACACTACAGATTATTTTATTAGTGATATTATCTATTCCACAGTGATATATAAATATTTCAGATAACATAAATAGAATAAATATATATATATAATATCATATTTAAATAATGAAAATATGTATATATATATATATATATATATATATATATATATATATATATATATATATAATGATAGTATATATATGTGTGTGTGTGTAGAAATAGTTCAATTATATAGTTAAAAAATATAATTACAAGTAATCTAATTACAATTATAAATATATTTACATATGCATGTTAGATTTTATAAATATTAAATATGATAAATGTTTATATATATATATATATATATATATATATATATATATATATATATATATATATATATATAATTGTAATATATATATATATATATATATATATATATTTATAAATATATTATATTAATTTTTTATATTAACTTTCTTCGGTTTCTTTGTTTTGTTTTGTCTTTGTTTTGTCTTTAATTTATCTATAAATATGTTACATTTAATATATTATATATCGAAATAGTTCAATTATATTGTTCAAAAATATAATTACACATGTTTAAAGAAATCATCTGGGATATAATACAATAAGATATATTATACCATGCATGTAAACTATGTTTCTCTTGGTAATGTTATTTTACCTTGGCATTTTTGTGTCGTTCAAAGGGAACTTTTATTATGAAAATGCATCTCAAGAATCTCCGTGTGTTCTTTCCTGTTTTTGCTGACTTCATTTCCGGGCGTCGTTTCCAGCAGAGGTGAAAGACACAATCACGCTTGTGCGTTATATATGTGATCTTTATTCGGGATTTATCATAGGGAATTGGGAATTATCATCGGGAATCGTGATTCGCTCCACTGAAAGTGGTCAGAGCAGCGGGATGCGGCAACCGAACGCGATCCTCGCAAGAACCAAAAAAGGATTCCCACTGAAACCAGTTTGATTCCGCGTTTACGCCGAAACTCAATGTGACGTCACGAGAGGTGATGAACCCGGGAGCGCGCGCGTGAGATCCAGCTGGTTTGATGGGAGGCGGATTGATCTGTTCTGAGATCAGCGCATGGCGGAGGGTCCGGCTCTGGCCCGGCTGGAGTCTCTGGCCCGGTACGTTCACAAAGCCGCCGGTGAGGGTCGAGTCCTGACGCTGGCCGCCCTGCTGCTCAACCACTCCGCCACACACACCCGGCTGCTGCTGGAGCACGTTACCCCGCAGGCCGGACAACGTTCCACTCCGCTCATCATCGCTGCGCGCAACGGACACGACAAGGTGGTCCGGCTGCTTCTGGATCACTATAGGGTGGACACTGAGCAGACCGGGACTGTCCGTTTCGACGGGTGAGTCCGTTTCCCTCCAACCCGGTGCTGGAGGTTACTTTAACAAGTAACGCATTACAGTATTGCGTTACTCCGTTAAAAGTAATTTACCCCGTTACTTAAGAAAAAGTAGTGCGACACTTTCACTGAATCATCGAAGGTCAATAAAGCGAGATTAAATGCTTAGAACAATAATACGATACAATTGCGTATCAATACGTAAAGGCTTTCCCGTAGAGGTGGTGCTTGCAACGGCAAGGTCATTGGTTCGATTCCCAGGGAAAGCAAGAACTTGCAATGCAAGTCGCTTTATTGGCCTTCGACGATTCAGTGAAAGTATCATAACACACTACTTTTTCACGGTTTTAACATGTCTAGTTACTTTTTAAGGGAGTAACAAGATACTGTAATGTTTTATTTTTTTAAAGTAACTTTCCTCAATACAGTGTTGGATTAATGCTTTACAAGCAACTCAAGTTACTTAACCAGATTACATTTACAACTAGTAAAGTTACGCAATGCTTTTAAATTTACAACAAAATATCCAAGTTACTTTTTTTTTACGTCAAAATGCTTCTCTTTTTTTTACATAAACATTTTTTCTAAGTGTTTAAACTCGCTTTATTGACCTTCGATGATTCAGTTCAACAATAAGCAGAAATTACTAAATACTTTGTTTTTATTGGTCACAAAGTATTGATCTTCTCCTGATCTAGAACGGCTGCAAGGTTTAAACTCGCGGCAATCTGCATTTCCTTAAGCATTAATATTTACATTCATCTGTGAAAGTGACTTATATTTACCCAAAAGTATAAGTTTCAACAAAATATAACAAAAATCAATCAAGCTCAAACACAAAAGTATCATAATGCAATATGTATCATAATGCAATACTTAAAACGTAACACGATTAATTACTTCTTAAGGGAATAACTTAGTTCTGTGATGTCTTGTTAAAGTAACTTTCCCCAACATTAAGTAACTTGCATTACAAGTTATTTAATTAGAAATATTAGTTTTATTTAATTCAGTTTGTGTAGTATTTTGATTTTGCAAGGTTATAGCATAAACAAGTACAATGGATATTTTCTTGTACATTTAAAAGTGTCGCGTTACTTTAGAGTTTAAAAACCTTGCTGTATTTTCATGTGATCAAGAGAAGTTACTCGAAAAAACCGACGTTGTCAATACGAACTTCAAAGTAAAAGTCCTGCCGTTGAATTGTCATTATTATTATTTACCCGCCCTCATGTTGTTCCAAACCCGAGATGATTTACTTTCTTCTGTGCAACATAAAAAGAGGTTTTTAGCAGAAATGCTCTTTTTCCAGACAGTGACAGTGAATGGAAATCTCCAAAAAGGATAAGGCATCGTTCGCACCAAGATTGATAACTATATTAGCACAACAACATTTATTATAAACCACACACTGCACTTGCATGGGTGAAAGTTTTCCGTATTATGACGGAATTCCGTATTTTGAACCTCGCCAGGAACCGTTTTTCCAAATCGCGTAAATCCGTTGAGATTTCAGTTCGGGGGGGGGGGGGGGGGGGTACAGGGCGACAGACCAACAGACCAATGTCCATGGCGACAGACCAATCGTACCTACTCGGCGATCTTCGGAGATAATGTGATTACGTAGAGAATTACCCGAGAAGTTCCGGGTGGGCGACAGACGAACCGCGCGGAGTGCAGTTGTGTCGGCGATTCTGATTGGTCAGTGAGACTCCGGCGTCCAATCGTATTTTTCAATTTACACTCGCTTGAGGACAACAACAGGTACAAGAAAACAACGCTCGCAAATTTTAAAAGTAATCTGAAAAAAATGAAGAATTTGCCGGTTGGTTATAACACGAAGCAGCTTGAAGCTTTTTTGATGATGATGTAATGGATTGTGGTGATTAGAGAAAGTGAATTAAGTAACAAACCAAAATTAAATATAAATGTTAGTTATAGAACAACAGATGCAGAAGCAAAACCAATGACAGAGTTATAGAATACAATACTTCTGAAGGATTCTAGTAATAATTTAGAACTCCCAAAATTGGTGAATATTTTCTCAACTGCTAACTTGAAATACTTATTTCACACCCTTTTTATAGTAGCTGCAAGTTGCCAGGAGAGGTCGTTTCTACACAATAATTTGCAAGGAATGCAGGAGCTTCCAGGGGGCCTACGGCGTTAAACCTATTGTAGGTTTACCCTGGACCTACCGGGGGCCCTGGCGGCCCCCAGGCCCCCAGCTTTAAGTTTCAGTATTTTCAGTTTTGCCAACTTTCACCCATGCACTTGTTCTTTGTTCCACAGTAAAAATCAATTCGATTTATTTCTGATTGCCGTAAACCTTGTAGATTGTTCTAAATTATATAAATTAAGTTCATTTAACAGAGAGAGATGAAAATTAATTGCATTAAAAATTTGGAATAACACAAGGGTGAGAACTGACGGAAATTAAATTTTGCCGTGAACTATTCCTATGCAGCTTCTCTTCAATGTCATTATTTAACTGTAAAAACTGTTTTGATGTTGCAGACTGGCGTTTGTTGTTGTAATCATGAACACAAGTTTTTAGCACGTCTTCCATGCGTAAAACTCCATTGCTGACTCTTCTTTAACTTTCGCAGGTATATTATTGATGGCGCCACGGCTCTTTGGTGTGCAGCCGGTGCGGGGCATTTCGAGGTGGTGCGTTTGCTGGTTTCCCACGGTGCCAACGTGAACCACACCACCCTCACTAACTCCACCCCCCTCAGGGCCGCGTGCTTCGATGGCCGGCTGGACATCGTACGGTACCTTGTGGAGCATAATGCCGACATCAGCATCGCCAATAAGTACGACAACACTTGTTTGATGATCGCTGCCTATAAGGGTCACGGCGATGTGGTTTACTTCCTGCTGGAGCGGGGCGCCGATCCCAATGCTAAAGCCCACTGTGGAGCCACTGCACTGCACTTTGCCGCCGAAGCCGGGCATCTGGACATTGTGAAGGAGTTGGTGCGATGCCAAGCGGCTATGGTGGTGAACGGGCATGGCATGACGCCTCTGAAGGTGGCGGCCGAGAGTTGCAAGGCGGATGTGGTAGAGCTGCTACTGTCTCATGCGGATTGCGACGCGCACAGCCGTATCGAGTCATTGGAACTTCTTGGGGCGTCTTTCGCCAACGACCGTGAGAATTATGACATTCTTAAGACCTACCACTACTTGTATCTGGCCATGCTGGAACGATTTCGGGATCCCGAGAGAGCCATCGCCAAAGAGTTGCTGTCACCCGTGGAGGCGTACGGAGGGAGGACCGAATGCCGGACTTTGCGAGAGCTGGAGGCCATTCGGCACGACCGGGACGCGCTGCACATGGAAGGCCTGATGATTCGCGAGCGAATTCTGGGTGCCGATAACATAGACGTGTCACATCCCATTATATACCGTGGCGCAGTCTACGCCGACAACATGGAGTTCGATCAGTGCATCAAGCTGTGGCTGCACGCCTTGTACCTACGCCAGCAAGGGAACCGCAACACGCATAAAGACCTCTTGAGATTTGCACAAGTGTTTTCGCAAATGGTCCACTTGAAAGAGCCGGTCCGCGCGTCAGACGTGGAGCACGTTTTGCGCGCCAGCGTCCTGGAGATCCGCCGTAGCATGGCTCGTGTGGAAACCGCCTTGGATGCGGAGATGCCGGCGGCCAACGACAACTACGAGTCTAATGTGTTTACTTTCCTCTACCTAGTTTGCATCTCCACCAAAACGCAGTGTGGCGAAGAGGAACGAGCGCGTATAAACAAACAGATCTACGACTTGATACGCCTGGATCCCCGTTCCCGAGAGGGGTCGTCGCTTTTGCACCTGGCGGCGAGCTCCAGTACGCCAGTAGACGACTTCCACACCAACGACGTGTGCAGTTTCCCCAACGCGCAAGTGACCAAGCTGCTCATAGACTGCGGCGCCCAAGTGAACGCCGTGGACAATGACGGAAACAGTCCTCTACACCTCATCGTACAATACAACCGTCCCATCAGCGACTTCCTGACCCTCCACGCCATCATCATCAGCCTCGTCGAAGCCGGCGCTCATACGGACATGACCAACAAGCAGAAGAAGACCCCGCTGGACAAGAGCACAACGGGCGTTTCTGAAATCCTGCTGAAGACGCAAATGAAGATGAGTCTGAAATGCCTGGCGGCTCGTGCCGTGCAACAACATCAGATCTTGTATCGGGATCAGATTCCCAAAAGCCTGGAGGAGTTTGTTGAGTTTCACTGACAAACTTTTTTTTTGGTTTAATGCTTTGAGTTTGATTGACTCTTGACCTTGTTTACGTACTCCGCGTGGATTGTAAGTCTCAAAATGTCCCTAATTTACTTGCTGATCCATTTGGGATGTTAAATCTGACTGCTGCATTTTATCCCAAAGTAACTCCAGATTCATCCTATTCTTTTTTTTTTTAAGAAAATCAAAGAGGGTGTTGATGCTGACGGATACATGCGGCGCTAAAGACTCTTATTTTGAAAATGTCTTCTTTTGACGAACAGCATTTTATTGCGTTGAACTTTAGTCAAGACAATGTGAACGGCTCTTTTTTTTATAAGATGCTCTTTTGTCAACCTTTGGTTTTCTTAACATATTTTATAAAAGGTTTATTTAAAACAGAGTCTAAAATGTCTATTTTATAAGGAATCAATTGCCGAGTGTTGATGTCCTAAAGCTAAACTCTGTGCCAGGCGATTTCTTTTATTTGAATATTAAAATGTGCCTGTAACCAGAAGTTGGACATTTATAATTATTATTAACGTAACTATTGCTTTGGGTTCTTTTTTTAAACATGATGCCACTGTAAAGCCAATTAGCAAGTCTATAATTCTGACTTGTGTGAATGAACATTTGCTGGAGCTCTTTTGGAGTCACGGGGCCTTATTCTGGAAGGTGCTGTTGTGTGAGAAGCATATCTTCCCGCTTTTATCTGTGTGTGTGTGTGTGTTTGAGTGCTTGAATGTGGCCGAATCTGAATGTGGAGGGCTTTAACCCTCTGTGTTTGCACCGTGTATTATTCTTTAATTACTGGGGATTGTTTAAACGTGTTTTTATTTCAAAACCAAGTCAAATAAGATTAAAAACCTCAATTAAAGATGCATGTTAGATTGTTTCTTTTGCATTTGAGTGGTTGTCTTGGGGGAGCGTTGACACCATTTCAACTAAAATGGAAAAAGTTGTATAGCTTTTAGCTGTTCATTTACATTACGATTAAGTTTTGGGGGCTGCAAAACAAGTTTTTGAAAACAGGTTACAAATTGCTTGAAAATACCAATTATCGTCTGCAAAAATACAACACTAAAAACTGTGTGTTCAGTCTATAGGCATGTAGTTTCTTTACAAACTGACATCGCCATCTACTGGCCTGACAGCAGAAACGTGTTTTTAGCTGTTCTTGTAGATCCGTGAGAGTGGGATTGTTTTGACGATGTTGCCGGCTGCATGTGTAGAAATGCAAAATTAAAACGTTTCCATTTTTAGTACATCGTTGTCATGTAAACGTACTCAGAATGCAAGTCCTACAACAATACTGTTTTCGTCTACCAAAACAACAAAAACACGAATTTGTAAAAATGGTGGCATCATGTGCGTACGAATTATGCGTTCAGTCTTTACGAAATCACATCGCCATCTAATGGCCTGACAGCAGAACAGTGTTTTTAGCTGTTTTTGTGGATCTGTGTGAATGCGATCGTTTTGACGATGTTGCCGTCTGTACGTGGAGAAATGCAAAAAAAAAACGTTTCTGTTTTTAGTACATCATTATCCTGTAAATGTACGAATGCAAGTCTTTAAAACGATGTGGTTTCCGTCTCAGTGTAAACTATAAAGACACAAATTTGTAAAAATGGTGGCGTCATGAGAGTACGAATTATGCGTTCAGTCTTTACGATGTCGCATCGCCATCTACTGGCCTGACATGAAAACTACAGCTTTTTTTGTCAGCTTTTTTTTCGCAGATCTGAACGAATGTGGAATGTTTGTCGTGTAAACGTACCCTTTAGTCTTCATGTGTCAGACAACCATTGATTATCCATTCTGAATGTTATACACACGGTAGAAAAAGTGCTAAAGTAGTGAGGAAAATATGCAAACATTTAAACACTTATGTTTTGCAATATTTACCTATGTTGGCACAGTTCATATTAGTCTATAAAACTAATTCTGATCTGAATTCAAAAACAAAGATTTAGTGTTTTAAATTGATTTTAATTTAATCAGTGGTTCAATAAAAAAGAAATCACATGATGAACATTCGACTGTCATCTATTCATGCAATAAAATGCCAGCTTAAGTGACAATGAAATTGAGTGAGCGTAGAGTCTAACGCTGTGAAAGCTGTAAAGCCACGTTAAAGTTACTGGGATGGAGTGACTCTGTAACATCATACTTATTATATAGTGTGTATACTGTGTTCAGTATGCATTTCATTTGCATGCCATGTCAAAATAGTATTCAAAAGAGTAAACTATTCCCCATTTTACTGTAATGCATTTACATCTTTCCCGACTCATAATTTTATGAGATTTTAAATGCAAAATATCCTAACCTTAATTATTTCCAATACAATACTGTTGAAATGGTTTGCGCATTAAGTAATGCACGTTTTCACTCAGATAATAGCCAGCAGTGCACAATGTGTTTATAATTAGGAAACAAGCAATGCGTTCTGAACACACTCGAGACTGTGATCAGGAAGAGTTTAAGGGTAGTTGAGATGAGATTTATTTCTATAGCATTTTTCTAATTATTGTCTATTTATTAAACATTTAATTGGGACTGTTAATGGAGAGAATACGTGAAATATTGACATATATTTCTAAATTACCGGTATTCCTCACACTAGAGTAATATGTCAACTGCATAAAAAGCAAAAACCTTTTATTTTTTTTAAAGAAAGTAAATTTACAGCCAAAGAAAAATAAAAAAACAATAAATTACTGAAAAGTGACCAGTTGAAGCACATAAAATGTGTTTCCTGTCCATTTTATTATTTCAACTACCCTTAAGCACTTTAACCAATTTAAAATGATAAAAGGAAACATGGAATACCTTAAATTCCAGCTGCAATTAAACTCGTACTGAATATAAAATTATGACCATACATCATGGACAACAAAGTGCATGATATTAATAATTTTATGATTAAATATTTTATGGTTGTTTTACATTATATTGCTGAACTTTTTCATATTTACATATTTCAAGTTCAAAATTCTTTACAATGTGCAAATGCATCAGCTTGAATTTAAGCCGCATCAAACAAAAAAGTCTGTTCCACAATCTGAGGTTTGCTTCATGACACACAAACTTTCGTCAGCACCAAAAACTGAACCCTATTCGATCTTTTTAGCGTGTGTGTGTTTAGTCCTTTCCAACTCTTTCTCTTTTGACCTGGATTTGAAAGTCTCACACTGGATGAAGCTTCAGCCTCTTCTCTTCACATCTTCTTGTCTTAATTGGCAGCACGAAGCGAGCTGATTGGTCAGACTGCAGGTGGGCGTGGCTGTACTCGAGCGCAGCTGATTGGCTGACGCACACCCGTGTCTGGAGAATCCCTGAGTGATTGGCTGAGGAGGTTGCCATGCGGTTACCGATCCTCTGCCGTCTTCTCATTGGTCGCCTGCTCGTCTCTCTTTCTCTTTTGCCTGTGGAAGAATCCAAGCTGTGGATGAAAGAAAAACAGTGACTTGTTTTAGTGGCAGCGTCCCAGGAGATTTAACCTAAAAAAGAAAACAACCCTAAAATATCTTTGTCATTATGTAAATATAGGTTTTGATATGTAAATTAGCTCTACTTAATCCAATGTAAAAGAGAACGGCCACATATGGACAGAATTTAAGTCTGCCTTTGGATAAAAGGGGATTTCAGTCGGTAAACTTTGAATAAAATACATCCCACACCTTCCAGAGCGCCAGTACAAGAAGGGCCAGAAGTTGGAGTCCTCCCAGAGTGCTTCCAATAATCACCCAGATGGGAATCCTGTATTCGTCCTCCTTCCTAATCTCCAGGATTATCTACAGAGGTCAGAATACAAAACGTTAAAGTCCAAGGTTTGGCCTCGTACAAAACAAGGATGTTGAAGATCTTTTGCACTGGTTTTTCCTAGTAAAAAGCCTGATAGCCAGAAGGGGGCAGCATGTCATTTGAGAGTTTGTTTATATTTCATGTACCTGTGTACACTTTCAAAAAATAAAGGTTCTTTATTAGAATCGATGGTTCCATGAAGAACCTTTAACATTCCATTCCAGGTTCTTTATAGCAGAATTTTTTTAAATTTTTCACTGAAAGGTTCTTTGGGGAATCAAACAACCTTTATCTTTTAAGAGAAACTGCATTGAACAAAACGTACAAACACTTCAAGCCAAAACCCCTGCAATATTTTTTGTAAATAACTGGTCTGTCGGTCTCATTACAACATTGCATATGCAAAAGCACATGCATGATTTCATTTCACATCCATGATGCGTTTTAGAGCCTACTCACATGTCTCATGGGCTTCTCCTCATGCAGGAACATCGGACTGGAGGGGCTCAACTCAACCGCGGCTGTCATGACCAGATCTAACCGCTTAAATTTCACCTGAGGAATGAGAGGAAGCGCAAACGAAATCCAAACGAAATCAATTGCATCTCTGCAAAAAACGGCGACCACTATGATACTTCCTGCACCGACTTTCTATTTCAATACATACAATGCAATATCAACTGCACTCATCCATCCAGTTTCTTGAGGATCTACACTAAAATAATCATGGATACACTTTATTTCAATGGTCCACTTTAGACAATGAAACGCATAAGTGATGATTTCCAAGTTCTGGCAACCAAAACGGTCTAGATCAGGTTGAAGCCTTGCGATCAGGTTTAGTTTTCTGGTAAATACTGTATACAGTTTTCTTGGAAACCGAACATGATTTCCAGCAGGGTCGACAGAGATACTCACGGCTAATAAAGTGTGAAGATTGAGCCATCCTGTTGCAGTGATGCTAACATCTCCTTGGGGAAGCAGGTTTATTCTACACTGTGCAAATAATGCATCGCTGGTGGACGCGTTCTGTGAACACAAATAGAAACAATATGAATGACAGGGACTGAATGGTGTTTTAGTCTCTACTAGAGCAAGTTTGGTTGATTATTTTCCCCATATTCGTCTCTTCCCAGTCTGTCAGAAACGCTCTGTTTAGTTCCTGTCTCTATGAAGCTCCTCCTTCTGAAAGCACATTGGTCGGCTGGATCGGTGTGTTGTGATTGGTCGAGAGCTTCCAGTGTGTTTGGGAAATGTCCCGCCCCTTCCCATAACCACCAGTTTCAACACACGACTCACTCACTCAAGCCCCGCCCCTTTATTCTGCGCATGAATTATGATAATGAGGAATATTGTGAGTGTTTGTTCCCGGAAGAAACTCAAGACTCAATGGAGGTGTTTCAGGAGTTCAGAAACACTGATAGAGAAGAAGCACATTTAAACACTAAAGACAGATGAACATGCAAAAAAAAGCAGGTCCGTTTTTAAAACGGCTTTGATCACGTCACACTTGGAAACTGAATGTGCCAGAGAGGAAACTGCTAAAACTGTGACGGAGTGAATCATTTCCAATTTGGAGCACTTATATACTGCAAATGAACGGTCTTGTTATCTCTAGCCAACCGAATGTGATGAAGCAGGTTGGGTGTTTGATTTCATAAAGCTTGTCACTTTGTTTTCCAGCAGATGGATGCGATTAGTTTTTGTTGCAAACCTTTTGAAGAAGTTTGGATGAAGTGTAAGAGCACAGTTTACCATGTGCGGGTTGAGAGCGAGGTCTTCCTGCGAGGACGAGCCGGCGGTGATGACACGTGGAACATGGCAGTGCGATCCAGCCATCTGAGACGAGCAAACAGAAGTCTGAACACACGGCACAAGTCTGTCGTGATACTAAAGCAGAGGAGGGTTTACACGAGAACACCACATACTAAAACAGGAGTACTGATTGAACTCAAGCTGTTTCAACTTCAATAGACTGTATAAACAGATCACTTGCATTAAGACAAATGCAAAATAAGCTCTGGAAGCAGTTAAAGGATTCCTTCACAACAAGAATGAAATTTGCTCATTTTCAGATTAACATGTGCACTACAAAAAACAATTTCTTACTCAGAATTTTTTTTATTGTTTTTAAGTAAATATTCTTAAATCGAGATACATTTACTTGAGAACAAAAATAACTCGAGATATTATGTCTTGTTTTCTTAAAACGTTCATATAAACTAGTAATTGTGAAAAATAAAGTCAGAGTTGCGAGATATAAACTCGTAATTGCGAAACAAAGTCAGAGTTGCGAGATATAAACTCGTAATTGCGAAACAAAGTCAGAGTTGCGAGATATAAACTCGTAATTGCGAAACAAAGTCAGAGTTGGGAGATAAAAACGTATAATTGCGAAAAAAAGTCAGAGTTGCGAGATATAAACTTGTAATTGCGAAAAATAAAGTCAGAGTTGCGAGATATAAACTCGTAATTGCGAAACAAAGTCAGAGTTGGGAGATAAAAACTTATAATTGCGAAACAAAGTCAGAGTTGCGAGATATAAACTTGTAATTGCGAAAAATAAAGTCAGAGTTGCGAGATATAAACTTGTAATTGCGAAAAAATAAAGTCAGAGTTGCGAGATATAAACTCGTAATTGCGAAAAATAAAAGTTAAAATAAAAAAATAAGTTGCGAGATATAAACTTGTAATTGCGAAAAATAAAGTCAGAGTTGCGAGATATAAACTTGTAATTGCGAAAAAATAAAGTCAAAGTTGCGAGATATAAACTCGTAATTGCGAAAAATAAAAGTTAAAATAAAAAAATAAGTTGCGAGATATAAACTTCAAAGTCAGATTCCTTTTTTATTTATTTTTTATTCCATGGCGGAAACAAGCTTCCATAGTTTTAAAGATAATGATAAAAAAAATTATATTTGGGAAAAACAAGTAAAATATACTGAGTAAAGACAATCATTGTTCGCAATGTGACGTTTGTAGTTTGAGGCTGAAAATCAGTTATGGAAAAATATGCAAATATAAATAAATGAACTAAAAATGCACCTGATCGATATCCAAGTCTGAGAGGTGCAAGAGAGAGTTTGCATTTTGGGTCACAGTGAAGACGTTCAACGTGAAGAGAAGCTCGGATACAGGGAAGAGGCCAAGATTCCGGATCTGCCAAACAAATAGGTTCTGTTTTAGCAGAAACATCTCAGACGTCCAAAGGAAATATTTATTCTGTTCAAATGCATGACATATGAAGAATGGTTCTCTGATTCATTATGAAGAATATATTTTAAAGCCTGATTTGGATATGGAAAGCCCACCTGATAAGAAAGGTTGAAGGGAGGTCCTGTCCCAACAGGGACGCTCTGGGAAAGCTCAGGTTTGATCTCAAAACGGGACGAACTGGAATCTCTGAGAGAAAGAGATCAAACCGACTCAATATTGAATGTGAATATGAATGATTCAATATTAAAGAACCACGATAATACACTACATGTTCATTTCTTTTTTAACAGTTCATGTTATCTCAGGTCCATGTTTTGATTTTAATAGTGTATTTGTCAGGAATGAGGTGCGAGGACTCGACAAAAAACAGAACAAAAACAAAACAAAAAAACAAAAACAGCCCAGAGGGGGATAAAAAGCTGACCAGACTAGACTGACAAGACAAGGGCAAGACTTCCAACACGAAAAACACAGGAAAAACATGAAGGGATTAAATATTGACACAGGAGGAAGGGCTAATGAGGTCGGACAGCTGGGGTAAATGAAACAATAATGAGGGAACAGGACGGGCGGGGTTACACAATGACAGGACACGAACACGCAGCCATAGCCGTGTGTCCACATGAAACAAGAGACAGTGCGTAGCTACTGAAAACTGCGCACGACACAAACCACAACAAGAGCACAAGAATGAGCAAACACTCACAACAAGGACAAACACACGGGCCATGAATATCTAAATCCCGACACAAAACCGAAACTAAAGAAGACTAAAGTGTCGGGATCGGACATCATGCCCCGCACACAAGACGCTACACGGACAAGAGAGCACATGACTCGAGACACTCGAAGCCACACACACCACAAAGACACGACAATAGGGCAGTGTCAGAGCTGTGCCACCGAAATACTAGAAAAAAAGACAGAAGTGACCGAACCCTGAACTAGAAGTACACAAAAAAACAGTGAGCGTTTGTGATACAATAAAATTTTAAGTTTAGTCAACTTAAATATCCACGTTGTCACTTAGTACAACTTCAAATTTCAAGTTGACTAAACTTAATTAAGGCAGCAGGAACACTCAAGTTGACTTAAGTTGAATAAACAATTTTTTTACAGTGTACTTGTCCGTTGTTAATGTTAACAAATGAACCCTTATATTTCACCTCAAAATTAGGTTTTTATTAAATTTTAAAATGTTTTGCATGAAAAAAACATGCCTTATTTTGTTCTGTTTTTGGACCTTTACATTTTTTTGTAACGTTTTTAATAGATTTAACTTTATTTATTTGTGCGATTTACTCTACCACTTTGTTACCTTGTGAAGAGAATATCAGCCTCATATTTCAGACTGTGATAAATGTCGTTGATGTTGTCCTCTGGAAACATCTCTTCACCTTCACTGCAACGAAACAAACAAATGAAATCAAATAAGAACAAATAAAACAAGCACAAATTAGTCACAAGTCACCTGGAAGTGATGCAGCTGAATGTTTGCTTCATCTATACTCAAGTTACACATCAATAAAAACATCCTCAGGTGATCATGAGATCTCATTGGGTCAAAGGTCATGAGCTCACCTGGAGACCTTCAGGGTGATCTGGATGTAGTTCAAGAAGACCGATCTGCTGAACTCAAACTCCAGGCGAAAATACACCTGGATAAAATTAATTACATTTTAGGTTTATCAGACGCTTTTATCCAAAGTGACTTGCATCGCATTCAAGAAACACATTGACATTCTAATCAGTTCTTGCTTTCCCTGGGAATCGAACCCATGACCTTGATGTTGCAAGCGCCGCTCTCTACTGTTTGAGACACAGAAAAGCTACACATCAACAAAAGAAACACAGCATACACAGGACATACTGTTCTTCTATTCTGCAGTCATGTACGGTTTCTGCATTTCTCATTGCCTCTAATTGGCTGTACGGCGTGATTAATGGAATTGGTGCTTTGTACCGGATTTGAACAGAATTTCCAACCGGCCCCAGAGACACGAGGGGAATTTAAGTAGTCAAAGGAAGAGTCTGGGGCGACGCCAGCCTGGCGAGAGCACAGGAAACCTCAGAGAAAAATTACACAACCACAGAGCGTACCTGAGGAGCAATCCCACTGAGAGGAAGAGACCGATCAAACGCGCACGACCTGTGAGAATCAGACCTTCAGTATGTGCAAAATGAGAATTTACATCCATCCGACACTTATCCATTGCATTCAAGAAACACATTGACATTCTAATCAGTTCTTGCTTTCCGTGGGAATCGAACCCATGACCTTAGTGTTGCAAGCGCCGCTCTCTACTGTTTCTAACAGGCATAAACAAATATCTGCGCATGAAGAGAATCACGGGGCATTACATGAAGAGTTTTCCATTCTGCGGCTTCTGTCGATGTCAGGAGGATTAGACATGTTTTCAACAACCTCGGACTTCTGTTTTGTCGCAGATTGACTCCAATGTTCTCTGAAACTGGAACATTTGTTTTTCCAAGCAATCGAGTGGTACCATTATTCTGACCACATCTTTATTAACAAAAAAAGTAATGAAATGAACCAATGCATGTTTTTGGAAACGCTACAATGGAAAAAGCACGGCTTGTGGAACTATATCATAGCAAAAGTGTGTTTTTTTTGTTGCATTTTCTACGTAAATATCAAGCCATATGCAAAAGGTTATGGTTTACTGAAGTGAATGCCATCACTAAGCCTTAATGATCAATAATATTTAGTCCAGTCAGTGGGAACAGGTTTGAGGCGTCTCACCTGAGCGTGTGACCTCATAAATGGCGCGCTGACGTTGCATGTCCGGTAGAGGTTTGTATCATCAGAGTTCGGACACTCGATTGCAAAGTCTGAAGGTGCCTGAAAAACAAACAAATTTTCAATTTCACACTTTCACTGCCTCAAAGGAAGATATTCCTAGATATTATTGTGTAAAATACGGTCAGGTTGTCTACAATCATGGGAACCCTAAACAAAAATGGCAGTTGTTGTGTAAAAGATTTAAAGGCGCAGTAAGCAAATTCTGAGAAATGCTGTTGAAAGTGGATTGGTTACAGCAGCACAACACACTTGTAGACAATCAGTAGTAGGGGGTGTGGTCACTGATGATGGGGGAGGAGACCGAGAAAGCCAATTAGCAGTAGGGGGTGTGGTCACTGATGATGGGGGAGGAGACCGAGAAAGCCAATTAGCAGTAGGGGGTGTGTCCACTCATGATGGGGGAGGGAGCGATAGCCAATCAGCAGTAGGGGGTGTGTCCACTCATGATGGGGGAGGGAGAGAGAGCCAATCAGCAGTAGGGGGTGTGGTCACTCATGATGGGGCAGGAAGAGAGAGCCAATCAGCAGTTAGGGGCGTGTACACTCTTGATGGGAGAGAGAGCCAATCAGCAGCTGGGGGCGTGTCCACTCATGATGGGAGAGAGAGCCAATCAGCAGCTGGGGGCGTGTCCACTCATGATGGGGGAGGGGAGAGTATAAGAGAGTGAATATTAACTGCACCTTTAAAATAGGAAATATTATTTCAGTTGATTTAGCTTATAAAACTACTTTCGGGTTATTTTAAATTATTTTAAGCCCTGATTGTGAACCTCCGTCTTATTTGGCATGAATGAGTTCCTTTGTAATGCAATAACATTGAGTCTGGGGAGTTTGTGTCTTCAGGAAACGTTCAGGCAAGCTTCTTTCAAAGTTATGAATAAACATTCCCGGAAGTTATCTGGTCTTTATTAATGTTAATGTTAATGTTTATTACTGTTAATGTAACCTGGTTGCACCTTGGGTCTGAGAGTTACAGAATTTCAATTCTCTGTATGTATGTGCTGTATATATTGCAGAATTGACAATAAAGCTGACTTTGAATTTGACTTTGATGTTCTAGCGCAAAAACGATTACATCACTCATGGAAAAAAAAAACTGAAACATTTTAGTGGAATGTTCGTTAACATTTTTAAATGTTCTTATTTGTTTCGGAATGTTTAGAGAACGTTCAAAAGTAAAAATTCCATAATGTTTGCAAAATGGAATGTTCCTACAATGTAGGAAAAAATATGAAGTCATTGAGGAATTTACTGGGTTTTAGAAAGGACTCGTGGTTTCCCTTTCACTCTTGGCCTCTCTATCAGCAACCCCTTTAATCTCATGTTTGAATTCCTCCTTTAATGCTCTAAACCTTCATAAAGCCCGGGATGAGACTCGGATCAGAGCGTTTTTCCTAAAGACGAACCTTCACTGCCAGACTGGAGAACTGGAGGTTTGTGGAATGCGTGAGGTGCAGGATGGTGCCGTACGCGTTCTCTCCTCGGTTCTCCAAACGCGCCTCCACCAGAACTTTCCTTCGGCTGGCCTCCACCAGACGCTCGCTGTTCACCCTCGCCCTCGCACGGACACACGGCGGCCACGTGGAGCGCTCGCTCTGCCCACAGAACTGCCTGGAAGAGACAGAGACAGTTAGAGACTGAGGTGTGCCTCAATGCGTGAGGACGAGCAAAAGTGTGCATGAGGACAAACCTGCGATCCAATAGGTCAGAGCTGCTCTGCAAGACCAGGTTGGGAACACACTGATCGTCGTTATCACAACCGTTCCAGAACGGAAGCTAGAGAGACAGAGATTTTAGACTAATGCATGACTCAGAAGTTATCAACCTGTCTGTCTGTCTGTCTGTCTGTCTCACCTCTGATTGCAGACTGGTAGGCCAGCCGTCGTCCAGAACCGGCCCTTCTTCTGCATTTTGCAGGCCGACGTTGACAGTGAAGATCACGGGTCGTGTGTAATCTGTCACTTCCTGTGTAAACAATCAGATTCGGTTTTACATTTCTCAGTTATAAATAAATAAAAGTTGTTCTAAAACACCAAATGTGTTACTAATAAACAATAAAGCACTTCACATCAATAAATCCAATTAGTTTAAATTTCATGCATTTTATTGTATTTAAACATGAAAAAGATAATTTTCACAATGAACAGATTTATTCTGATTCTGAGCGATTTGAATAAATGCATTATAATGCATATAAATTAATAATAAATCATACCATGGTTTTGCAAGAAACAATCAAATGATACAGTTTTAACATAACAAAAATAATATGTAAATCAAATACATAAATCTTATGTTTAAACCGAAACATTTTCTGAGGGTGCAGAAACATTAATATTCATTCATGTGATCACTAAACATCGATAACTATTACTATAGTAGAAATGGTGTGAAATATTTTATGTAAATGGCGAATGACCAAAGTAGATATTTGCTTTTTTTGATAAGAATAAGACATTAATGATTATTATCAGCAGTGTTGGGGAAAGTAATGCATTAAAATATCACGTTATTCCCTTAAAAAGTAACTATTTGCGTTACTGTAAGAAAAGTATTGCGTTACGTTACTTTTGCGTCACTTTTTCTTTTATCTGGGCTGAGCTTGTTCTGTTTAGTGTTTTTTAGAAACAAAATAGTACTATTTTTGGGTAAATATAAAGGGCGATTTCACCTCAAAATTTAAATAATAAGGCTGAAGGAAAGGCAAAAACACACGTGTAACAGTCGAGCTCAAACAAAGAAACTTCATATTTTGCATGATACATTTTTTTCAGTATGCTTTGATTAATAGAAAGTTCAAAAGATTTTTTCCAGCATTTACTGGAAATAGAAATCTTCTGTAATATTATCCTAATATCCTTGCTGAATAAATGTATTAATTAAAAAAATTGTTTAAATCCTACTAGTGTGTAGTTGCAAGTTTCATGTCTCTCGTCTCACTCCACGCTCGCTTTTGCTCACATAAAAATTCCGTCATTAGATGTACAGAAAGCGTCTCACATGCACGTGGAAATACACTTGCAGGCAGTGGTTTGAGTCCGGCCGCAGGGTCACATCTCTGGGCTGCGGGTCTTCTGTGCCGTCCAACACGGCTCTGGGAAAATATCTGCTCTCCTCGAAACCAAAGCTGTACCTCAGCGCTGAACAGAAAGATCACATCTCAGTGTCCACAACAACATCTCGGCTTATGCACAGCAAACAATTACGCTCTTCCTCAGTTATTCTGCCCGGTCTTCCAGCACAAACATCTAAACATTACTGAATCAAAACACATTTAGAAAAATTTATCAAAATTAAGAGTTATGGCAATATCTGCCAGTAGGATCAGAAAAATACAATATTATTTGTCTGAATCCACTGGCAGATATCTGTTATTGTTTTAAGCATAAACTCACTAAATTTTTCAGAAAACAAAACTTTATATCTTTGCTTCTCATGTAATCTTAATTGTTTGCTCTCAAAAAAACCTGGCTGCTTATAAGGGCGAATTTTCTAAAAATTGGTTCGATCTGACTGGAGAAAATAGAAAATTTTTTGTTTTCCCTTTTGCCAAATAGGAAAACTTCAACTCCCATGATGCACTGGGCATGTAGCCGTCCAAACAGAAAATACTTAGTAAACTTTTAGTCATAATGGTGTCAACTTGTATTGCTCACGAGTGCAAGAGTGAACATTTGCTAGTAATTTGGGTCTCCGAAAAACAATATCTGTCTGATTACATTACTCAAGCTACTGTTAATGCATTAAATCAACACTGGTCATTTACATATACAAAATAAAAAATGTTACACTTTAATTTAAGAAGTTTTCCAGTACAAATATCGAAACAAAGACAGAAATGCTGAGAATTAAAAAAAATTTGTCAGTGTGAAAATGCGGCGTTTGATGTGGAGATGAATATTGTCCCTGACTCTCGGTTTAAGCGCACGCATGACCCTCTGGACCTGATCTTACAAGCTCCAGATGGGAAGTAAAGGGGAAGCCTGACACAGTTTTATGATGGTTTCCCTCTCTCTGAACGCCGGATTAAAGCGTTTTCTCTCTGGCTGGAGGCTTTATGCGTTAGGAAAAACTGTGCTAACATTAAGGAGTGACCTTTTCCTGGTAACATCTGAAAGAGATTACACACAGGCCACTGGAAAATACAACAAATGTGCTTTAAACATTCAGCCTTCTAAGTGGTCAGTCGTTTTCAGGTTCGCTGATGGACATCTAGTCACATACCGACTCTCTTTGGATTCGCCATCGGAGTCCGTGCCGTGACGTTCAGGCAAACGGTGGCCAACATACACGACACCTCTCGGCCTCCTCGAATGCAGTCTTTATTAAAAACATTGATTTTTGAAGGCTCAAAATGAACGCTGATCCTCACACGGACAACACTGCGAGACCTGTTGGAAAACACATGGGATAAAAGTGTCTCGGAAGAGTTTTTCACTATATTTCAATTGTGTATCCTCTTGTTTCTTCAAATGCAAACTCACCAAAGCAGAACTGCAGCCCCTAAAGAGCCCACAGACAGATCTATGAGCTCATCTCCATTTACATCCATCATCCCATGAACACTGCGGCCGAAATAACGGAGACCTGGAGACACGTCACCTGCGGCTATTCTCTGAGGGTGAGAAACATTCATATTTAAGGAATAACCCAGGTAACAAAGTATGCTTTGCTACTATTAACATTTATTTATTATATGAACGTTTGTTTACAACCTTGGAAGAACATTAGCCAAGTTTAAGAACGTTCCTCGTTGGCTGGGAAGGTGCAAAAGGATTATATTTTCCATTTTTGCATTACTGGAATGGCGTCAATGGCTCTCGGTTGAGTCTTACCTGCTTGTATTTAGGTTGGATGCTTTTTTGTTGGCCATAGAAGAGATAGATAGCTCCTTTGTGATTGTCCTCCAATGGCGCACCAACTACCAGCTCACTGAAGCCGTCACCATTCAGGTCCGGAAGGGCGGAGATAGCCGCTCCAAATCGAGAATCATGGGTCTGTTCTGATGGTCCAAGAGTCCCATCGGGTATAAAAGAGCCCTGGAGAATAAAGTGAGCGAGAAAGACAAGAAAATGTCCATTAAAATGGTTCAGAATATTAGTTTACTAGCACATGACCTCATAATGCTGTCAACTCATGAGTTTGGTTATTTGATATTTTTTGATAAAACAATTAGCTGATTTTACGTAACTTTACCTTTATGCATTTGGCAGACACTTTTATCCAAAGCGACTTGTATTGCATTCAAGAAACACATTGACATTTTAATCAGTTCTTGCTTTCCCTGGGAATCGAAACCATGACCTTGGCGTTGCAAGCGCCACTCTCTACTGTTTGAGACACAGGAAAGCCTAGAAATGGCTTCAATCTGGTTCAATCATTACACTAAACATTTAGTTAATTTACCTAGTCTTGCCAATGTTTTGGAAATATTGTATGTATAACATTCATGCATCAATATATATTTCAAAGCACAAAACAAACCAAAAATGTAACACAATACTAGTAATATGAACGAGTCAGGAGTTAAACAGTTCAAAAAGCTAATACATTAAACGTTGACATCAGTTGTTGTTGTTAATTCAGTGAAGGTTTGGTCACTGATTCAAACTCACTATTCAAACTGATGTGATTCCTGATTTCCTGAGGCATTTTAACAACTCATTAAAGAATCGGTTCATACGAGTCGTTTGCGTGTGAAACAGACTTCTGAATTCTCACGGGTCACGCTGAATGAACCACTGAAAGAACCGATTCAATAGAGTCATTTGCTGGCGATTCGGACTACGGCCTAGTTGCGCAGCACTAAAAGAACCAGAAATGAATCGCTTTACAGTCGCGTGGTATGTTTGTTTTCGGGAGTACAACGGAATACATGGTCTTTTTACCTCATCATATTCAATTCAGACTATAAGCTCACCACTCAGGAACAATTATTTTACTGTGGCGCGATGTTCATTCAATGACAGATTGATTCAGTGAAGGAATCATGCACTGACTCGAACGAACCGACTCATTTGATTCGAAGTGAAGTTCCTGATTCGCGGTCCAATTTTCTGCGGCGTTTGTTTTTAATGTGCAGCTCAACTCAATTACCTTTTCTTTCTTTTTTTTTTTTTTACCTCAACCTGCAAACTAACCACTCAGGTAACAAAAAATCTATACTTTATCTTGCTCTGGCGATGTAGATTAACCACGAGGTTCATAAACAAACGGCGTAACAAAGTGTGCTATTCCAAACAAACATAGCAGACTTTCTGACCACCATTCTTGGAGATAACCTTTAAAGTGTTGTGTTCAGGACGTTGTCACCTCTGAGTTCATGAAGTAGATGTAAATTCGGCCTTTCTCCCATCCTTTGTAGAAATACATCGGAGCTCCAACAAGTAAAAGATCCGTCAATCCATCCTCATCCAGATCAATCGGTGCCAACTCACTCCCATAATACGACCCAATCTACAATTCACGAAAAAACTCACTGTCAGCATTTTGATATCCACATACATTTATTTAATTGTTCTGGTTGCTAGGGTCTTCCACATGGTTTCTAAGGAGTTGCTTACTGTCCCAACTTAAGAGTCGATGCTCAAGTCTATGCAATATGTCCATCCTTCAAATGCACATTTGTGGGATTTTTTATGCCTGTTTTATCATTCAGTCAGTTTGATTACTTAGTCACAAAACTGATTGATGATCTGAATCACAAAATGATGTGAATGGAGAAGCAATGCATTTAGAACTTCAAATAATTGGAAAATTGAATAAATTGCTGTATATTTTGCTCCAAACCAAAGTGATTTGAATGCACCTGACATTGTAATCATGCTTTTAGAGTAATATTTTAATGGAATTTTTATATTTCACACTAACCAGGGACATATTTAAGCATATTTCAATAGCAACACAATATTATATTTTTTTCTATTACATCATTGTATAGCAGATTCCTCTGTTACCTCACTGTTCTGAACTTGCATTTCAACCTTGAAAAGTTCCTGTCGGCTTTACAAATGGCAGAAAACGAGAGACACACTTTATCACATTCCAGTCTAAGTGCTTCCCTAAGGACACACACGATCTGGTGCATAACAGGTTGATAGCTAAGTGAATGTTGTGGTCGGCGACCGGCAGTGTTTGAAACAGTGAGCATTTATCGGGTGCATTCACTGCAGGCCATGCATACACAAACACACACAAACACACACGCTTGCAGATGAGATTCACATGGGCCATAGAGACGCCTGCCCATCTGGAGCGGGTGACTGAGTCTAGACCTTCACACGCCGTCTCCTGTCCACACACATGGTCCGCATTAATCTACTGATGTGCCTCTCTAATCAAACACGCCACGGTTTCAGAGAGAAAAGGTATGATGGAAAAATGCAGACAGATGGATTAAGGAAGGAATTAGGAGAAACATTCACCCTTTAGGCCAAATGCACACTACTTTTGCATGCTCTATTTCGTGCAAATTAGTCCTATTATAGCTTATTGACAAGACAGCACTGTTTCCCTTGTCTCACTATTACCACCTGTGGAAAGCAGGTCGTAAATGGAATGGTTTAAAAAGGGCAATTGTGTACGTTTTGTTCTTATAATGGCAGTAGTTTATCAAATATTGTTCAAACATTATAGATGGGATCCTTTTGCACTCTTTCATTCCCTTGCAATTTCATTGGTTGTCCCTTGCAACGATTCAGTTTAAAGCGCAACATGTTAAAAAGCAAAACGCTTGATGCGGATTGTTTTTGATTTTGTACAAGTAGAGTTAAAAATCTTGCTGTATTTCTTTTTGTATAAAAAGTGCATTGCCATCTTGCGTAGACCAAAGGGATTTGAACGCCCCTGATGTCACAATTACATGCTTTACAACAATCCGTAAATACGAACCTTCAGGAATGACTTCAACACACCTTGTAATACTATATAGTTGCAGTTTTGTTATTCAGGACGGTACACACTCCTGATGGCTGCTAGGCTAGATTTAAAACTAGCCTGAATTGTATCATAGTGTCTGAAACTACTGGAAAACAAATACTTTTTTAGTATTGTTATACTTCCATGCACTGCTTGAAATAAGAACATTTTTGGAAGTAGTTTACCTGCATTTGATTAGGCCCACCTCACAACAATAATACATTTTATTTGTATGTGTTCATGCACCAGAACAGATATCTATTCTTTGTTTGATGTAACATTTCTTTGCAAAAACAATGTTTTTTTAGAATTTGTAGTAAGCTTTATTGTTGCGCTCTGCCATGTTTGGTTGGCACTATGGTATCCTTGGAGTACCATGAAAATACCTTCCACAGTCCATCTTTAAAACATGAAAGATCTTCTTGTAGTATGTGCTTTGCTTTACCTGCTGACCGTAGAGAGAATGCAGTATGGTGAGGTTGCCACTGTTGGTCAGGGTGAAGATGATGACCTTTCCTGTGTGGTTGAATCGAGGGGCTCCAGCGACGTACAGCTGACCGTACTGAGCCGAGACCACCGACGACACCTTGTACCCTATAAACAATGGCCAAATTTAAATAAATACAATATGTTCTGACAAATGACCGCATGCATTTCCATGCTGGTGTGGTGCTGATGTAGTTTGCTAGTTAAGTAGCCCAATTTATTACAATTAGTCCATACTACACAACAACGACCTATGACAACATTGTTGGAGAAACAGTCTTATATTCCACTTCTAAGCAGTCAAATCCCTTACACTTCCTTCTATTTAAACTTGGCGGTTCATTTTTCAGTTCAATGCGTGCAAAACCGAATGCCATTGACATACACCCAAGTGCAACTTATCTTTATTTGATGGGTTTTAGCATGCACAAATTAAACTGGTAAAGTGAACCTTCTTGACCAATTCTTTTATGTTCCACAGCAGAAAGTAAGTTATTGGGGTTTTTGTATGACTCAATTGAGAGCACATATTGATTTTTGTCCGTTCTTCATTAGATGCTTTTCTTACCCAGATATGCTCCGTGGTTCTTCAGTTCCTCTGGGAACTCTTTCATGTAAGATGACTTTGGTGGGATGACTTTACCGTGACGGGTCTCTTTCAGAACAGCTCCGTTCCAGTCGTATGCGCCAACAGCACCAACCAGAATCCCATCCTTTAAGAGAATTGTTTGCATCTTTATTTGTTCACAAACAAAAGTTACTTTTTCCATGTAACTAGTAGTTTTTTGAAAGGAAAATAGTCACAAGCAGTAGAAAACAACACACACACACACACACACACACACACACACACACACACACAGTATTGCATCAGGTCTGGGTTCATGTACCTGCAGGGAGGACTCAATGAGTATTATAGGATCATGACAGATGGCCTGGCAGGGACTTCAGCGGTATAGGGAATGCAAACCGAGCGTTTGCCAAACCTCTCCCGCTCAGATCTGAGAGTTCCAGCCAAAAACTCTGCACTGCATTACCATCTGAGACTGTAGCATTCAAACCCATAATGAACCCATTTCAGACCAGTACCACCACTGCACTCAAATACAGCTCGGTCCAGTTCAGTTTGAGCGTAACACTGGCTATCCAACACTAACTAATTGTGTGATGCTAACCCAACTCAATGCCACAAAACTAGAAGTTTGTCGGGCATTGCAATGCAGTTTCTCAAGTATTTGCAGTATTATTTTAGTATTTAAATTCTTGTGCTTGATCCTGAATGCATGCGAGCGAGTGCAGCGTTAATCTGTGAGTCTGAATCGAGAGCTAAAACTCCCTGCCAAAGTTTTCCTCATGCAATGTCGACGTGGACACTTTGACAGCGTTCCCATGGCACATTTGCACAATAAACTCTCTCCAATACACTCTGTGGGTTGTTCCATTCGCTTTTATTAGAGGTGCTTGCAAAGGCAAACCTCTGAACAAACCCTAATACCAGTAAAATTTGTCAGTATGCTTTGTACAAAAGAAATTAATGATGCCTCAAATTGTTGATAAATACACTAGCAACTGCCTTGCAATACCAAACAAACCAGGCATAATGTGATCACTATCACGTACGAAATAATTTAATTATGAGTTTCTGTAAAAACGATTCATGTCTAAACAACATGGCAGTGGTTTCAATAGTTAAAAGCAGATAACTTTTTAACATTTAATATGTAATGTTGTGGCTGCGCAATTACAGCGTCATTTGTTTGTCTTTCAGTACTTTGCTGAAGCATAAAGAGGATAATTAATGTTCTGTTATGACAACTCTTGAATGTTTGGCATGGTAATATTGCAGTGTTGAAATGTTTGGTCTTGGCATAATAGATCTGTTACACTGCTGTTAGTTATTGCTGTTGCTACGGAGCAAGTACGGGATTTGCTACTGCCAATACACGCTCGACACGCTGCTGTGAGCAAGTAAGACATGTTGTTGCTGTACAATATAGCATACATGAAATACCCATTGCAGTTCAATACAGGTGGAGCTGGGTAAGGTGGAGGATTTCTGAAAGCACTTTGCAAGTATTTGATGGTTGAGCAGCTGCTTGTTGGCTACTGATACAGCAGGAACCAATCAGATGTGCCCTGTAGAGCAGTGGTCCCCAACCCCCGGTCCGCGGCCCGGTATTGGTCCGTGGATGAAATGGTACCGGGCCGTGGATCGAATTAGCGGACCGGTCCGTGAGCGGCTGTGACGCTGCTGCCTTGGCGGTGAGGAGGTGTGTTTAATCTCGCGCGGACTCATAATCCATCTCGCTCGCCCCCCACCCGGTCAACAATCTTGAGCAGACTCATCATCCATCTCGCACCCCACCCGGTCAACAATCTTGAGCAGACTCATCATCCATCTTGCACCCCACCCGGTCAACAATCTTGAGCAGACTCATCATCCATCTCGCACCCCCCCCGGTCAACAATCTCGAGCGGCCACTGGTCCGTGGCAAAATTAACATGCGTTTACCGGTCCGCGGCACAAAAAAGGTTGGGGACCACTGCTGTAGAGAACGACGCAGGAACCAATCAGATGAGCCTTGTAGAGAACGATGCGATTGCTAGATCTAGAGTGTCATAACAGAACTTTGTATTGGTGACGAATTATACGATTGTCATCAACATGAAAACAAAAATTGATCCATTGAAGCATTTTGAGCATCATCACAGAAACTAATCTCAAGTAGAAGATTAAAGGTAAAACAACCAAAAACATTGTTGCTTCACTTTTAAATTGAAACATTTTAAATGTAGGCCTAAACTAATTAATCAATTAATTCCTGTTGTCATTTGCCTGAACAGAAATGTTCAATTTACTTAACTCAATATTTGTGCGTTCTTAGTATTTTTATGCTTATGTTGTTTGCTTATGACAAATTCCATTGAAATCAATTGCGATTGTTATTCAAACAAGTTGTATTGAGTGAATCAGTTTTATTTATTTTTTAATTATATTGTATTTCACCAACATGGGTAGAAGACAGCAGGGTTTAACTCTAGGTTTTGCAATCGAGTGTATTTTTTATTTTCCTGAGGCTTGGCATTTCTTCAGCTCTTTACAAAACAAAAGCAATGAAATCTAGCATACCATGTCCGTGTCAGTGGCCCAAGCTAATAAACCCACTTCCAAACATTTTATTTCCATCTGATTAGGTTTTATTTACTGCATGCTTGATGAACACTGAACTCTTTTCCTTATAAAACAAAACAAAGTCATTCCTTTAAAAACATTTACAGCCGCTTGCAAATAAGGCAAACGCCTTCCTATACAAATAAAGTCACATGCACAAGCGTGCACGTAAAACACAAGGGCACGTGTGTGAGTGTGTTTGTGTGAGGGTTCCTCGCTGAAGGAGCGCAATTCAGCAAAACCATATGTGTTCTCTGGACCTCGTTCCCTCTGAGAAGTCAAGAACTTTCCGAGGCGTTATCTCCCGTCTCGAATTGCCACTGTCAAGAGCAGCCTCTGGGATCCAACGGTGAAAGTTATGAAAAAAATGTTATTTTTGTCTGGGTAAGTTGTCCATCTAACACAAAAGTCTAAAACCCCTCTTCTCCGTGAAAAACAGACCTTCTCTCAGAAGACGGTCTGCTTTCATGCCGCTCACAGCGTGTGGAACAGCTTTATGTAAACAATCCTTATTTTAATTGAAAGAGTGGTGTATCGTGCTTCTGTCGGGCCCTAAAAGGACGTGCCTTTTCCCATGGGCACAGAGCGGTAAACAAATCATTCTTTCAATGACTCGTTATTTTGATTGATGCCGTAGTTTCTGCTCCAGGTTAATGCAAGAGCTTCAAACTCAATCACAGAGTGCAAAGAGCAAAATAACAGCATTTCATGCACCTCCCTGAGTACTTATAATTCTCCGCACATTAGCACTGTTGTCAATATTTATATTTCTTCTGCTTGAAATGGCTGGAGACGCACTCACCTCCACGATATGCGAGGAGAATCCAGCTTGAGACATCTGCAAACCAAAGGCTGTACCGTTCTGGTTAGTGCCTGCAAAAGAAGTAAACATTTGAGTGTTTTACTATGCAAGATTCGCTGTGGTGCTAATCTGTGCAGGGTTGGTAAGCTGTCGCTATAGTTTTTATGTTAGTTTTAAGTGTTTTGTGGGCATTCTAGTGGCGGTTGAGGAGATTTCCCCCCCCTTCCATGTAAGCGCTTTGAGATACTTTGATTAAAAGCGCTATATAAATGTAATGAATTTATTTTTATTGTTATTTTGAGGACCTTTTTTACACCTGGAATTATACATTTTGGTCAACCCTAAATACAGTAATACCTCGGTTTACGAGTTTAATTCGTTCCAAGAGCTCGTAACTCAAAATGCTTGTACACCAAAACAATTTTCCCCATAAGAATGCAATAAAAATCACTCGATTCGTTGCACACGATCATAAATTCCCATTTTAAATATTTTTGGGGGTTTTACCCTATTAATTACAGTCAAAATTATAACCATTAAGATCTCATAGAAATACAAATTAATAATTGACAATTAATTTAAAAATACTTGACAATTTACTGTAACACGCACTTTAGCTTTGAGTAGCGAGAGGAGACAAGAGGAGGGAGAGGGAGACTTTGAGACTAGAGGAGGGTTTTACTGCTTACAGGGAGAATTTCATCCCTTCTTTCTTACTCATCTTGAGGTCATTGTCCTGTACCTCAACCAGTAGAGCATTGGTGCTTGCAACGCCAAGGTTATGGGTTTGATCCCAGGGAAAGCAAAAGCTTTGGATAAAAGCATCTGATAAATGTATAAATGCAGTAAAATTTTGCTCTCCGAATGTTTTTCCATCATCTCCGGGCGCATATGTAAAAAAAAGAAGCTTTTTTTGTCAATTAGATCAAAAAATCTGAAAAAGCAGATTTATCCACCAATAGACCCTCCCCTCAAAGAAATCAAAACAGATATGGTTGAAAAGAGATGGACTAAAACACCAGGTGTAAATGGGAATGTGTTTCCCTCGTCTATTTGTCATCTGATCAACCAAAATGCATCCTAATGCCAGGTGTAAACCGCACATGAGTTGCTTAATTATATATATATGTGGTTTCTATAGTCTTGTGAGTGGTCTTTACCAAGTTGCTATGCATTCTGGTTGTTTTCTGTGGCATTGTGATCATGGCTTAAGTATGGGGTTATTTAACATTTATTCACTGATTAAGTTAATACCCTCCAAGCTGAAGATCTTCTCTCCCAGAGCATCAACGATATCCTTCAGGGCCGACTCATCAGTGACGCTGAAGAAGTGCTCCTCGGGATCAGTGGCTATGAACTTGATTTCCCTCAGAAAAGCTTCAGGATTGATTCCTCGCCGATTATAGTAGCCAAGAACCTGGAATGGCATTGAAATATTGGTTGCAGTTTTTATTTTACAGCATGTGCACCGCATGAAAGAACTGGGTAATAACTGTATGGACTAAAGGGAATTGGTTTATGGAGCAACAGGAGTGTAAAATAAAGTGCTACTGGAATATCTGAACTATGTTCACCTGTTAGACCCGTGCACCTGTTTGAAACCAGCTCAAGAGTTTGAGTTACATGACTGACGGACCAAAGAAAACCTGAAGAACACATCTGGAGGATTTTACTGGAAAGAAGCAGTAACTCACCGCGATCCCATACAAGGTGATATTATCCTTCTCGCTTTCTTCCACGGCTCCCCGAAGGTCTGGGCTGTCGTGGGATTCTCCATCAGTGATGACAATCATGACTTTCTTAGCGTCTGGACGACCTCCGTGTTTGAATGCTTGAGTTCTGTTAACAATGCATATGCACAGTGCAAATGAGTGTTCTTGCCGTTTCTTTTTGACCTGAAAACATTGAGTTAAGCCAAAGAGTAACATGGAGATATCTTATTTTTTTATTTGAGCGAGAAACCTGATGCAATGACGTCAAATCAAAATGAATTCTGGTTCGCTTATTCACTCTTTGATTTTTAATACAGAACCTAAATTTACAGTTATTTTGTGACGCAACTTGTCTAACATCCAAAACGGTGTTCTGTGCTGGGATAAATGCACTTGTTGTTTGATTCGACTCATGAAGGACTCAAAACAGGGGCAGGAATCCCTCTATCCACGGCTATGTCTGTCCTTTTTAGGGTTGCATCTTGTGACATGTCCTGTTTTTGATTAATTTACAAGTCTTTGGTCTGTGTTGCATTCATATTTAATTCGAGTTCGTTTGGAAGCATCTTTGCATCGGTCTTGGTCCGCTTGTTTTGTTAAGTTGGAAGCGTTCACACTTATTCAGATGAACCGCGCTAACAGAGCAATCGCACTAGGGTTTGTTTTAATCCAACCAAACCTGCCAAGTGTGAACGGAGACTGATTGAACAGCATCTATAGGGGCTTTTGCACTGGAGGAACCTTTTCATAGTTTCTATGAGTAACAGTGGAAGTACCCACTTTTTGGCACATTCGCAATACAAGAACTGGGAATGATTTTAGTTCTGGGAATGCCTTTCGGGGAAATAAATTAACCCCCTTTTCAGAGTAGGGTCTAATCCAGCACAACAGCAACTAGCAGAGACGTAAGTGTACGTTGATTGGCCGTACACATGCAAAACACTGGCACCCGCCGTTTTTAAAAAGCCATGCAGTTTATAGCCTATATATTTACAACACAAACATGGAAAACTGTGATAGACAAAAAGTCAAGGCACATCTCAACCTTTACGCTGAGGAGGAAATCCAACGTGACTTTGAAGGGACCGAGCAAGGCATCAACTACATGGCAAATGCTAAAATAGTAAAAATACTTTTCCGATTTCCATTTACTTTTCTTAAGAGATTTAATAACGTACAAGATAGGAATGTTGAAAAAATCGTAAATTAATGAAGATGGAGAATGGAAGTCAAAACATTTGTCACTCAATGCAATGTCACTCCTGCAACCAGGAAAATGGTCCTAGTTGAGCATTTAGTTCTCATGGGACAGCCCTGCAGGCTAGTTATTACCCGCTTCCCCTAATAAAAATAACTTTCCTCTGTCTCAGACAATAGAGAGCAGCGCTTGCAACATCAAGGTTATGGGTTTGATTCCCAGGGAAAGCAAGAACTGATTAGAATGTCGGTGTGTTTCTTGAATGCGATGATAAAAGCGTCTGATAAATGCATGAATGTAAATATATTTTTTAATGCACTTTGTTTCACAGTTACTACTTGAGCTTTGATTGTAGGTTAAATGAATCAGTAATAATTGATCAGTTTACCATTATTAATGTAAACTTTTGCAATTATGCACAATGACGGCCTGTTTTAGTGTGATTTATGCCGATGCAAATCATTTAGAGTCATTTGATTTGCCTTAATGTAAATAATGATGCACAGAAGTTTATGGATGGCAGACAGACATGACACAAACACGCCAGTGTACCGAGCCGCATTAATCCCGAGAGCCGTGCGCGTCTCCTCCCCGCCTCGCTGGTCGATGTTCTTAGCTGCCGCTACAACCTCATCAACCGTACGGAAATCATCTAGCCGAAACTCGTGCACTACTCGTTCCCCATACTGCACCACACCCACCTGCACAACAGGACACAAGACATTGCATCAACTACATTATACTTGCTTTTACATGTCATACTCGTGTCGCATTCAGTTGCTCAACTTAAGGCTGGAATACACTAAACGATTTTGGCCCAGATGCAACGCTCTAGTTGCAGAAGTCTGCAAATTTAAGTTGACAGATTTCACAAAATAAATTGCATAGTGTATGATGTGCACAGACACTATATAGTATGCATAGAAGCAAAATGCAAAAGAGTATTATGTATTATGGAAATTGCAGGTAATCACTGTACTTTTGCCTATTTTTTTATGAGTACCGTGACACTTTTTTCCGCTTAATGCATTGTAGGGAAGTATGCCATTTCGGATGCGGCCATATTGTTTACAATTGCCTAGCAACAAGGTCCACGTCTACGAGTTTGTTTTGTGTTCAGAATGAAGTTTGCAAGTGTTTGATGCCTAGTGTTTTAATATTAATATATGTGAGATGTAGTGTTGTCCAGCCTTTAGTAACTAATGCATGAAACAGAAATGCAGCTATAAAATATAAAGCATATCTAGATATTTTCATAATTGCACAATTTCTCACAATTGCAGTTGTTGCTGTCTTTTTTACAACCCAAACCCTTCATAAATCAAAGTCCGAACAGTCCAAACTGATTTTCTAGGTCATAATCCAGACGCACCTGGATCTGTCCTGGCCCGATGTAAAACTTCTGTAGCACATTTATCAGGAAATCTTGGACCTCATACCAGGGGTAGATGGAGTTGGATCCATCTAACACAATCACTATGTCCATGTACGTCTCGCATCCTGTGGAGAAACTGATGCTGTCAGTATGCATGCGAGGATGTACTTCGTAAAGCTTCCTCAGAGAAGAGTTTGACTTTACTTTGAAAGGCCGGAGCGATGCTGTGGGTGAAGTTGAAGCTGCTATTGACTCTTGAACAGATGCCTGTGCTGTAGTAGGAACTTCCACACTCGTACGACCACAGCGGCCCACATGCCTGAAACACAGTCAACATGAAATCATTGGTGCATTCAGCATTATGAAGAATAATTATGAGTATATGGGGATAATTAGGAGACTATGATAGACCAAGGCCAATGGGCAAATTTGGCCAGGATACCGGGGGTTAAACCCCTACTCTTTACGATGAACATCCTGGGATTTTTAATGACCACAGAGAGTCAGGACCTCAGTTTATCGTCTCATCCGAAGGACAGTGAATGCAATGGATGCAATTCTTGAATGCAAGGGCCAGTCAGTGGTGTTTAAGATAAGTGGTCATATCCACAGTGAGTCAAATCCTATCATTATAACAAACTGCAAATAAGAGACTCGTTGTGCAGTCAGTTTCAGCTTTAATTTTGTGAGAATGAACCAAGATACGTGGAAGCTTTTTAGTGACAGTAAAGAGTGCACCAAATCCTGCATACACCTATACTTGTTGTTTTTTCATTAAAATTAACAGTGGTTTGTGACTTTAATAATGAAGTTAATTGGTGTAATGGCGAATTCGAACTCCCTGTCAAATGATCACCCCCTCGTTGAGGCTGATACCTAGTTGGCTAATTTTAAGCCCACACCTAATCCTAAACCTACCCTTAAACGCTCAATGATTTTAGGCTGTCCCAGATGAAAGATGACCAATTATTTGTGGGATTTTTGTGCCATTTATGTAGTCGCGGCTCCTAAATGGTGGTCTTGAGTTGTACAGAGAGAGAAGTTCAAAGAGGGTCATTGTTACAATATGGCAACCAAAGATATCCTGCGATCACGATCTGACAATGACAGAAATTTAGCATGATCATCTCACCGTGTGTTTGCTGCTACAACCCACATCTACTGACTAACCAATGAAAATGCAACATGAATGGAGAATTGATCCATAGCGCTAAACTTTCCTCAAGTTCCATTTGCAAAATTGGCTTATGACTTTTTATTGTTCTACACTAACTGAGCGGGCCAGAGTTCGCACAACACCGGGGGCGTTTATGCTGGGATGTGTAGGTTAGTCAGTGACGCGTGGCTTGAAACTATTGGAAATCTGTTTAAATATGTTTTTAAAGGGGAAGTGCATCTCCTTAACCTTATCCTGGACCTTCTTCACCCTCCAATTATGAGTGGGACCATTGAGAAAGTAAAATAGTTTATATTAAAGTGAACATGAATATTACCACAAAGCTGTTATCCTTGGGGTTGGAGGTGAGAGTCATTCCCAACCTCATTTTCTCTTTCCGTTCGGACACATTGTTTAGGGATATCTTTCCTTGAAAGGTTACAATAAAAAGGTTACAATATGTCAAGTTACAATCTGCCCTTATATTCCAGTGTCCGATGGGTGATGTGATACCTAGATGCAGTCGAGTGCAGTTTGTGGCAGGTGTCCCGTCCAGTGCACATCTGTAGACGTCACCTGTCTGATGTTCACCGCTGCTCTCAAAGGGAGCCCCTACTAGGAGCCTGAAATACAAGAACATACTTTACTAAATACTTACTAAACATGTTTTATTTGATCTTGTTTAATTGGTTGATGAATTTGGCATCATGCTTAATTAAAATGCTGTCTTTTGCCTTAGACCAGTGAGCAACACAACTGGAGACGCTTTTATCCAAAGTGACTTGCACTGCATTCAAGAAACACATTTACATTCTAATCAGTTCTTGCTTTCCCTGGGAATCAAACCCATGACCTTGATGTTGCAAGCGCCACTCTCTACTGTTAGAAATCCATATATACGCCTTTTAGCAACGCCTTTTAAATGCAATAGCAACCTTAGCAAAGCTCTAGAAACATAGCAACACTAGCATCATGGAGGTAAGTTTTGCACGGAAAGCAGCGCTCCCCAGTAAAAGTAGGGTAGCAGATCAGTCCAAACAGTAATTTTATGAGAAACACCAAGAGGATCACAAGTTCAACATTCCAGCAGCGTTCCAGTCAAAGTCATTCACTCCCTGATAGGAAGAAAACGCTACATGAGCCCAGCAGCAAATAATCGCTGAGGACATTTTTCCAGCTTCTGAGACCGAGCCAATACCAGAAACCAACGCTGCGAGAGATCAAGACATGTAGAACTACGTTGACAAACCGCATCCCAAAGTTTGGCCGGTGAAATCCATCTATGTCGATGTTTACATTCCTCTGCTGCCGCTGTGACCTGCAGTACGGCCTTGTGCTTTCCATCACAAAATCACTGCTGCCAGTCAGTCCTATCGCCTATATGAAACTCCCTAACAAGAAATAATAGTCTGAGGTGTTTGTTGGTTTTAATTGGCCACCAAGCCTGGCTTTCAGTAATCAGGAGGGTCTAGGTTTATTTTATTGGTTGTTAAGACCAGCTGCAAACCAACTTCACCAGGCTCAGAAACCAACCTCTATATAAACCTATTAGTACCAGCAAACTACGAGTGGTTTAAACTAGTCCAATCGGAAGGGAAGTATTTTTCTGTATACCATGATGAATTAATCTTATAGTATGGTAATATAATAATCTTTCAGCATCATAGTAGGAGCTATTTATGCTTTAAAACACTTGAAGGATTCAGTTCCTCAATGCAACGCTCTCTGAACATCAGTCACTACTGGAATGCACTATTACTCTCTGGCACCCGTGGAGAAGGTTTAGTCTATCCTGAGGCAAAGTTATTTGAAGAACGTCTGGTTAAACCCGGTCTTTTTTCCAGGCCATCCGATGCTAATACAACATGCCAGGGTTTTCAGAATAAATTGGAGCTCAACATCTGAAAAGATGATGTTTCATCTTTCTCACCCTAAACAACCTATGAGTTTTCAATGCACTTAAATAAATAGTTGTCGTTATATATTTCGTCATACTAATTGCTCTGAATCCATAGGTTTAGAATGAGCTGTGTATATATAGAATATCTTATCGAGGTTGCCAGTTTGTTTGGGTTTTCCACTTAACAATGTCATAATAAAGTCTGACATTTCATCCTACATGCAAACTACATGATTGCAATATGGTGGAGAAACAGAACAAAGGCTTCTATTCGCTCTGATTCACTTTCATAGCACATTCAATTTAAGTTTGCTCTAAACAAGCTGTCATTTAAAGCATGCATGGATAAAATCTAGTGGTTGAACATTGGGATTGTTAACTGGAAGACTCCGGGTTCAAACCAATCGAGGTTGGTTGATAAACTACAACTTTACAATTTACACACAAAAAAATTACACCGCCGTTATGACTGAAACAAGTAATTTTCCAGAATAAGCATGCATCCTTTCTATGCAAATGAGGCTTGTTATAGAATGCACCTTGTTTACAAAAGTTTGCATTTAGATTTATGCATTTTATCCAATGCAACTTGCATTGCATTTCAACTTCAAGCATTTACTGAGATGTTTAAAAGAGATATTTTAACTGCTTAAACGTTTGCGTTTTGCATCGCTACCTAACTTGCATTATTTACCTTTTGAATCGAGCGCTAAAACAATGCGAACAGAATATGAAGGTTAACAGCGGCTGCAATTCATTCTTAGTGAGTTTTCTTCTTTTGGCTTTGTTCACACAACAATGTCTGACTAAAATCCGTTCAAATCTGAACCGCAAAAAACAGTGTAAAAGCTGTGGTTTTTGCAAACCCAATGATTTGAAATTTAATGAAAAGTGCGATCAAATTAGTATTAGTTGTACTGGCAGAATCAATGGATCTAATGTCAGCACTTGCGCAATCCGTCCTAAATATTGGATTTGAAAATTGGCTGTACATCCGTAACCGGGAGCTGTAATAATTGTTCTTCACTCCAGATAAAAAGCACCTGCTAATGACATTAGAAGATGCTAATCTTAACAGCATTGAATAGTTATGCAACAAGTGTTTAGATGCAAGTGTTTTCAAGAACTAAACATATTCATATCCATTAGTGCATAAAGCAAAATAGTCCTTTTAAGTGACATTCTTCAAAAATTGAAAAACAACATTCCTCTTTTTTTTTCCGGCATGGCAAGTCACATTCCAGAAGGAAAAGCGCCCCGAACGGGATTGTCTTGATGCACAGGAGGGGGCTTGGGAATTACAAGCCACAAAACACATACTTTCCAGGGCTCTCTAGACGGGTCGAGACAAGTGCAAATACTTTCCACTTATTTACCTATGCACATCAAAGCCCCCAGATTCCTCAGTGCTGGGGAACACGAGTTCTCCATCAGCGATGACAAACCTCAGGATTAAAAAACAGGAAGCTGACGTCCGGATTTGGAGGTTTTAGTGCAGTGGGAGCTTGGTTTATGACGTGTACAGTTTTGTGTGTCTGGGCCTTTACGAGTCTAAAACAATACCCTGTGTTTTAAAGGCTGTAAACTGTGACCATGTAACGGTTTAGTACTAATTGATTAGTTTTAACGTAGTTGGCTCAGTTCCAGTAATTGCATTATTTGCTCACGAGGCAAGTGGCGTTCTGCATGGATCAGCAGGCTGTAATTTTGCACGGATCTGGTTTTATCATCAACATCGTTGTCTAGCTGAAGCAGCCGTAATCTTGCATTTAAATAGTTTCTCACATAGTTAGTCAGTCATTCTCAGTTTCACTAAAGTGTGAAACACCGGCTGCGTCCGTTATTGCGTATACTCTTGAGTAGGTAGCCTATTTACTTTTTAAATCCCTAGAACCTCGCAATGGGAGAAATCAAACTGCTCTTGATTCTTTCAAATGAATAATATAAAAACTGCATAAATTATTCTTGAACTGACCAGTATTTCACAGGAGGTTAAATTAAACGCATACATTTTAATGACTCACTTGCTACCAGATGCTTAAAACTTCTGTCACTGTTTTTCATCGTGAACGGTTTGTTTATTGCGTCCCAATTCCCCGTGAATCCGTGCAGAAATCTGCAGCTGAATTACGTGTCGTCAGGAGAACCGCAGCTTGATTTACTTAAGAGAGAGAGATTCTGGAAGAGTCTGAAGGTCGATTCAGAGACGGCGTGTTTGCCAGCAGACAGCAGAACGTCCATGCGTGTGAGTGTGTGTGTGTGTGTGTGTGCGTGCGCGCGCGATCGCGTTTCACAACAGCATTTCAATGGGGAGAAATTATGGATGGAAGTATTCATGAAGAATAGGGTTGCTGAAGTTCTGCATTTTTCAAATTACATCTTATAGACAGCAATAGAGTGCAACTGTTCTGGAAGTTAAAACCAGTCATTTTCTTCATAGGGAAATTGACTTTTAACGATAAAAGACTTGAGCGAAGGAGCGACCGACGAAGGAGAAAACCAGGAATTAGTCTTTTAGTTCAGACACTCGTAGACAGGCAGGGGAGACTCAAAAACCAACACAAATCAACACAATACCACACAAGGACTAGACTGAAACAGAGGCTAACAAAGGAGCAAACCAGATCCCGTAATTAACATGACACGGGTGAAGAGGATGAAAGAATGAAATGCATGGAAAATCAGGATCCAACAGAAATATGAATCAAATAAAATTCAAACTGCTCCGGTCTAATGGTAGAGAGCAGCGCTTGCAACATCAAGGTCATGGGTTCGATTCCCAGGGAAAGCAAGAACTGATTAGAATGTCAATGTGTTTCTTGAATGCGATGATAAAAGCAGCTGATAAATGCATGAATGTAAACTATGACAACGAGGTTATTGATCAAGTCGGTCTCCCTTTGCTCTCTAAATATTTGAATATAAATGCAGATTTTGCAGTAAACTCTACATTGTTTTTATACATGAAGTGCGTAGTTTTATATTTCTAATTGATTGCGCTGTTCACAGTGTTTTCTCTGGTCAGTGAGGGAATATCAGTTCAAGAATGCGTCAGTTTTCTCTTTGCATTATATTGACTGACAGATGAAATCTTACCATTTCTGCCCTCCGGCCTCATGCTGCTGAACCGTGTATCCAAACTGAGCCTCTTTCGAACCCTTGATGATTTTTGCATGTCGTGTGTCAATATTAAAGCAAGTCTGCGGCCCTGAAAAACACAAACGTAGCTTATTAGTTGGATTCAATTTTATTCAATTTCTCTCTCTCAATCACACACTCTTTCTCTCTCTCTCTCACACACACAAACACACTCACTCTCTCTCTCTCACACACACACACAAACACACACACACACACACATGCAAATGTTTATTGTGATTAATTGATCTGGCGGCACTAATTTTATCATTAGCTTCTCCAGTAATGTCTTGATTTGAGAATGTTTGTATATTTGTACTGGAAAACAAGAGAAAACCCCTGATGAAGTTTAGTAATAATGATGCTTGTCTTTAGCTAATAGCTTTCAGTGTAAATACTGTCAAATGTCAGTCACTGATATGAGGTCTAAACGGTACAATGCGTCTGAAGAACGCTAATTCTACTCTTTTGTTGTTTTTAAAGAGGCACAATTGATCTCACATGGTGAACAAAGATCATAAACCGGCGATAAGAGCACATGAAAGAGACGGAGGGAGAAACCTCCAGCTAAACACCATCAAAGGAAAGTGTGTGTGTGTGTGTGTGTGTGTGTCCAGTGATGGTCTGTTCTCACTTCCTCGGGTTCTGGATGGACATTCAACAGTAAGTGCCTCTGGATTTCATTTAAATGTTTAACGGGGAAGGAACGTGAAGTGATGTCACATCGCCACTCAAGTTTAATTTCCTGGGGAAACGTTTCCCCTTACGAGGAAAGAAGAGAAAGAGTCAATCACATTTCCTCTGTCTCTTCTCTTCTTCTCAGACGGATGAAAAGTCATCAGTCTGTTGTGAAACCCAGGCATCAGAAATATAGTGCAATGTGTTTCGGAGACTCTCATTCTGTCACCATCGTTATATTACTGGAATAGTATTCAGTGTCCACAGAAAAAAGTAATCATTTGTCCAGCTGGTGCTTAAAATAGCACAACAAATCTCAATTATAAAGTCATGCACTTTCAGGGATTAAAGAACAAATGGGAACCTCATATTTTTGTTAAAGCTTAAATGAACAAATATGTGTTATTTGAGCTCCAAATCCTCATTTTAGAGAGGATTAAACTGATCTAGGCCCGCTATTTGTAGTTCTAGTTCGTCTGAAACATGTAGAAACACGGCGCACACAGTAGAGAGCGGCGCTTGCAACATCAAGGTCAAGGGTTCGATTCCCAGGGAAAGCAAGAACTGATTAGAATGTTAACCGTAGCAAAACTGGTTGCATTGATCCCAAAACGCTGGGAATGTGAGCCAGTGTCTCCTTGTTATTGTGAAATAACGAGATCTGCGGCTAAATGACGGCAGTGATGACTTTAACGAATGTTACGCGCTCAGATGCTCTGGATTCCTGCGAGGATTTGGTGACTTTAGAGTCATGAATGATTCAAGCGTGTGTTTTAATACAAACAGCAGCTCTCAGATCGTTGGCTGTCGCCTAAAAATAAGTTAATTTGTCTCTCCGTCTCAAATCTTAGCGAGCAACCTTCTTGCGTTGTGCATAACAACACATGCATGAGGGGAAATGTGTCTGGCTCAGAGGAGACATGTGTCCACGACCAACACTTTGGGCCAGAAATGAGCCGAAGCAGACGTTACACTCAGATTACAGGATGGTAAAGTCTTCACAGAGGGATTCTGGGAAAGCGCTCTTAGTTCTGAGTTATTGAACAGGTGGCTCTTCTGACTCATCCAAGTCTCCCGCTTTCAGGGATTTTTCCACCTGTTTATTGTCCAACAGGTGAAAATCATATGTCTGATCATCTAAAGTGCATCTAAACATTCTTAAATCAAGATAGACCTCCTTGAGAAGCAAAATGACTTGAGATATTAAGAATTGAGATCGAAATTAAGTGAGTTTTAAAAAAATCTGTCGGGGGAAAAGTATGAAAAAAAGCCTTGTTTTTGTTCCTTAGAATCAAGTTTATTTTTCTGACCCCAAAGGCAGATATTGGTTTTCTTATTTTAAGAATAAACATTATTTTAGTAAATCTCAAGTAGACGTATCTTGATTTGACCATTTTCTATATTTCTGCTGGAAAACAAGACAGAAATACCTAGTAAGTCGATTTTTTTCCCCAGTGTCTTCACATGAAAGAGCAAACATAAGTCTGTGTCTCAAAAGCCGTATCTGAGTTTTGAGAGAGATAAAAGTAGGTTAAAATCTGTCAGACGGACATTATTTTATCCTCATTACTCATTATATTAGGAACTCCAGCCAATCAGAGCGCTCTCCAAGAAGGAAATCAACCCGAAGCATCTTCTTTGGTATTCAGATTGAATGCACAACAAATATGGCCCTTCTTTCCAATGAGTTTTGACTCTAAAGTTTGTTCCAGTTGTTATTAATGGCAGTTAGCCATGAATTAGACTCTTTTTCCAAAGCATTCCTTAAAAATATCTGTCCTCAGACGTACTCTTTCCATTATGAGACGTCTATTGTTTTCCACGGCCAGTTTTTAAGAGCTGAGAGATGCAAGTAAACAGAGTAATAAACCTGCGCCCTCTGCTGGGATCCACACGCAAACGCAGCGCAATTCCCAATCCCAAACCACTTCACAAATGAATTCTCATTAGAAATACTTCACATTTTGGCTGGTTGCATCTCATATAATAAGTATTGTCCCAATTACAAATATTGAAAACATTATAATGACTATTAAATATAAGTATGCGTATAGTCTTTTGGATGCCGCTGCTCGTGGAAATCCAGCCAGTTTTCCAGAAATCCAGAATTGTTGGACTGAGGTTCTGGATGGTTCTGCGCTCATGAGGTAATCACTTCTCAGCTCATTAAAATCCCCTTATGACATACAAACATCTCTGGAAAGGAGTTCATCATCTGTGCATGCATTTACTGCAATCGAACCCATGTACGACACGTGCTCTTCTGTGTTTGTGTTCATTAGATGAGTGAGCGGCTCCAGATTGTGTGTTTGATCCTGATCATTAAAGTCCATCTGGTTGAAGGTCACAGTAAGTCCTCCTCGTTTTCTAGAGCATTAAATTATGCTCTTTACTTGATCAACATTCATATAAAAATGTAAAATATTCTCAGAACTTAGAAAGCGTGCAACTATTGTGAGTGTTTTATCACGCTTGTGTCTCTTTAAGGTCTCGATTTTGAGATTTTGTCTCCACAAAAGGTTCAGAAAAATGTCTCAAACTGTGCCAGATCTCAGTATCATTTCTCATCACATTATCTGAGCTGCTACACATTCGTTTTATAACCTAATATTATATGATATATTATAATACAAGTAAAATCAAATACATCAGAGATTTAGTCTCACTTGTCGATACCGTTTTCCCCTCAAAGTTCAGCAAAACAGGTTTCTTCCTCAGTGGTTTTGTCTTACAGGATGAGAAATGACTTGTGCATGTCTGCCAGTGGGGTCAGAAAAACTCACTTGTTGTCCCGTTGAATTAAGTTTATTTTCTGACCCGATCTTAATATCTTTAGTCATTTCACTTCTCCACTAAATGCATCTTGACATACGAATGTTTAGATGTTTAAAAGAAGACAAAAACAGCATATATTGCCGTGCACGCTCATGCAAACACCTGAGAAGCTCACCTGGCAGCAGAGCGCCGATCCACATCAGCAGGATGTACGAGTACTCCATAAGTTCATGTGTGCATGAGCTCCTCACAGCGAGAGCAGGTCTGAGCCCGACTCGACCGCAGCAGAACTACATCTGAGGAGGAGGAGCTGACAGCTGACTCGAGTAGGAGGAAAACGGGCCGACCGACCCTCAAACTCACAGGAGAGAGAGAGAGAGTTTGGAGCAGGTACCCGGCGAGGTGCGTTTATTACACCAGACTGACCTTTAAGAGCTTCCTGCATGCTTTTACTGCTCTTAAAGCTGCTTCATCTCTCTCTCTCTCTCTCTCTCTCTCTCTCTCCAGATGTTGAGCTGTTGAAAAGGAAGCTCTAGAAACACCACAGAGATCCATAACATGGAGATTTCCACTCTTTAAAGACCTTAAGTAATACAAAAAGTGGTTTAAGTTCATTCTCGTGTTGCATGAAGGTTTAACATCCATTTATTTTAGTCTATAAACTTTATACACATATATTACATTTACATTCATCAGATGCTTTTATCCAAAGCGATTTGCATTGCATTCAAGAAACACATTGACTTTCTAATCAGTTCTTGCTTTCTCTGGGAATCGAACCTTAACCTTGATGTTGCAAGCGCCACTCTCTACCGTTACATTGTGTAATGTAATCACTGCGCTATAAAACAAATTATTATACGTTCTAAATAAAACCAATTTTACACAGTTGCTGCCTTAAATATTTAAGTACAATCAACTTGGAGGTTTAAGTCATTTCAACTTAAATTACGTTAAACTGACTTTAAGAACTTAGTTGAATCTCGTATATAACTTATAAATAACAGTTACAGCAATGCAAAAACATATGCTGTCAAAACTTATTGGACATATCAGTTTTTATTACAGTGAAGATTATTTGTTTTACGTGAAAATACTATTTCAGTCTTTCTACACTGCAAAAAAAAGAAAAAAAAGAAAGATTTTCTTACTCAGTATTTACTTAGAAGTTTGTTTAAAAAAATGTGACTTGATTTAAGAATATTTAGACATTTGTACCGAAAAACAAGACAAATACTGAGGAAGAACAATATTTTTTAGCATAAAAACCTTACATGCCGTTTGGTAATTTTGGGTGAAATTTACCAGCGATTTCTACAGTTCCGAAGTAAATCTGTACCAATTAGTTTTTTCAGCATGTGGTTTTTAGTTTGTCAAATGTGGGCATCACTTCTGGAAACCAGAGTAAACAGATGAATATCCTGGAAGCTGGTGAGGGGGAAGTGAAGCTATAAAACGCCAACCACATCACAAGACGCTCCTGATTAGCCGCTCGTGACTCCATGTGTTTAAGAGACTCCAGACGTGAGGAGATGTTTGATACACAAGAACAACAAAGCAGGAGCTGATTAAACATAGAGATGCTCTTATTGTAGAATAAACGAGCACTTCACTGAAAAATGAAGTTCAGTCATTTATTCACTCTCGAGACAAATGAGTTTCTCCCATGCAACAAAAAGAAATGCAGGCGTCAAGATCCCGGAAAGAACATAAAGGCACCATAAATATTCCCAGGAAGTCATATGATAAATTAATCTGAGGAACAGACCCAAATTTAAGTAATAATTCAAACTTTGTATGTTTATTTTTTGTTCTTTTATTATTGTTTGGAAAAGAACATCATGGAACTTCCACGGAAAATGAGCTTGATGTTTATCTTAGTCTTATTTTCCTGGGAAATAAATCAACATCCTTAATAATCCTTAAAAGAAGATAAATGCACCTCTGAAGCATTCATATTTTATGTATATATATTTTATATATATTATATATTTATATTTTTAATATATAGACTGCAAAAATCTTATTTAAACAGTTTTTTTTGGTCTTATTTCTCAGATGTGTACGTTTTTCGTTCAAAATTAACAACATTTAAATAGTCAACATATAAAAATGTTAAATTCATGCATTTATCAGACGCTTTTATCCAAAGCGACTTGCATCGCATTCAAGAAACACATTGATATTCTAATCAGTTCTTGCTTTCCCTGGGAATCGAACCCATGACTTTGATGTTGCAAGCGCTCTCTACTGTTAGACACACAGGAAAGTGTTTTTTTGTCTCACCCTGATTTACTGTGGTAAATCTGTTATTAAGTGCTTATATTTTAGGACTGACGGGATGGTTATCGTGGGAAATTGCGCACATGCATCACTCACTTGTGTCTTGTCATAGACGTAAACAGAGTAAAGTTGCTGCTGGAGTGGGAGGTCAGAGGTCAAGGGTTAGTCGTCACAACGACTGAGAAATGTTGACATGGAGCTGCTAAATCTCCAACCTCCAGAGAATCAGCCATTTTAAACAAACGCCGAACGGAGAGTCTGCTGGAGAAAAGAGAACAAGACCGAGATTGTCATAAAACAAGAACCAACATTAGCTCTGCTTTTCAGAGATTGAAATGTTGTAAAAGCAAGACAGAAATGATGGTGATTTTATTACTCTACAGGTGAGTGATGCGTTTTATTGAACAGATAAGTTTCCATATGTATTAATGATGATGAAGCATGATCTATTATGAAGCCTCATTTCATTATTGCTGTTTCAGCTGTGCTGGAATTAATTTTCAATGATGCATCTATTAATGGATAATGGATAATGATACAGAAACATCGTCAGATTGAGATCCTTTCCATCTAAACTGGTTATATCATATTCATCCACACGTCATGCAGAGCCGAAACACAACCAAAACATGTCCCAAATTCATACCGTTTTGTTGGTTTTTAACCACTAGAGGGCCAAACGTTACGTGGTGCACTTTTAAAATATCTAAACATCCTTAAAACTAGACAAATGTAGATATTAAGATTTGTGTTCAGAGAATATATCTTTAATATGGGATTTTTCACTTGTTTTAAATTTACACTAGTTAAATTTAAAGAAAGATATAATCTATAAAAACATCCAATCATATTTTAAGAATTTTTTAGATGTTTTAAAAGGAAAACAATTCATTTTAATTGTGGAGCATGTATTATGTTTAAGTAATTGGTTCACAAATTCACAAAGAAAGCCATGGAAATGATCTGGAATATGGATCAGCAGACGTCAGACCGCTATAAAGCGTTAAATATAGACGTTGTGGGTGTGTTTCAGCTAATAATGTTCACAGCCAACAACGGCTACAATTAAACCTGCATCAATTTAACCTCAAAATGTGCTGAAATAACATCTGCCAGCCACATCAAACACAAGTGAGGTCAGTCTGAGCATGAGGTCATCTGTCTTTATTAAATCCTGTGACAGGATGGAAGGGCGTCGTGGAGTAATTCTGTGCAGAGTTTGCCGTGGATTTCCTTCATCCGGGCCAGATGGAGCAGCTTGAAGACGGTGATGTGCCAGATCAGGTCTGTTTCAGAGTTAACCCTGTGTGTGTGTGTGTGTGTGTGAGAGAGAGAGAGAGAGCGAGAGAGTGTGTGTGTGTGTGAGAGAGAGAGAGAGAGAGAGAGTGTGTGTGTATGTGTGTGTGTGAGAGAGAGAGAGAGAGTAATTGAGTGTGTGTTTGTGAGAGAGAGAGTGAATGTGTGTGAGAGAGTGAGTGTGTGTGAGAGAGAGAGTGATTGAGTGTGTGTGAGTGGTTGATTTTGTGAATGTGTGTGTGTGTGAGAGAGAGAGACTGTTTATGTTTGTTTCACAGACGTGTGTATTTGTGTGTAACATTGTCACATGCATTTCAGGTGAGCAATAGGGTGTTGCCGTGGCATTTATGGTGTGTTACATTTTTACATCATGTTGCTATGGAGTTGCTATGGTATTCTGGGTGGTTGCTAGGTGTCCTCTGGCTCTGGTACCATGTTCAATATTATTATTAAAACATTTTGGCATATTTAATTGGGAAACAAAACACTTTAGAGCTTGACAATGATTTTAATATCTTAAACATATTTTATAATATTTGTGGTGAAGGGTGTAAAACAAGGGTATAATCTAATTTATATCACTGGCCTGAACCAAAACATCTTCACATGATGAAACACAAGTTCAAAACTAACATTATGACTGAATGAGAAACATTCAGTGTTGTTAAATAAATGATAAATCGATAGAAATACAGCTGGAAAACTGGGAAAATCAACCTTACTAATTATTCATGCCCCAGTGCATGATGGGAACAACAGTATCTGAAACGTTAAGTTGGTTTTAATTAATTTTATAATGTTGATATTTACGCTTTAATTTCTACCAGCTTAAATTGAACATTAATACAGACCTTTTTTTAATTCATAAAGTCATTTTTTCTGCAGTACTAAACTTTTGTTTTTGTTGTTGTTCTAAGAATTTCCCTCAGTCCGTAGATTTTCAAGTAAAAGTAAAACAGTTGTAAATAAACATGTAAAAGTAATTTGTGATAACTAGCCCCGGTTTATTTTCCAAAAACTCCAACAAATTTTAGTGCCTAGTGTTGTCATAGCCAATTGAAAATTAAAAATTAAACCATAAAAAAGTAGCTTGAATTTTTTTTCTATACCTGAAACAAAAATAAATATTGTTAAAAACAATATAACATGAAAATGAAAACACACAACAAAATTACTAAAACTTAAAGTAATATTAAATCAAAATAGTAATGCAAACTAGAATGTTATCTAAACGATATTAAAACAACAGCTGCTGAATTTACACTATTAATCTTACTATAGTAAAAGTAGTGTAATAATATGCGTCTGAAATTGCTTACACACCTACTATATAGTATAGTACTATATAGTATATACTATATGTATGTTTACATTTACATATCTGCATTTATTGCATTCAATTAATTGCATTCAGTTCTTGCTTTCTCTGGGAATCAAACCCATGACCTTGATGTTGCAAGCACTCTATAGGACGCATTCACCTGCAGTGGCCGATGGGAACGGGTTGTGTTTCCTCTCATCGCCACAGGAGGGCGTCACAAAACACTGACATTTACTTGATTTTAATTCAGCAGATGCTTTTATCCAAAGCCTTCGTTCAGGAACACATGAGCTTTATATCAGCTGTGTGTAACCATGATGGACAAATATGGTGTGAAAGAACGTTTAATCTTTAAAACATTGAGTTTAGTGAAACTGGACTGTTCCTGCGCTGATAAGAGTTCTATTATAATTCTATCATGACACACAATGGGCTTTACATGCACGACTGTCAGTTTTACTCGTTAAATCTCTGTATTTTACTGTCATGAAAATGCTTTCATGAGATTCACCTGTGAAGAACGGACAGATTTATTCAGCACTTGTTAAAGAGGGATCAGAGCTGATTTCAGCATGACAGTCAGACTGTGTTACATAATCACCAGAGAGAGAGAGAGAGAGAGGATGCAGGAGGGAGAGAGAGAGAGTGTGTGAGTGTGTGTGTGTGAGAGAGAGAGAGATGCAGGAGGGAGGAGTCGTGTTTCCAGCATGTGTGTTTGTGTGAATCACAGACTCCACAGCAGCAGCAGATGTGTGTCGTTTACTGTATTTCGTCTTCCCTTCTTTAGATCAGCAGCAGGAGAGCATTCTGGGATCATCTGGAGATCTTCATGACCAGAGTTAAGGTAAGAAGAGTGAAGATTCCGGATATAAAGAGTCAGGAACTAGTTTTTTCTACAGCTGGAACCATGGAATTGATCATTATTTTTATTCAAGTTATGCTGGAAGTGTGTGTGAGTGAGTGAGAGAGAGAGAGAGAGAGAGAGAGAGAGTGTGTGTGTGTGTGTGTGTGTGTGTGTGTGTGTGTGTGTGTGAGAGAAACAGAGTGTGTGTGTGTGTGTGACTGAGTGTGTGAGTGTCTGTGAGTGAGTGTGAGTGTGAGAGAGGGTGTGTGTGTGTGTGTGAGTGTGTGAGAGAGGCAGTGTGTGTGTGTGTGTGTCTGACTGAGTGTGTGAGTGTCTGTGAGTGAGTGTGTGTGAGTGTGTGTGTGTGTGTGTGTGTGTATTTCTAGCATAAAAATATGGGGGTAAATATTTTAGATATTGTTTTAAAATAAACATATTATGCATTTTATACCATGCATACATCTCTTTCTCTCACTCTCCGTTTATATATATATATATATATATATATATATATATATATATATATATATATAAATGCACAATTATCGCCAATTAAATCCTAATTTATATCAGCTAAATATTATTAATATTAATATTATATTATCTATACATAACAATAAAGAAATGTCGAAGAAAGCTTGAAATATTTGAATTCCATTTTGTTGTTTGTACTGCAATATTTTTTGCCTTGTTTTGTAGTAAAAAATAATTAACTGAACTAACATTTCCGTATTTTGATATTATTCTTTTATCACAACTTTTTTTGTTTGTTATTTAACTTAATGGAATTCATTTAATATATAATATAATTAATATATGCTCTGCTTGATTAAAAAGATAATGAATTTGGTTCAGATAACATAACATTTTCAGTTTTTGTTGATTAAACCACACATTTCAATTTCAATGAACTCAAACTTTTAACCGGGTAACTTACTTAAACCAACAATAATTAAAAGATTTTACAATATGCCAAACTTTTTTCTTGTTTTAAGCATAAAACAAAATAAACTCAATTCAATTCTGTTTAGACATTTTACTTGTAAATGAGACAAAAATACTTATTAAAAGTGTCTTACCCGTGTATTTTATGCAGTGTGTATATATATATATATATATATATATATATATATATATATATAAAGATTATTCAATAAAAACTTTCAACAATTATTTCTAGAGCTTTCAGTCGCAGTCACGCGAGTTAAACGGCCATGCTTGTGTTGTCTTCATATGAAGATATTAATATAATTCACTTCCTGTCAGGAGCCGAGGCTGCGGATGAATCCCCATTGTGTTTGAATCCCTAAAGATTCGGTTTGAGTCTCAGAGTGTGTGTGTGTGTGTGTGTGTGTGAGTGTGTGTGTTTGAGAGAAACAGGAGGAAACGCACGGGGGCAAAGCAGGAATTGAGCTGAAACAATAGCAAACAATGAAACGTGACTCACTAAAACACGAAGCACAGGATGAGAGGATCCTGCAGAAGAGTCAGTCACTTCAGAAACATGTTCACACACACACGTCTTCTTCACACTGGCTCTTGTGTCACAGTCATGAAAGCCGTTCAACGGCTGAGAAACACTCAACCACTGGATGCGTGAAGAAGATTATGTGCTGCACATCGTTCTCCTGCAAATCCTTCAACTCATTAAATCCAGTTACACAATCTCAGCCGTCTGTGTGAACGAGAGAGAGAGAGAGAGTGAGTGTGTGTGTGTGTGTGTGTGAGAGAGAGAGAGTGTGTGTGTGTGTGTGTGAGAGAGAGAGAGAGAGAGAGATGGAAAATGGGTCATGTTCTCGTTCCCTGAGCGATTGGTGACGCTGGAACATGTGGGAAGCGGCGGCTGTCAAACTGCGTCACGTTATAAACCTCAGACTGTCATGAAACAGAAACCCTGCAAGAACCGTTTGCTTATCAAATAATAATTCTCTCCGATTAATCAGCGTGAAATGTGTCTCGCTATAAATAGATTGTATGAATATTAAATGTGTGTGTGATCAGAATCGGTGCACTTCATTATTATATCATATCATAATTCATCACTAGAATGCATTAAACTGATTAAAAATATTTCTGCTATAAATATTTCAGAATCCAGACAAAAAAGTTTCACAGTTTCTACAAAAATGTTAAGCATGATCAACAATAATAATTGATAACTGAGCACAAAGTGGAGTGAGTGGAGTTGGGTTATGTCGACGGCCTCAGGGCATATATTACATATATGAACATATATTTTCCCACATATAACCCGCAGACGCAGATAATCCGCACGCTCATATAGCCCGCGGGTTTTGTGTAAAATCGTTGGCATAACCCGCACCCATAGATTGATGAACTTTGTGTAAGATCACATTTCAAATTTCAAATGTTGCTCGCATGACGTCAATTATCCATAACTGTTCAGCTCGTACACAGTGCTTGTGCGCGAAATTCGAAATTCACACAATAAAAACAAACATAAGTCAGAATCAGAACAGAAAAGACAAGGCGTTCTCTCTCGCTGCGCTCGTCCCTTTAAGAAGCGTGTCGATGAGATGAGAAGAGCCCGCCCTCATGCAGCACAGCCAATCACGTCTTCTTGCATGATTGACAGGTCAGACAGCCTATCAGCACCAGCTGTCAGAGTGATAGAACAAGCGCCAGAGACAACAACCCTCGCAAGAACGAAAAATGAACATTTATTGATGTACATGATGTGAGTTATTAAATGAGAATGTACATGCTCGAGTTTTTGGTGTCTTTTTACACAACAGTGTTGCCGCGATTTGTTTGATGAAGCGATCGGCATTCATCTAAGAAAAATGTACATACACAGTACTGTGTGTATGTTTGCTAACAACAAAAGGCAAATGTAAAACCAACACAATAAAAACCACCTTCGATTCTTGATACAAACCTTTAATTATATTCTCCAGCAATGCAAACACAAAGATTGCTCACAAAATCACAAAAACGTGCGGATGCTACAGCGTGTTATTCCTCAGACGAGATCAACGACAGGCAGTGAACCGTGAGCGGACCGCCATCCACGTGCAACGCAAACTCAGCGCATGCGCAGTGAACTAGCTACGCTAATTAGTCACGAAGTAACCATGTGAAGTGACGACTTTGTCCCTTTTTTTTGTTCCTAGATATTAGATTTCGGCGACATTAAAGAATCGAAAATACTAAGACAAATAGGGAGTTTGGTGGTTCCACTTCAAAAGCGTAGACATAATAGTATTGGCGAGTTAACCGTGACTCGAGATAAGTGAACAATAAAGTATGGAGGAAGAAAACTAATCGGTGCAGACAAGCCAGTATAAGACTGATTATTGATTATTAACTCTGCTGGTTTAGGCAGTGTAGTCTGATTACTGTTTGTTCTGCTAACTGCTGATTTTATTGTTTGTCCTCTATAGATGTCGTGGCACTCCATGTACAGAAGCTCAAAGTTTCGGCATGTTTACGGAAAGGTAGAAAGCAAGGAGCAGTGTTACGAGGGAATTCCCATCACTCACAGCGTCCATGACAACCACTTCTGTGCCGTCAACCCCAAATTCCTTGCCGTGGTCACCGAGAGTGCGGGAGGAGGAGCGTTCCTCGTCATCCCTCTTCATAAGGCAGGTGGAGTTACCTGAACTGACCGATCACCTGAAGCTGTGCAGCAGCTGAACCAACAAAGAGCATAATCATACTGAGCATGCCGTCACTATATACTGAAACAGACTAGATTAGCATGGTAAAACTAGCTTAATCATCCAGCCAATTAAAGCATATCTGGACTGTGCCAAGGTTTGTGTCTCCGTGCCACTCCAGTAATGTTGTTTAACCAGAGATCATGTGGAAATGCCACTAGAGACAGTAATAATCCATAAGCGTGTGTTCAGACACGTGTGTTCAGTGTCCGGAGGATGGATTGATGTCGATGTCAGGCTGGGAGTGAGAGATGGAGACACGTGTGACTGGTGCAGACGCACAATCAGCCCTCTGTTACACTTCTGATACCAGTTACTTCCGTCCTCAAGCGTTCACAGACTCTCCTCAATCAGAAACACTTCACAAATGTGTTTTATCTACCAAAAGAGGCTGTGGGGAATATTAAATGTTTTTATTATGCGTAATGTGGCTGCTCAGATTTCTGTGGAAGCACAATGGATAGTTTGTAGCGCCACATTCTGGTAGAAATAAGAACTGCAGCCATAGATAATTATATGTAGATATAAACCTTAGAGTGAGGCTTGACTACAAGAATGTTATTGGACAGTTGTTGAACATGCTGCATATTCACACTTATTTGAGAAGAAAACATTGTGTAAATGCGAAATATGTGTATTTAAAATGTGTTATTGTTCAGTTTTTGCAATCCATAAAACAACTATATATATACAGTAATACCTCGGTTTACGAGCTCGCTCTTGGAACTAATTAAACTCGTAAACCAAGGTATTACTGTATATATATAAGAATACAAGAAAAACATTGCATGCAAAAAAATAAATAAAAATAATAGTTTTGAATCAAAAGACAGTAATTAATTATAATGTCTAAATTCACAACAATTAAAGCACATGTGACAACTTGCCCCGACTATTATAGAGTGGCTCTTTGACTTAATGCGTGATGATATTAATGTTATAGGATACATTTTGCAACAGTGTTGTAATTTAAGACAGTTAGGCCTCACTACATGTTTCCAGCGTACAAAACCACTGCTAGAGAAAATATTTGACTCAAGCTCATGTGTGACAACTTGCCCCGCTCTGATTATGAGCTTGTTTCTCTCTCTCAGCCGGGCCGAATAGACCCTCATCACCCAAAGGTGTGCGGCCACCAGGGCAGCGTGATGGACATCAAATGGAGTCCGTTCATGGACAACATCATCGCGTCCAGCTCGGAGGACTGTACGGTGAGAGATAACTGGTTAATAATGATGTCTGGACCAGCGATACGTGTCTAAATAAAGCTAATATAAAACTTGACCTCTGAACTCCAGGTGAGAATCTGGCAGATTCCTGACGGCGGTCTGAGGAGGAACATGACAGATGCTCTGATGATCCTGATTGGCCACAGCCGGAGGGCGGGGCTTATTGAGTGGCATCCCACCTGCAGTGGCATCCTGCTCAGCGCCGGATACGACTGCAAGGTAACCAGGACAACCAGAGGTAGCTCGCACTGTCCCGGATGATGGTGAGATTTTGTTGTTTGTGGACCAGATTCTGATTTGGAATCTGGAAGAGGGCGTGGCTGTGAAGATGATTGACAGCCATCCAGACGTCGTCCTCTGTATGTCTTTCAATGCCGATGGAAGTTTACTGGCCACCGGCTGTAAGGACAAAAAACTGCGGATTATTGATCCACGTTCAGGGAAAGTTCTTCAGGTGAGTGCAGACGATGTGTGTTTGTGTGTGTCTGGGTTGTGTATGTGTGTGTGTGTGTGTGTGTGTGTGTGTATAATACTTTCATAAAAAAATCTATTTTTTATATGTATATTTTAAAAGTATACTATTTATCTGAAAATGTGTAATTAAATGTATTTTGTTGAATATAATATGTTCAATCTCATTTAATTAAAAGATTTTATATATATATATATATATATATATATATATATATATATATATATAATAAAGATGTATTAAATGAATTGTATAAATACTATATATTTCTATATTTATTATAAAAATATATATATACTGTATTTATATGTAAATATTTAAAGGAAAATTATCTTTTATATGTGTTACATAAATGTATAAATGTTTTGTTTTTATGTATTTTACAAAAGTAAATAATAACAGTAAAATATAAAAAATATTTTATTTAAATTTTTATTTTTTATATGTATTTTATATATATTCATGTTTTCTTATATTTTACAAAAATATTTTTTTTTTTTAAATTTAATAATTGAATTCTTTTATTTATTAATGATATGTTGAAATCAAATATTTATAATGTTTCCTAATTATTTATTTAACACTGCTTCAAGTTTTTCAAGTTAGTATTAAAATAAAATAAAATTACAATAAAAATCTACAAGAAATGAAAAAATAAAAACTATTTCGATTTAATTTTGTGCTTTTTAAAGAATAATAAACACAAAATTAGCCAAATAATTTTTTTATAAATTAATACAATTGTTTACTTTTAGATGTGTATTTGAACTGAGCCTGTTTGTTTAGTCATGTATAGTTTGTGCATCCAAACAGGAAGCAGACTGTAAAAACATCCGCGTGAACCGCGTGGTGTTTCTGGGTAATCTGAAACGGGTCCTCACCACGGGCGTCTCCCGGTGGAACACCAGACAGATTGCATTATGGGATCAGGTAGGGCCTAAACTAAGGGTTTCATGTCACTAGAACAAGTCGACAACATTCATCTGGACATGTGTTTAAATATGTAGGAGGATCTGTCTGCACCCGTCATGGAGGAAGAGATCGATGGGCTGTCGGGCGTCCTCTTCCCGTTCTACGATCCCGACACACACATGGTCTATCTGGCCGGGAAGGTGAGCGAGCCTCCGTTAAAACCCCAGTGTCTATTCACACATGCAGACCTTTTTTTTTAAGATTGGCTTTCCTGTCGCTCAATCAGTAGAGAGTGGCGCTCGCAACATCAAGGTCAGGGTTTGACTCTCAGGGAAAGCAAGAACTGATTAGAATGTCAATGTGTTTCTTGAATGCAATGGAAGTCGCTTTGGATAAAACACTTTTTTTTGTTTTACTTCTCACTTCAAATATTTTATTTATCTTCAGTCTGTGCCTCAAAACATTCAAGATTTTCAACAGTTCAACAGGTCTATTTGTTTTCAACAGGTCTATGCTCAAAACGTTATTAACAGATGGATCAATTATACTCCATAAATATAATTTTTCATCACAAAAAAACCCCTAAAAAGGTGAAATAAAAAAACATTATTGAAACAAACCAATTTCTGTCTGTTTTTATCATTTCTATTAAATACTGAGGTGTAAATAGTATTAGTATTACATCATCTAAAACTATTTACACTTAGTGCAATGAAGATGATGAGCAAGCATGTGCAGAACGGCACGCATGATCTTAATGTGGAGATCGTCTCTCGTCCACAGGGTGACGGAAACATCCGGTATTACGAGGTCAGTCCTGAGAAACCCTTCCTGCAGTTGCTGATGGAGTTCAGGTCTCCCGTTCCTCAGAAGGGTCTGGGTGAGTTACTGCTCCAAACGCTGGATCATGAGCTGCACAATTCTATCAGTCACTATTTAAAAGATGGACGTTTTTGAATGAATCTCTTGGGTAAATGATTCAACGACTCACTCATAAAGACTTCACTTGTTTCATTACTGGATGAATAAGCGTTTTTGAACAAATCTCTTGAAGGAATGATTCAATGAATCACTCATAAAGACTTAACTTGTTTCATTACTGGATGAATCAGTGTTTTTGAACGAATATCTTGAGTGAATGATTCAATGACTCACTCATAAAAACTTCACTTGATTCATTTCTGGATGAATCTGTGTTTTTGAACGAATATCTTGAGTGAATGATTCAATGACTCACTCATAAAGACTTCACTTGATTCATTACTGGATGAATAAGCGTTTTTGAACAAATCTCTTGAAGGAATGATTCAATGAATCACTCATAAAGACTTCACTTGATTCATTTCTGGATGAATCTGTGTTTTTGAACAAATCTCTTGAAGGAATGATTCAATGACTCACTCAAAAAGACTTCACTTGATTCATTACTGGATGAATCAGTGTTTTTGAACAAATCTCTTGAGTGAATGATTCAATGACTCACTCATAAAAACTTCACTTGATTCATTTCTGGATGAATAAGCGTTTTTGAACAAATCTCTTGAGTGAATGATTCAATGACTCACTCATAAAAACTTCACTTGATTCATTTCTGGATGAATCTGTGTTTTTGAACGAATATCTTGAGTGAATGATTCAATGACTCACTCATAAAGACTTCACTTGATTCATTTCTGGATGAATCTGTGTTTTTGAACGACTATCTTGAGTGAATGATTTAATGACTCACTCATAAAAACTTCACTTGATTCATTTCTGGATGAATCTGTGTTTTTGAACGAATATCTTGAGTGAATGATTCAATGACTCACTCATAAAGACTTCACTTGATTCATTACTGGATGAATAAGCGTTTTTGAACAAATCTCTTGAAGGAATGATTCAATGAATCACTCATAAAGACTTCACTTGATTCATTTCTGGATGAATCTGTGTTTTTGAACAAATCTCTTGAAGGAATGATTCAATGACTCACTCAAAAAGACTTCACTTGATTCATTACTGGATGAATCAGTGTTTTTGAACAAATCTCTTGAGTGAATGATTCAATGACTCACTCATAAAAACTTCACTTGATTCATTTCTGGATGAATAAGCGTTTTTGAACAAATCTCTTGAGTGAATGATTCAATGACTCACTCATAAAAACTTCACTTGATTCATTTCTGGATGAATCTGTGTTTTTGAACGAATATCTTGAGTGAATGATTCAATGACTCACTCATAAAGACTTCACTTGATTCATTTCTGGATGAATCTGTGTTTTTGAACGAATATCTTGAGAGAGTGATTCAATGACTCACTCATAAAGACTTCACTTGATTCATTACTGGATGAATAAGCATTTTTAAACAAATCTCTTGAGTGAATGATTCAATGACTCACTCATAAAAACTTCACTTGATTCATTTCTGGATGAATCTGTATTTTTGAACGAATATCTTGAGTGAATGATTCAATGACTCACTCATAAAGACTTTTTTTTTTTTTTTTTTTTTTTTTTTTTTTTTTATTAAACAGTACAAGACATCAGAGCATTAAATCAATACAGATACATGTAGAATACAAAAGAACAAAAAACAAAAAGAAGAGTACACAAACAGATAAATTGCCAGTGAAATAAAGCAACAACAACGCAATATAGGCTACGTAAACCTTAAGAGGACAAAAAGGATGAATAAAGAGAAACAGTTTTCATAGCTTTGGGATTAATAGAGCATTGGATAGTTTCGATAACTCACTCATAAAGACTTCACTTGATTCATTACTGGATGAATCAGTGTTTTTGACTGAATCTCTTGAATGAATGACTCAATGACTTATTACTATTACATCACACAATCTAGCCCTACAAACTGCAAACATTTCTACAGAAAAAGGAGACAGGAATAGGATTTGAGTAAGTTGGAGGTGAATGAGTGTGATCTGGTGATGTTTGCATGCAGGTGTGATGCCCAAACGTGGCGTCGATGTGGGCGAGTGCGAGATCTTCAGGTTTTATAAGCTGGTGACTCTAAAAAATCTGGTGGAGCCCATTTCCATGATCGTCCCGCGGAGGGTGAGAGAAACCAAGATTTCATAATATGACTTTAGCTTTGAGCTTTAAAGACCAGATGAATTGAGACGCTTCTCTGAGTGAAAGTGGATTTTAAATCTTTCCCCACCACTTATTTTCTGTCATTTAATTTCTGACAATGCTTTTGAATTATGATCAGAAATACTGGCAATAAAACAAAATAAAGTTGCCCTAATAAATCTTCCCTCCTGTCATTGTTACCCATGTCTGCTGCAGTCGGAGTCGTTTCAGGAGGATGTTTTCCCGATGACCGCGGGCACAGAATCGGCCCTATCGGCTGATGAGTGGCTCAGTGGGATTGACAGAGGTGACGTCTTCATCTTCACATATATCAGGGAACAGATGCATAAATAAACATGCTTTATTAATGCTGGTGATTTGCACAGACGTGTGTGTGTGTGTGTGTGTGTAAATGCATCTGTGTGTTTGTACAGGGCCAGTGTTGATTTCTCTCAAAGAAGCGTATAAGCGTCCAAATCTAGCGGGTCTCAGAGCATCGAAACGGGACAGACGGACAGTGAAAGGCATCGATTTACTGGAGAACATTTCTCCAAACACAGACAGAGAGGTGTGTGTGTGCGTGTGAGAGAGAGAGTGTGTGTGTGTGTGCGTGAAAGAGAGTGTGTGTGTGTGCGTGTGTGAGAGAGAGAGAGAGAGAATGAGTGTGTTTGTGAGTGAGAGAGTGTGTGTGTGTGTGTGTGTGAGTGTGAGAGAGAGAGAGCATGTGTGTGTGTTTGTGAGTGCGTGTGCATACGTGTGCATACGTGTGAGAGAGAGAGTTTTTGAGTTTGTGTGACTTCAATGCAGATCATGTTGCCAAAAATGAGTGTGAATGTGTAAGTATGTGTGTGTGTGTGCGTGTGTGTGTGTGTGTGTGTGTGCGTGTGTGTGTGTGTGTGTGTGTGTGTGTGTGTGTGTGATAGTGTGAGTGTATAAGTGTGTGTCACCTCAATGCAGATCATGCATCCCAATGTGAGATTACTGAGGTCTTTTCCCAAGAGAAACATCTATGATCTTCTCCATTTGCTCTCTATCCAATGATATCCAATGATATCTAATGATGTCTTGAAGGGAATACTGAGATGTCCTAGTGATCACGTGTGTGTTTTTCAGCTGCTGAAGATGGTCTACAGGCAGCAGGACGAGCTGAGGAAACTCAAAGATGAACTCAGGCAAAAAGACGAGAGAATCCGACAGCTGGAGCTGGAGCTCAAGAACCTGAGAAATACGTGACGACAAAACAGCCGATAGACCATGTTATTAAGAGCACACTGAGGAAATAATTGTTTTATTATGATTTTATGGATTTATTTTAAAATGAATAATGTTATAGAAGATGGATGTACTCTTGAACTGCTGTCTAGATGTGATTTTGAAGTGTTAGTTCTCCCAAAGATGAAGTGTTGGACATTATTTATTCACTCCTTTTTTACAGTGGAATTGATGTCTTGGAGCTTTGCAGTTTTATTTAGGCTATTTTCTAACACTTCTAAAAAAATTTTATTGTGTTCCACAGAAGAAAGAAATTCACACACGTTTTAAATGGCATGTTGGTGAGTAAATTATGTATTTACAGATTTTGTGGAACTTCTGCTTTAAAATACTGATGTACAAATGAAGTCTTGATTGTGTCTGTTTACAAACAATTGTGAAGATTGTGAAGTTCTTCCATTTGAATGCCAGAAGATGGCGCTAGAGGAGAGCAAAAAAACTGCAACCAGACCTTCATCTCAAACTTTCAATCTGCTTTTCAAACATATGAGACCTTCATACTCAGTGATTGTGTTTGTCATTAATGCTGGGATATACATGTATATTTTTAAGTACGACATAACATGTTTACCCCAAGAAATAAAATATTGCTCAACCTCATTATCATGGAATCTTTTTCATATTCTGACAAAATCCTTCTTTACAATTTACCTTGGATGTTTCACTCTCCACATTTTTCATTTTCATACTTAAGAAGCCCTAACCAGGACTTTTAACTGAGATCACATGTCAAATGGTAAACTAGATGGTAGAGTTTTACCAGACAAACCTTGAAGTTGGCTTGAAAAAGCCTAGCCAGAAAGTTTGAAGTAGTTTTAAAAACTTGAAGTTTGAAGGCTTTCTGTTTGTAATAGTTTTAAGGTCTAGTAGTTTTAAAAGCTAAGATGGATCGATAATTATAAATGCAGATGGATAGATTAGAAATATTAGAATATAAATTTAAATCAGTCTAAAACGGCTTAGAAATAGTGTGTGGAATGGCAGTTTAAAGAGCTTCTCCAACTGTCAAAATTTGAATTTTTGACAGTTGAAGTTTGAATGGTTTTGGCTTATTTGAACATTTCGGCAATGTAAATCTATGGGATTTTTCCGAGTTCTGATCATCATTTTTGTGAAAACTGTCGGATCCGTATGAAATGATATAGCATTCTAATAAATCAGAACAGTCTGAAGGTCTAGTCTGAGTTTGGTGGATGTAGCTTGAAAAGTCTAGGAGATGGAGCATTTAGAAGTTTTAGTCTAAGCAGAATAATAAGGATAAGCTCAAGTAAGATCAGTAAGTTGTCATTTTTCAAGTCAACTTAACTATAAAGTTTATTGGCATTTCAGTAAATTGGCTTTCTCAAGTCTAACTCTTTTCTTTGAGTCTAACGAGCCTCTCCAACTGTCAAAATTTGAATTTGTCTTTGGCTCAGTTGAACATCCTGTCAAATGTAAATCAATTGGATTTTCCCGAGTTTTGATCATCATTTTCAGAAAAATGAGGCATAGGAATAGGAATAGGAAGATAGGAAAATTTAGCCTAAGAAGAATAATAACAAACTTTTTCAAGCCAACTTAACTAGTCCACATAAACTACCAAGAAAACAAAGTGACTCATTCATCTTTACTACAAATGAGTTCAGGAGCATTTGTACTGCAAGTGAGGAGATTATAAGGGTTTATTTCTTTTTAAATGGTCTGTAGCGTTAGTAAACCACGACCAGATTGTTTAAGCTGAGAAGAGAAAGTCACCCACTCACGGGGTTCAAAAGAAATGTAAACAGATCCAAAACACCAGGATCCGTGGCCTGAATGTGGATCTCTCACCTCATGTAGAGTGAATGACAGATCCTTGTAAACGTCTGTAACCTCCCACAGCATGAGTCCCGAAACTCAACCAAAACACCTCGAGAATGTCCGCCAAAGACATGCAGAAAATGTCTCCGGTGTCACGCAAAATGGAGAATTTCTCTCATTTGTCTCTCTGTGGCCAAGATGAAATCAACTCCAGCTGAATATGTGAGGCTGGAATCCAATATCAGAAGATGAACATCAGCAATATCTTTTATTCTCATGCGATATGTGATAGTAGGGTCATTAAGAAATCTACAAGAGCCTTGGGATACAAAATAAAATGTTAAAAATGATGTTTAATTCGTAAAATGGTTTTCCTAACTTTGCTTTATTCATTTTCTCTTTAGAACACACAAGGATTTGCATGATAAACAGACGGAAATAACCACTAATGGTAATTCCCTGAAGAATGTAGTGTTTTGCGGCTGAACTATTCATTTTAATTGTGGTTTTATTTGGGAATGTGAACATCCCGAGCCCCAGTGAAATATTACTGATGCGATTAACGATCTGAGAATAATTTTCTCTGATATTATTCCAGCAATCATGTAATAGTGAATTTTCTATCAGCTGTTTAACATTATAATTAGCAATGCCAGATCGCCAATGAATCACTCTTTGGATCTAAACATTCAAAGGGAAAAGGTCTGACATGGTTCGCGATTCAGTTTCATGCATTTGCATCAGTTTTTCTCAGAGTAACGCAAGTTAGAAAACAAAATGATTTAAGCAGTTTATTATCCTCTTTCTACTGCATTTCTTTCAGAGCTCATGGTGATGGAAAAATGTGAGATGGGAGGAATTTCAGGAACTTCCCCTGAGAAAATGGCAAATAAGCATTAACATTATTTTTCCTCCCATCGCATTGTTTTAATTCACAATGCTCTTTTACAGTCAATTAAGCAGCAATTCAGGGGTTCAAGCACGAAGGCACAATAAGTCATGCCAGAACAACTGGGAGCATTAGACTGACTGCAACAATGGGCACGTAAAGACATACGAAGACGATTTCAGGAAAGATGACTCCCCAAATACAATCTCTTTTGAGCAATCGTTGGTACTGTTACAAAATTGATGTGGTGTGGTTAAAGTTTGGCGTCAATGTCCCAAAGCATTGCAGAGATGCAACCTCAGAGTCGTTCTGGCACCATGCCATGACGTTTTTTTGTCTATTGACATGTAATCCATAACTTTGTCCATGTTCTGTAGATGATACGATTTGATTTTGGTGAAAATTGGACATTTGGTCGAGGAATAATTTGAAATTTTTTATTTTGTAAATAAAATCGAAATGGCGAACAGGAAGTTCGTGCAACTATGGCAAAATCAGTATCTATGTTTTCTGCATGACCAAAGATAAATAATAATAAAAGTTTCATTACAATAAGCTAATTTAATCAAAAGTTATTATGCATAGCATTTTTTTTATTTCATTGTAGCGTTTAACCACAATGAGGCGTAAAGATGCGTAATGATACGTTCGGAAAAATATACCATTTTAGGACAAAGTTCAAAATAGGGAAATTGAATATTGTTCGACTCTGTATGCTGCACCAAATCTAAAGAGATCAGGGATTTTTTTTGCCAAACCATTCAGAAGTTATAAGCAAAATTAACAATTTTTCATAACTCCTGACCACTAGGGGGCGGTGCGCCTCAGGTCACGCATGTCACAACGCACACAAAGTTTGGTCAGAATACACTAAAGTATTAGAGAGTTATAGTCTCACGATCATTTTGGTGTGTTCTTTGTCAAATTTGTTCGCGGGTTATTCAACAACAATTTGACAAATCAACTTGAATTTAATAACTTTTTGTCGGCATTGTCTGAAGATGAGCTGGTTCAAGGAGGAGTTAAAAAAGTAGGTTTTCTGGAAAAATCTATATTTTTTGCAGTCAAATCACTTTGAGCCAAGGAATCAAAGGAAATACGATTTTTGTTTCTAGCCCTTTTGTTTCAAATGTTATTAATGTAAATGTGAGTGAAACTTTGGACAGTTGGTGGCGCTAGAGGGATTGAGTTAGAGACTCCACATTTGCTGTGGTGATAGTTTGGACTGTCCTCTATCTGCGTGCCAAATTTAATTACTTTCTTGCAAGCGGTTCTATGGGCTGCCTTAGACTCGAGAGCGTGAGAAGTAGAAGAATAGGAATACTACCGATTACAATAGGTGCAATAACACCTTCAGTGCTTGTTCCTTAAATACAGGGGCGCTTTTTTGATTGGGTGCTGATGAAACTATAAGTGTCCTGCTGCTTTAATGTCACTCAGAGATACTCAGGACACAGGACTGTTCTGCTTTCCAGAGAGAATATGATTATTGTCCGCCAAAAACTAAACATTGGGGCGATTGATCTTTGTGACTGCAGAAGATGCCATGATGTCTTCGTGATGAGTTAGTGAGCTTTTAGTTATGAGATGGGATGGATAATGGCTTCATCTGATCTGAGGGACAAAATGAAGCCGTATCGTTCATGCATACATTTAGGCAGAGCACTTAATTTGGTGGCGAAAATGGATTGAAAATCTCAATGGCCAGGGTTAATGCAAACGTTGGTGACACAGTCTGCTTTCAATCGGGCGCATTGAAGATTATGAGAATGTTATCAATCTCATTAGACGTCTGGTAATAGCAGAGATCCGAGTGACTGATGCATAGCATCATGGGAAAGTGTTCAGACACAGCTAGACCGCCTAATTGAAGTAACTTAAACAACATCAATCTTGGCAACTGTCGAAGGCGTTGGAGGAAAGATGAATGCCATCTCATCTATCTAATGTGAAAACAAAACATGAAGCATGAAAGAATCAGTATTATCAACTATTTTCTTCTTTAAGTTGTTTTAAAGAAGAATTCCTTTAAAATGTGTTTTTTTCACATTGGTTCTTCTGGCTTTCGTCTCACTATTTCACATGCATCCTAAGAATATGCTAATCAAGACAATCTCACCGCCTTCAAATCACAAGCTGATGAAATAATGACGGTTGCTTGGCATTTAATTCGGTTGTGGATTGATTCAAATTTTCTAAGAACAGCCTGATTTGATGTGCCGTGTCATTTCTGAGACGTTGAATTGTAGAACGTCTTGCATTTCAAGTTCAACTTGCTTTTAAAGTTTATATACTTTCTCGTGATCCCTTGTATTGTTAGCAAAGGTTTTAGGTTTATTTGAAGAGCGTTCAGCAGACGTTTCTTAAAAGTGAATGGTAGGTGCTTGAAAGCGTATAAAAGAGTTTATGAGGTGCGAAAAGGTTTTATTGGGAATATTTTCAACAGCCAAGGAAGAATGAGAGGGCGAGTCGAGTTCATCAGGACTGTTTGAGGAATTTCTCAGTAGGTTGAGACTCTAAGACTAAGATAGAGAAATGTTTTGAATTTGATGTTTCTTGGCAACCATCTCACAACACATAAGTCAGATTTTTATGTTGTCCACCAAGTTTATATGTTGATTTGTGCTTTGTTTTTCCCCAAAGTAGAGGTATCAAGTTACGCAAGACATGGGTATTTCACATGGGAAGAGAGCACTTCCATGTATTTAAACAAACATATAGATCAACATTTCCTTTAAGAACTTCACTAGTTTTCCTGTTTATTTGATGGATTTCAAGCTGTGCAATTTTGCTTGTTTTGAGGAAATATATATATTTTTTTAATATATATATATTTATATATAAAATATATATATATATATATATATATATATATATATATATATATATATATATATATATATATATATATATATATATATATATATATTCTTTGAGGAAATTGAATTTCTTACTTGAAAAATGGCCAATTCTAGTGATTATTTAAATGAAATAAGGATCTTTTTTTAAAGTGAATGGTTTATTTTGTCTCAGTTCATTGGGAAGTCAGAAAGACATTCTGTCACAAAGATTGATTTAATATTACGTTCCAATGAACTTCATATTTATTTAAAACCAACCACAAATTAAGAAGACAAAAACATGCTTGATTTAGCTGTTTTTGCATTGGTTCCAAGACATTTGCCCTGTTTGATATCTACATTTTCTCAGCTATTTTCTTCTTTTAAGAACTTTAAATATTTATTATAAACCAAAACTTTCCCTCAGAATAAGCCTGACACTCTTAAAATGTGTATATTTATATTCTTTACATAACAGGAGTATTTAAAACCAACCAAAAATGAAAAAAGAGCGAAAACAAGTGTTTTCGATTTGAAGATTATAATTTAATTATAACTTAATTTGATTATTTTTGCCTTGGTTTCAAGACATTTGTCCTGCTTTCTTCTTATAAAATCTTAAATACTTATTATAAACCAAACCTTTCTCTCAGAAGAACTCTTAAAATGTCAATATATATTCTTTTCATAAAAAGAAAGAACAAAAAGTGCTTGATTTGACTATTTTTGCATGTTTTTAGAACTTTTTAATGAAGTTTATCAAGCAGAATTTTATCACGCCATTGGCAGACACTTTTTATTATTATTATTGTTTTTTTCTGTTTTATGTTCTCATTGTTGCATGTTGATTTTTTTGCAGTGCAAACGTCACCAGTTTGGTTTATTTACAGAAGTGAATTCTCTCACTGGCATTTGCTGACTTTTAACTTTGTTCTCTGCAGGAAATCAGATTCCAAATGGAATTCTGGAAGGTCAGGTTGATTCCAAAGCACTGGATTAAAGGTCGCGGCGTCGACCTCGTCACGATGACATCGGATGAACAGGACGTGAGGCCTGAAATATCCTTTTTCCAGGCATTGTGCTTGACGGCGTTTGCTTCGAAAGAAAGAATGTGTGGAAGGATGTTCCTTTTACCACGAATATACATTCCAAGGTTCAGACACGGACTGTTGCCCGTAGCCATTATTGTGTCTTCTGCTGAATCGATATCATCTATCCTAACTAATCTCTCTGAACTTCATTAAGTGCTGAACTGCTGCTGGTCTAACTTTGTTAGATCTCTTTTGTTGCTCGTTCCATTAATTTTAATTAACGTCTAAGGTAGAAAACGGCAAAACTCAAGTCTGATGGGAATCGGTGGATTTTATGATCTCACTGCGTTCTTCTGGAATGTAATATTGCATAACCTTTTTGGGAACGTTTCAGAATGTCTCTGTTAATCTATTTTATATCTATAATTAAATATTAATATTTAATAAAGAGGGGTTTTGGCTGCTGCCGGTGCCAGTTAATTTCACCAAACATGTTGAGGCTTATTCATTCCAGCAATGAAGCAATCCGTTCAGATGTTCCTGTTCATACTGTACCAGGGACGAGTTAGATTTTATCGAAATAGAGGGAAAAATGATATGATCAATAAGTCATAACATGTTTTTAAATTGCGATAACTCATCAAATTAAGTTGAGCAATTTTCAACTCTTTTTATGCAAGTTATAAAACATTCAACTCAACTCAGCTTAATGTGATTTAAGTTGAAATGACTTACAAATTTAAGCCGGAATTATTTTATTTTACAAGGAAGAGAGCAGTTCATGTATTTAAACATTTCCTTTAAAAACTTCTCCAGTTTTCCTGTTTCTTTGATGGTTTTGAAGCTGTGCAATTTTAAAAATGCTAGATTCTCCTCATTTGTTACGAGATTTATAATATTGCATCATGAGTTGGCGACGTTTTGTGGGAACATGTCTCTATTCATCTATTTTACGTCTATAATTAAATATTAATATTTAATCAAAATGGGTTTTGGCTGCTGCAAATATTTTGTTCGTCATTCGAAACATGTCGAATCTTTTTCATTTTAACAATGAAGCAATCCGTTCTGATGTTCCTGTTCATTGATTACATATAATTATATATTTATTATCGTTTATAAATTTTATTGTATTTTATAGCCAAGATTTTGGACCAAAAACAGCCTTAATTTTATGTTGATTAATCTTTTGTTGATAAATTTGAATTTCTGTTCATGTAAACTTCTGTAAGCGGCATTGATAATTTGCACTTTTACATCAGACTCCTTTATACATTACGCCACAACAGGAGGACGTAACATGATCAGGTGCAGCAAAATGAAATAAAGTGAGCCTGGAGCTCAAGCTGTGCTTTACGGAGATGAGTTGGCCTGTGATTTATTACAGAGGCCACGGAGGAGAAGAAAATCTCATGCATTACATGCAGATGCTGTTTGCAGGGGAGGAAAATGATGCTGGGCGTTAGCAGACGGCTCTATTCATCAGCGCTGTGCCAAAACGCAGATGGGATGGAGTCTGAAGTGTCCTCAGAAACACCTGTTATTGCAAAAGGCCATGTTTGCTTCCGAGGTGAGACTCGCTCTCTGGAGAGCCAACAAACACACACGCAATTAAAAATGGGATTTTTGATACTCTTACTGATGGTAGAAGTGATTTCAGCGGCTTCTTCTGCATTAGGAAAGTGATGCACAATGTGTTTTTGTGGAGGACTAATGTTCTGTTTCTGTTCTGCTCCTCCGAGAGCTGCGAACATAAGCCGTATCTTAGGCTTCATAGATAAATCAAACTATTAAAAACCTGCTGGCCAATATGAGTTGAGTTCTCTGGTGATAAACTACGGCTATAAACACCAATGCATTTCATGTTTTGCTATATTAAAGCAGTAATTTGTAATGTTTAATTATTATTATTATTTTATTGGGCTTGGGAAACATATTTAATGTGTAATTAAATATTAAAATATGACATTTATTTACACAGAAGGTGGTTTTGAAAGTTGTGCTGTGTTTTCGTAGTACAAGGAACGGAAAACTTGATTCCCCGTTATAAGAAAAGAAACAAATATTCATCGTTGTTATGGTGAGTTTTGAGCACTAATATTATTATACGTTTAAAAGGCATTTTGCATTCAGTGACATTCATTGTATTAAAGGGAATGTTTCTGTGTATTTTGTAGTGTTGAGGGGAGTATTATGACCAGACATTGTCTTCATTCATGTTACTTATTCAAATAAGGGCGTTTTAGCATAAATCTCATCAAATCTGGTGGAAAATATAAATGCAGCATTTTTTACTTGCACTATAAGCTTCGGTTGAGGGAAAATTGCCATTGAAAATGACTTTAATTTGAGTCTGAGAATGAATAATCCCTGAATGAATCCACTTTGAACTTTCCATTTTGTGAAAGCAGAAAGTAAGTGTAAAGATTCTTCGGAAATTACACCAAAAAATATTTAAATAATAAGATAAATTACCTTTGAGGCCGGAAGAGTGAGTAAATGCTGGCTGAATTTTCATTTGTGGGTGAACTATCCTTTTAAGGTGCATGAAAAAGCCTTCAAGCAAAACAGATTTAGTGTCTTGCACTGGATCTCAGAGATGTTTAAGGGCGAAATCACCTGAGATGATGCAGACTCGACCCAAAAGCTATAAAAGCTGACAAATTGTGAGCGACAGAAAGCTTATGTCACTCGTCCTCTCTCAGTCAACCATGAAATCACACAATAAACACTGGTTTCCTCACACTCGCCTTGCTTTTTTACTCTGTTTGCGTTCGTCGACCTCAGTAATGACTATTCTAAGCACGAAACCCCCAATCCAGCGTGAGGTCAATGTTCCTCAAAGAGGCACTTAATGACTGCGGCATGCTGGGAAACGGTATGTGTGCAATGAATATTAACGGCTGTGTCTGCTAGTCATGTGGAGTTCTGAGAATGAGGTTCAACAGGCTGAAGTTGTGTACGCCAACATTTGCAAATGCGTAGACATCTGGTAACCGGCAACAGATGAGTAATATCAAACCATGTGACCAGCAGGACCACAGAAAAAAAGACTTAGACTGCCAAAGACAATTTATGACAGTTATGAAATTGACTTTTCTTTAAAAAACAGCTGTGTTGATGCCATTGTAATATTTACATACTAAACTATAGTTTTGCATACTTTATTTTCTTTATTGCGCCTATTTAAAGGTACACTATGTAGAGGTTAGAAAACAAAACTGCATGCATTTTCCGGGAAGAATTTTAGTTTGTGTGGATGAATATGGTTTGTGTCATAAGTGATTTGCTGGAAACACATGGATATCCACAAATCAGATGATGGAAATGATCTCAAGCTGACTAAACCGCAACTGTAGCTTTATCCATTAATAGACACGGTGCTTCCTTAATAAACTCTAGTGCAACACCATAATGAAATGAGTCTTCACAAGAGATCATGCTTTACCATCAAATCAATAAATGTAGCAATTTATCTGTTCAATAAAATCCCTTTCACACCTGTTGAGTAATAAATACACCATCATCTCTGCATCGCTTTTGCAACATTTCAAATCCTTCAGTTTTAATCTCTGAAAAGCAGAGCTAATGTTGATTCTTGTTTTATGACGATCTCTGTCTCGTTCTCTTTTCTTCAGCAGATTCTCCTCCATTCAGCGTTTGGTTAAACGGCTGATTCTCTAGAGGTTGGAGATTTAGCAGCTCCATGTGAACATTTCTCACTCGTTGGGACGACTAACCCTTGACCTCTGACCTCTCACTCCAGAAGCTGGAGCAACTTTACTTTTTACGGCTATGAAGATACACGAGTGAGTGACGCATGTACACAATTTCTCACGAAAACCATCCTTTCAGATCTAAAATATCAACACTTATAACAAGCTAGTCAATCAGAGCAAGACAAAGACAAGTTTTGGAAGGACTGATGATGATCGACTCATTATTTAAATGAAGGCATAGTGTGCCTTCAACCATTTAAAGCTGCATTCACACAGTTAAATGATGTTGATTCTCACAGTCTTAAGTTTATTTCAACTTAAAATTGAATGAAAAGTACATTCCCTGATAGCACACATATCTCAGAGATGTCTATTTGATGTAAGTGTTTAAATAACGATGCTTTCCTGTAGCTCAAACAGTAGAGAGAGGCGCTTGCAACATCAAGGTCAAGAGTTCGATTTCCAGGGAAAGCAAGAAATGATAGAAGGTCAGTGTGTTTCTTGAATGCAATGCAAGTCACTTTGGATAAAATGTTAAAGACATATTTCTTAGTGTTTGCTCGTCTGCAATACGTCTCTCTGACGTTTCCTATCACATGTTAAATACACATTGAGAAAATGTCTTTAAGATGATTTGCGTATGTTTCTCAGATGTTTGTGCACCGCATATGAAGCGCTCTTTAGCAGACATCTCTTCAGACGTGTGTGTGTATCCGCAGATGGGTTTGTTGAATAAAGCGGGCATGGGCTGAAAGAGATTTGTGCAGATGTTCTCATACGGGCTGAATGAAATGTGCATCATGAATCATGCGCTTCTTATACAGTTGCATGTGTTCTCTGGGGAATGCAGAACCTTTTTTTAACACAGAGTTTAGGTCTGTTTGTCAAGGTAGTGAGAGAACGTAATATATTACACTGGGAGAAAAATGTGTGTGTGTCTGTGAGAGCATTAGTGTAAGCGTAACCGAGTTTCCCCGGACTCTGCCTCGAGGTGGACTTCATCTTGAGCTTTCACCGGTTGCTTTATGAGACAGCGCATGATAAACGAGAGCTTTCTGAGGGAACCGGAAATCAAATTATCTTCGACAGGCAATCCGAATGACCGCGAGCACTTCCGCTGAGTCAGGTTAGACGTCTGTTGCTCGCAGATTATCAATCAGGTAGTAATAGATTCACATTTTTCAGAAATACACAGCTGTCTATTTGACCCTCTCCACGTCTCAAAGGCGGACGTCTGCTGTCGGCTGTCACACAACCTTCTCAATGAAGCTTTGAGGATTTGCGCATTAACGTTCATTTTTGCCTGATTCGATTATCATGTTTCCAAGACTCTCTCAAAGAAGATACTGATGACAGCTTTTTTATGTATTATGATGAAAACAACCCCAGAAGCTTGTTTTTCTTTTACCTACACCAATGAATTAATGAAATTATATTGTTAACATTGTTTCTTTGAGCTTTTAATATGAAACTAAAATACATGTGTGTGTGTGTGTGTGTGTATATATATATATATATATGTATATGTATGTTTGTGTGTATGTATTTTTGTTTTATATTAAAAAAACTGATTATTATTTTATGTAAATCTTATGTAAAATTATTAAAATGTAAATGTATTATTAAAATAATTGTTAACAAAAATAATTTATTCATAATTATTTTTACAATTATTTATAAAAGTATTTTTTATAATTCTGTGGACACTATGATAGTAGTATTTTATTAGTGTATATATATATAACTACATTTGCTGGTAAATTATTATGAATAATTAGTTGTTTTTTTTTTGCATGCATGCATCAAATTCACTGAATTATTAATTTCCTGCAAAAAAAATCTTTATTTTTTTTTGTGAATTACATACTATTTCCAAAAAACTCCACCTTGATTTGTTTCTAACAAACACCAGTGCTTATGAAAACACACGAAGCACCAGAGCTTGACGTTCCTAAAGACATTTCATATGAGGTTGATTGCAATTTGCCTCCTTGACATGATGGTAATGGTTGAGCATTTAGTGCTAATAGGATGGGGGAACGTTAAGATGTTCGTAACAAGCAGGTGAATTAAATATTCTGCTCTCTGATCAGCAAAGTAAACTTAGAGCAGATGGCTAGTGCTGAATGAAGACACAGAATGAGACATACATGAGATCCCATCGTCAGTGGTTTTTTATCAACTCTGTGATGTGTGATCAATAACAAATAGTGATGCTTGACTCAGCAAATACCAAATAATAACCCATAACCAAAGTATTTTGTTACATACAAACTTGCACTGAAGTTTAGGGTATTCTTACATCAAGATACATTTACTTACGAAGCAAAATCCGTCATGACATGAAGTCTTGTTTCATGAAAAATATTTCAACATTCAGTGAGATTTTACTAAAAAACAAGAAGAAACATTTGCCAATGTGGTTAAAAAAGCTTGTTTTCACTTTAAATAACATTTACCCCACTGGCAGATTTATTTTAAGCATCAAACCACTTAATTTAAATTAAAAGCAAGTAAAAAACAAGTCTTAATATCTCAAGTAATTTTGCTAATCAGGTAAATGTTAATCTATGTACTGGGAAAAAAAAATATATAAAGTATAATTTTTTTTAAGTTGTAGCGAGATCTGATAACGTTAGATAAAAATACTAGATGAAATGGTAGTTAATGCAGAAATGCATTCTGTGTACCCTTCAGACTAAGACTATAATTGATTCCAGCCAATTAAATAAAAACAGCTTTTTTATTTTATTTAAATTTGTACAGTATTGGATTTGTATCCATCCATTATTAGGGAATGGAAGCTGAATTTAGACCTGCATCACCACTCAATATGTGGCAGATAAACACCATAATAGTGTTTCTATGTACTAAAAATCATTAATGTGACCTGGCGTGGATACGAAACACCCGGGAGATATTTTCCCCATTTCCACATGGAAAGAAACCGAAAAAAGGAGCCGTCACGTGAGCAAGACATGCATGCAGATGGATGAAAATATGCTCAACAGATGGAAAAAGGCAAAAAAGTGTAAAAACTGACTGGGAACTGACAGTGTCCCATGGAGCAATTCACTTCAAAGAAGCATCTGGACCGACCCGAACATCCTCAGCGGACGCAGAGTATCTGACTTAATGCACTTAATTTCAATGTCCAACGTCACGTCCACTGTGCAAAATAAAACATCAGTTTACCAGGGAATGAACGAGTAGCTGAAACGAGGAGGTCACATCGGGTCAAACTAATAAAGCCTGTCCGGAACATGTTATCGGTTATATTTTTTTTAGATTCATGCATTTATCATCTGCTTTTATCCAAAGTGACTTGCATTGCATTCAAGAAACACACTGAAATTCTAATGAGTTCTTGCTTTCCCTGGGAATCAAACCCATGACCTTGGTGTTGCAAGCGCTGCTCTCTTCTATTAGAGCTACAGGAAAGCCTGTATGAGTTATATTTTGCATGGAGAAATTGCTAAATATGTATGAGTTAATCAGATGAAACTGCATATTTCTCTTTGATGGTAATTATTTAATGCAACGATCAAACAATAAAAAGTTTATTCAAAGCTACACGTCATTGCTCAAGCTCACCAGAGCAGTTTTGGTTTCTCCAAAATGGCAAATCTGAAATGCACATAATCTCAGAGAGCATCACTGCTTCACTGAAGTTAGACGTTTGTTTGGTTGATCAAGCATCGCCAGCAACCTAGTTTAGCATCTCATGAGGCCCGCGGGTTTGATCCGTTCCAGACACGCGTTCTGTCAGACGAGCTTCTGTTTGGGCTCAGATGAAAATAAAACATAAAATGTGTTTACATAAAAGTGTTCTTCCCCATCAATCACAATAATGAAACCTGAATCTCATTTTCTGTAATGCATTGCTATTTTGAGACTGTTTTATGCTGGTTGTTTATTTTAGAGTCGATATGACATCGATCGACACATTTATGCATCTTTTCATCATTGCATGTTATTCCAGGTAAAACATGTTTGTTTTCATAATATTTCATTAAGCTTGCTCTGCCTTTCCTTTTCAGATGATGTCATCAGTCCCTCTTATTTTAAAGACACTTTGAACTTCTAATCAGTTCCTCATTGGGGAAAATCAAGTCCCATACACCATTTTTGTCTTGCATTTCACTGTGCAACACCAAGGTCATGGGTTTGATTCCCAGGGAAAGCAAGAACTGATTAGAATGTCAATGTGTTTCCTGAATGCAATGCAAGTCGCTTTGGATAAAAGCATCTGATAAATGCATGAATGTAAATGTGGACTGAAGGTAACAGAACTGAATATCAGTCCACAACTGTGACAGTACTTCAAGTGTGGATGAAGGTCAGAGCTGGTGATTGACAGGGATAAGGAGAAGTCGGTGGAGAGAGACACCAAGATGGAGCTGACGGCGGGTGGAGCTGTGGATGAAACCTGGAGACGACTGATGGAGGTGGAACCAGGGTGTGTGGAGCATCCGGAGGGAAGAGAGTCTGACAGATCAGAGCGACACCCACGGTCCAGAAGCCCAAGGTGGAGCTGTTGGCCCACAGGACTGGGGCAGAGATGGGGACTCGGTAGACTGGGGTGATGATGGAGGGAGTGAGGAAGATGGGGAGCCGGAGGGATGATGCGAGGCTGGAGACCCAGAAGTCTGTGGCAGAGGAAGAGCGACGATTGATGATCGAAGCAGCCTAGAGAAGTCTTGGACCCCATGGAGTCAAGGAAGCACAGAGCTAATGGACCGAGATGGAGACATGGGCCTGGAGGCTTGAGGTGAAGCCAGGCATCCGGAAGCAGGGAGTTAGTGATGGGGCCAGAACCGAGCAGCCTTCAGAAACAATGAAGGAGATGGGACCAGGAAGACGGGAGTCAGATGGGGCCGGAAGATCAGGACCGGCAGAGAAGGTGGTGAGTTGGGAGGAAACTGGATCCCCGGCCCACAGGTTGATAAGGCAGAGGTTCGCTCCCGGCTCTGGGATGGACTGAGTAGCTTGGGTCGACTCCCCCGTCACAGGCTCTGGCTCGGCTCCTTCTCTACAAAGGCCATCGCCATGCCAGAGCACAAACCACCAATATTGAGATCTCTGCTCACCGGCGATGAGGCGACGCAATCCTGGTGAGTTCTTTCCATAACTGTTTTAAGTCAGTTATTCTGTAATGCTCTTGGGTTAGTGGCGCGCTGACAAACAAATAATTCTCTTTGAATAGACTTTAATGCAGAACACGGGAGTTGCACAACCTCATTGCACAAGACAATAACCGACACAGGACTAAATTGAACAGGGAGAATATATGCAGGAGATCATGAGAATTAAATAAACACAACAGAGTAGGAAAATATTAACTAATGGAAACAGAACAGAATAACTGTTACGGGAGGAGGAGAACGTGTGTGATGCGGAGAAAGCGGCACGAGGAGAACAGGTTCCAAAACTGAAACACTCTTTATTCATAAATGAAAAGAAACAAAACACTTTAAATATAACATAAACGACACGTGATAGTGCAAAACCTGGAAACTAGAAACACTTGAAGATAACTAGGAGTGAATGGCATCCACACACACAGAGAAAGGAACTTGACAACGCCAACACTGCAGACATAACAGATTCAACAATCGACAAAGACAAGGGAAAACATGAGGGTTTAAGTAGACAGGGAAACGGGGAGCACCTGACACACGACTAACAAGGGGGAGTGGCTGACGGGACAGATGACGGGAACACAGAAGGATCACACAGGAGGATTGTGACGAGACGCGACATGACTGAGACAATAACTCCCCGGAATGCAATTTTTACCGGACAACCCAATACGATTGGAAAAGTTTTGGCCGCAAACTTGCTTGCTTTGCCCCCACAACTTGATTTCTGGTTTGCAAATATTCACCACTTTGGATAGCTACGATTTGAGTTGTGTGTAGCCGATCCAATCACTCTTAACACACATCACACAACATGAAAACCTGATAAGATAATCTACAGAACCATTGCAGAACCAGGCAAGAATTGAGCCTAAAATCGACTAATCATCTTGTAATGTGCGAGTGCCTTAAGCTGATGAAAGGTTGCGTCAAATTCTCTGAACCAATAAACAGAATTACAACCCATGTCATTCAGAGGAATGACCGTGAGGCGCTTTGATTTGAGCAGGAACCTGGAAAGAATTTCGGAGGGAGAGATTGAAAGAATTAAGCTGCCATATAAAACACGAGACTCGGACTTCAGCGATGTGTGTGAACATTTGAGGTGAATTCAAAGGGCAATGATACGTTAAACAGGGTTTTGCAGAGTAATCCACCTCTGCATGATGTTCTCAAAGGCTTCACATGAGGAGACGATTATCCTGTATGGATGAAAAACCCAAAGGAATGTTATTCCCATCCAATGCTCCACAAACCACTTATCTTATTACATTGCATTCATACTTTTAAGTACTGTAGGTAAAGTACATTCAAAAATATATGCAATGATTTCTTGCTGTGCGTCTTCTTCTGAAGGGATAAAACTAAAGCCCAAAATAAATATAGAGACTGTGAACATGCAAAAGCCTGTCGAGGAAAAGCTTGTCACTTGCTGCAGAGTTCAATTTCATAAGCAAACACCAGCGTCACGCCAAGCTCCGATGTTATTGCAAATCAAATTAACTTGAGTTCAACAATGCACGTTATGACAATCGTGCTGTTGGCACAGTTATATTTACATTTTTTTACATTTATATTCATGCATTTATCAGATGCTTTTATCCAAAGCGACTTGCATCGCATCCAAGAAACACATTGACATTCTAATCAGTTCTTGCTTTCCCTGGGAATCGAACCCATGACCTTGATGTTGCAAGCACTGCTCTCAACTGTTAGAGACACAGGAAAGTTTTACCGAACATTTACGTTTCTCGATGTAATCCAGTCATTCCAATAGAAATCTGCATGATTGGGAGTTTTGAGTGAGGGTGAAAATGTTCTGCATGCAGATTTCACTCTGAAGTTTGTGAATTCACCACATTGACTAATATGTGAGCTGTGCTTCAATTATTGCGGTACAATGTACCTTTTTTGCATGCAAAATTGAGCTAATATGACCTTACCTCAAGACAGGGCAATTCGTAGCCTAAATAAATGCCTAAAGTCAATCTGAAATTGCATTTTCAGATCAATTAAATTCAAAATGATTTTGTGTCAGAGGTGAGCGTAGCAGTAATATATAGCAAGAAAGTTATTATTTTATTAGCAAAATTCATTTATTCAGTGCTTTCCTGTGTCTCAAACAGTAGAAAGTGGCGCTTGCAACGCCAAGGTCATGGGTTCGATTCCCAGGGAAAGAAAGAACTGATTAGTGCAATGCAAGTTACTTTGGATAAAAGCGTCTAATAAATGCATGAATGTAAATGTAAAGCACACACTGAATAGGTTAGGGCATGATTAAAGCTTGTGATCGTAATAATTACAATATAAGCACTGCCTAATATTTGACATGTCGATCCAAAGTTGGTGTCATCTGAACTCTTCACAAGTGCACTGGCAACCCACTCAAATCTGAAAGAAAAGTAGGATGAGACTTGATTTTCTGAGGAATTGATTGGATGGTGAAAGTGTCTCATGGGTGGTTAACAATATAATATAAAGAGGGATTAATAACACATCTGAAAAGGAAAGTTCTTTTAAAACATTTTGCTAAAATATTATGGAATAACGTGCACTGTTGAGTCATTCACAACACCAGGAACATGAATTAAGAAAGTTCTCTGTGATCTTTCGGTCTGAGTTCGGGTCCCTCCATCTGTGATTCTTTGAGAAACCTGTGAAAATCAAACAGTGCATCCCATTACATCTCTTTAAATAATAATGCATCCTGTGGGAAAAAGTGCATAATGCGATGAAAACTCAAAGTAAACATACAGGAGCTTAGAGACACCAATAAAACTTATATCAACAATTAGCTCGATTTGAATATGAAGCTCGGCGCTGCGGAGAAAGATGGATTCCAGATGGAGCGTAAGCTCATGGAATATTGTTACTCCCGGGAACGTTGATGGACAGATATGTAAACGCGTTAAGATGCTTAACACATTTCCAGCTGTGGTTGTGTGGCCTTATTCACGCGCCGTCCTGATGGTGTTTCCAGAGCGGCTGGCAGCTTCACGCCTGCATTGTTTACATGATTTCCACACGAACCTCCTCCCATCCTCAAGTGTTACGCAATTCCCTCTCACCCTGAATTCTGACTTCAAAGAAACTGAAACACATTCTGAAGAACTCAATAAAATGACACATTCCTTTTAAAAGGAATTTCTCCCAGTTTCTGCTTTTTATCCCGGCACATATCACATGTCAAACTAAATAAGGCGTTCAGATGCATGTGTGAGGTTTTAACTTTTTATGTTAAAAACTGTCCAACAAAATGAAAAAGTTTTCCAGTGTTCAGATTTCGTTTCTGGAGCATTAAGCAAATTAGTGAACATTTAATTAGGCAATGCATAATTTCTACATTTAAAAATAATATTTCAGAAAACTTGTGTGCAATGTTTAAAGTAATCAATCAACTGGGGATTTTGGTGATATATCTATTTGTTTTACCTCCATTAAAACTGGCTGAAATCTGATGGATATTTCTAGATGCATTTGTCTTTATGGAATTAGGATAATCCTGATGTTTATTTGATTTATCCGTAATGCTGGAGTCTGTCAGTGAGAGGCTTCTAGGCACGATTATCCAACGTTTCTGTTTTAATAATCAGAAGCTTCTGGCTTTTGAAGTGGAATAAATGCTTTGCCAATAGGAACACTTGCACATTTGAACAAAAACCCAGATATATAAGCAAAGTTACACATCTGCTGTTTAAAGACCTCCACAAAGATCTTCAGTTTTTTTCACTGCACAAGCACATTTTTGCACAATTAGTGCCAAACAAAAATCATTTAGTCAGAATGCATGATTATTCCTGGATAGCTGTCCATGGAGAAAAAGCTTTTCTTCTGTATGATAGTGTAGTTACGACATCGGCCAGCAGGGGATGAAAAACACGAGCAAATCTTCAGCTGTTTTGAGATGAGTTTAAAATGAACCCAGATTCAAGCTAATGGTTCAGAGTCGTTTCTGTCAGCATGAATCACATGAGGTGAAATGATGGAGAAAGATGATCCTGAAACTAACATCTAACACCCATGTGGGACATTCATCTGTTATGTCAGTTGTGTTTAACGCTCAGGCTGGACTGGACCTCAGCGCAGGCAGACCCAGTAACACTGCATGAGCAAACGAGTGCGGATCAGCTTGAAAAACAGGGAAGATGCTGATCTGCAGTTTCCACAGAAGCAGCTGAGATGTTGAAAATGGAGTCTGCAAGAGTCATGCAAGCACAAAGAAATCAGGTCAGACGTTGCAGTACATTTTGGAAATCTTGTTTCTGGGAAAAGGTTTTGTTGCAGCTGTTGTTTACACAAAAAATGCAATTGTATATAACAGGAAAAGTTCTTAAAACATTCTTGTATAAAGTTAGCTGGTCTTTAATAATTTTCTTACTCAACAACATTTATGCATCGCTCATGGAATGTGTTTTTCTTCTGAAACATTTTAGTTTGTAACTGTGATGGAATTTTATTCTTATACATGATATTTGGTTTCTTGACATTATTGATTATCGTGTGACATTAATTGTATTTTCTATTCTGTTGAACTAGTAGGTGTCACGACTGAAGACGAGGACGACGATGAAGAAGATAATTTAAAGGAACTTTAATGATAAATGCTGAGGATCGTAACATTAGTGCATTCCAACAAGTGTATAACATAAACACGCGAATTGCACAAACAACAAACGACAACTGAAAGGTGGAGAAGGAGAAGTAAATACACTAGTGATAATGAACAAAAGACAAACACCTGTGATGATTAGTGACCATGACAACTGATGAGTGACGGAAAGTTCTGGAACAAAACAATAACATGTGAGCAAAACAACAAAATAAGAGTCCTGGAAGATAGTGACTTTTTCAGAATGTTTATCGAACATTCCCGTAATCTATGCAAAATTATAAAATGTAATATTTTCTTAAAGGGGCTTATGTAAGAATTTTTATGCATTAATCGCTTTTTTGAAGCTTGTAATGAAGCTTAACCTGTAGACTGATTTTTACATTTATATATAAAGCTCTAGATGTCAAAAGGATGTGACGTTAACAAGAATCTCTGTTCCATTAAATTAATGCTTATACAATGTTCAGGTTAAAACAAACATTCTGTACTGTAAAGATCAATGTGTCACGCAAATAAAAGGGATTCATTTAAACTATAGCCAGATCTGTATGGTCTATAGTCTCAAATATAGGCCTGCTTTATACTCCAAAATATCATAACATAGTGTAATTTTAATTACCACATCATCTGTCAACATGATGCCAGTGAATCACAGAGGTTGTGCAAACTCTCTATGATCAGATGCTTTCTGAAATGCTGTTTTCTCACCGCTGTCATTTGTGCATATTTAGTTATTGAGAGGAAAATATGAGGCACATATTCATCATGATGGTCATGAACAACGTTTCACTGCAAAGGTATTTCACACTTCTTTTACTTTTTAAATCTTACGTTTTTTAAGCGAAGAACGAAAATAACATTCAGAACATTGAAGTTACGTGTGCGTGAGCAAAGAGTTGCTGCTGCAGTTCACTTAACAGCCACCGGTGTCGCTAATAACAAGAGTTTCTAAATTCTACATATAGACAGTTCATATTAAATAAATCTTTCAGGTAAGCACAGGAATTTGTCATTTTAATGTGTCTGGCTTCCGGTTTCATTCACTTCCCAAGAGCTTGTTATGCTGCTTGATATCAAAAACTAGTGTTTCTAAACGTATTATTTTAATGTATTGTCTTAATTATAAACACGGTGGTTTATAGCACAGTTTGCAGTTTACTGCACTTTGATATATTCTTATAATCGTTATCTCCCTTAAGTGGCTCATAAATCGTAAGTCTCGCATATTCATAGAAAAACTTAATGGGAACATTAGCCAAATTATGTTACATAATATATCCCATATTCATATTTTTACTCCAAGGAACTTAAAAGAATACCATAGTATTACCATGGTACCATGTCCAAAAAACTGTAGTTTCATAAAATATATCTCAAAATATTTTCTATACTTTCTATTCACACTAAAAACAAGAACATGAAATATTTCACTTATAGCATTTGTCTTAACACATCATGACTTTATGCATTTAGCTTTATAACACAATCTGTTTTGCTGCACTGTTGCTCAAAGCCCTGAATGTTACTTTAATGAGTCATGGTAAATGACTCTAATATCTTAAATCTCCAATATTAAAAACGCCTGAAGCACAAAGGCAGGAATGATCACAATGTTAACGGTTCACAGGGTGAAAATACTTAGTTGCTCAACTCTGAACATTGGTTTTTGCACCATCTTTACTTCCTCGACAATCCATTGCGGCTCGACAGTCTCAAAGTAAACTCTCAACCTCGGTTTCGCTACAGGAAACGGCCCCTGTATATGAGAAGAAGTGAGGAGGAGTTGAAAATGCCAGTTTTCTGTTTTACTCTCAGGGGTGTTTGATAAAAGCCATGAATCTTCAGGGATGGCGTGTTCTGTAAATCACAGCTTCTATTTAGTGCTTAGATCAGAGATCTGTCAACACACAAGCACATGGACGGTTCGTAAAAGATGACTGTGCAACAGTTCCCAACATCCTGACAGGTTAATCGAACTCTTGAGAAAAACTGATTGAACCAGCCTAAAGTGGTTTGCTGGTCTTACTTGGTTTAACCGGCCAGCTGATGGTTCATTCTTGTGCTACACATTTGAGCTTCAGTAAGAACCATTCATGCATTTATCAGACGCTTTTATCCAAAGCAACTTGCATCGCATTCAAGAAACACATTGACATTCTAATCAGTTCTTGCTTTCCCTGGGAATCGAACCCATGACCTTGATGTTGCAAGCGCCACTCACTACTGTTAGACACAAAGGAAAGCTGAACCAACGAGGTTCATTCTCGTGTTATGCGGGACATTTGAGCTTCAACAAGAACCAATGAGGTTCAGCAAGAGCTTCGGTTGAGCTTCTGTTTTTCTGATCAATGTTTATGTGTGAATAAAATCCTAAATTAAATATTTTCATCATCAAGTGATCAAATTTCTTCAGAAATGTTGCAACCACAATTCTTATGGATTGGTTTTACAATGTCTGTACAAACTTTTTGAAATGTTGAAGTATCAGTTGAGGAAGAGAAATCTCTCAGATTTCATTTAAAATATTTTTATTTTTGTTCTCACAGGTATGAAACAATATGATGGTGAGTAAATGTTGAAAGAATATTCATTTTAGGTTGAACTATCTTTTTAAGAGCTTTAGAAAACAAAAGTATGCTATAATATACTGAAATTCACTGCTGCTTTTGAGTGGTCGTCAATTCTGACCTGAAAGCTCTTATCAGCATTAAAGATCCTAAGAGTAAGGTTGGAAAAAACAAGTACGAACCCAGCAGGTATTCTAAACATACTATAAGAAAACTCAATAACATCTCTAACATCAGAAGACCTGAACCAAGAAACACACAACAACATGGATAAAACACGAAAAATCCAAGCGTCTCTTCTGCATCCTTCTCCATTTTAGACACAATTACAGTCATGATTATTATCAGAATGGTTGTGAGCGTCAATCCAAACAGAGTGGAGAGATTATTCACACACAGCATTGCTAGTTCTGTACCAACTGCACAAGACAAGAATAATAGGAATAACTCTTGGACGTTCATTTTCTTTAGCTCACATGAAAGCTTTAAATATGCAAAAGCACCGACTGTGACTCCAACAGCAGCAAAGCATGCTACGAAAACATCAGAAAAAGTCCTTATGCTAGCGATTGATCCAAGGGTCACTCCTAAACACATTGAAAACATAAACTCTCCTGTGACGATCTTTATGTCATCTGTCTTGAGCATTGGTAGTTGCTTAGTAAAGCCAGCTGCAACTGTGAAGCACAGAGCCAAATTTAGAGTAAAAGCAACATGTGGACCCAAAGCATTTCTGATAGATGCCATAAATGTCGCAAGTCCAGCAAAAGTTGCCTCAAAAATTACAAATTTGACCCCCTTTTCAGTAGCCAGAACAACATAAATCTGTGAAATGATCAGACTACATCCAATGACTCCAAAAGTGAAAGACATTTCAGATGAAACCTGATTTTCTTCAAGTTTGCCGCCTATTTCTTTTAGTCTTTTCCGGAGCTCCAGCCTTTCGGCTTCTAACTGTTGCATCTCATTCAATCCTGAGTGAAACTTTGCTCCATTGAGCAACACTAGCTTGTCTATTTCCTCTACGAGAGCTGCTGCTTGAGCAGGTTTGGGTTCAAATTCTCTTATCGTGTAAAATCTGCCTCCACATGCGTTGATCATTCCTCCAGCAATCCCACTGGACTCTCCAGTGAAACGTTCCTGGTGATTTTGGTGCAGAAGAACAATGCAGTGCTGCAGAACTTCTGCTCCCAGCATCTCCTGGGCTCGTCCCACAACATCACACTGTTCTGACTCTTGATCGTTCAGATTCAGGACCATTAAAACGGCGTGAGGTCCAGGAGACGAGAGAAAGAGCGCTGTTGTGAAGCTCTGTCTCGCTGTGTCCTCCTCACAGAGGTTTGGTCCAGTGACCAGCATCATTCTACGGCCCTCGTCTGAAATTACTGGAGTCTTTACAATCTCTCTGTCCTCCTGTCCACCGTCTTTCCTTCCTGACAGAAGATCTGCAGCGCTGAATCTGGAGTCACCTCGGATTCCCACAATCAGGATTCTCATGTCATCATCAAGAGAAGCTGGAAGTGAAAGTGAAACAATGGTTTTCAATGGGGTAAGACAAAGAAAAATTATAGATATTCTTTATTAAGTAAATTGGTCTTGTTTTAACAATGTTTTACGGTAAAACAATAAACAATATGTAAATTAGAGCTGTGTTATAAAGGTAATATAGTATCAATGTCATTCTGTTTTTACATGCAGTATCTTAATATTAATGTATATGTTCTGAAATGGCCTAAAAGTTGTATTTTTTAAATCAGAGGTAAAAATCATGGTGCTTTCAATGTGGGTTCAATTCCCTCTCAGAAACTAGTAAAAATTAAGTCTCAATGAAAGCAGTTTTTTGCAATGTATACAGGATGTTCAGAGTAGAGCAGAAACTAACCTTCTGAAGATGTCATGAGAAATGGAAGAATCAGAATGAGGAACCAGTTTAGTTTAGTCTTGGTTGATTTCATCTTAAAAAACAATCTGTCCCACGAAGCGATTTAGAGATTTTGTTTCAGGTTGACAAAATCAGACAAATCCAAGCAGAGTTTGGTCTCTCAGTGCTCGCTATAAACTTTCTTCATCAGCTCTGAGTTTATGATGAAAGTAAAAGTGTAAATGTTCACAGCAAACAGCCAGTCACATACAACAGGAAGCGAGTCATTGAGATTCACTTCCCTGTTATGAACCTATGAATGATTTAAAGGGATCATGACATGAGAAATCAAAATTGTCTTAATCACATATAAAAGGGTCTTTGTTAAAACATCCTAATAGTTTCAGAGCTTAAAACGTCTTTATTATAAACAAAGCATTTATTTAATCAATCTTGAAAAACGTCTCAGGTTACTTATGTAACCCTAGTTCCCTTAGAGGGAACGAGACACTGCGTCGATCGCATATGGGAACGCCTTAGCATGATTGTCTCTTGAAGCGCAATTGAAACCAGGTGTGCGAGTGCACATCGCCAAGGGTGACATCATGAGTCAGGAGTATTAGGGCACACCGTGACACCAAGAGGGACACCAAGTCCGAGAACCACACCCTGCCCGGCCACTGCGGAGCGATGAAGGTGAGACGGACCCTGTCCTGGCGAACTTTTTCTAGAACCCCTGGGAGCAGAACAACCGGGGGAAAGGTGTACAAGAGAAGCCTCAGCTACTCATGTCGTATCGCATCCAGCCCAAGAGGTGCTGGGAGAACAGGGGGGAATAGAGCAAGCAGCGAGCCATCTCTCCAGACGGAAACAGGCCAGAATCCCCCCACATCTGCTCCAACACCTCGGTGTGGAGTCTTATTCCCCGGGCCTCGGCCCCTGTCTCGACAGGAAGTCTGCCCCCAACTTCAGGGACCCCAGGAAGTAAACTGCTCGAAAGTTTCCCTTAGGTCCACAGGAGGTCTGGGAGAAAAGCTTGAGCACTAACCAGACAGCCACACTTCCGGTGCATTCTATGTGCCAGGAGAGGTGGTGTCTGCTCCACAGACCCTAAGTCGAGCGGCCCCTCAGGGCCACCCCCCAACCTGAGCGGGAGGCGTCTGTCAACAATCTGTCAAGCATCACGCGTTGACAGAGTGATCCCAGTACAGGCCTTCAGGAAAGAAACCAGGTTTTCTTCCACTGATGCAAGACCCGCAGGCATCGCCTTGAGACCTTGATCAGGCGGGAAGGGTTGCCCCTCGAGGAAACCCCCTGGTTTTGAGCCACTATAATGGTCACATATGGCGCAGGCCTAGTGGAATAGCACTGGGAACTGCCGCCACGAAGCTTAAATCTTCCTAGAAGTGTCTGACCATGAGTGGCTGGCCTAGCCTCATGTTCTTGACCGTGGACGGGATAAAGGCAATACGCACGGGGGAAACCGTGCTAAGATTGACACAAAGTCCCGTACAATACCGAGGGACGTAGTGCTCTGCCTCGGCAAGAGCACACTCCTCTCGGCGTTCAGTCTCAGCCCGAGCTCCTTCATGTGTGCGAGAACGACAACTCGATGTCGCACCGCAATCTCCCGAGACTGGGCCAGAAAGAGCCAGTCGCTAATGCAAATCAAGATACGGGAGCCACGGAGAAACCGTAACCGAGGGTGAATCACCCGGAGGTATGTGGCAGGCAGAGCAGCCACATAAACCTCTCGGGAGGAGAGAGCCCTGAAGCCAAGCTGTCCCGCAGGAAAACAGCCAGCAGGGATACACGGTTTCCTGTGGCGGGTTCTGGAGAGGAGAGCGGTCTTAGCAACCTCAGTTGTGAGACCAGTACCATGCACTAGGCCCCCTCAGAGGCCAAGTGCATCTACTCCAGAACTCCCAGGGAGCGGAGCTAGAGCTGCATTCACGCACTTGGTGAAAGTGCGAGGAGACAAGCTAGGCCGAACGGAGGAACGCGGTATAGGTAAGCCTTGCCCCCAAAGGCGAATCTAAGGAACTTCCGATGCTGTGGAAGGATAGAGACGTGGAAATATGTGTCCTGAGATCTATCGTGACAAACCAGTCCTCGGACCCGATTGTCTAAGATAGGACACAAGCCTCCATTCTTCTTTGGAAGTATCGGCCGTTAAAGCCCGAATCTCTGGCTGAGAGAGGAACATACTCTATGGCCTCTTTCCCCAGCAATGAGTCGACTTCCTGTTCCATAACCAGAGCCTGCTCGGGGACCACCAAGGTTGGCAGAACCCCCGAAGAACAGGGTGGATGGACCCGGAACAAAAGAGCATATCCTTATGACACGGTACGCAGGACCCACTGAGAGATACCTGGCAACGTAACCATGCTGCCATGAAATCTACTAGGGGTATCAGCCTCTCGAGACTGACCTCTGGACAGATATATATATATTTTTAAAAAAATCTTTTCTCACTCCGGGGCCCTGGCAAATGCCAGAGAGCCGCCGGAGCGGATGCTCTAGGACCCTCCTCAGAGGGGCAACCTGTCCAGTGCACCCGTGTGGAGTGCGACTGGAAGGGGCACAACGGGTGACAATGCTCTGCCGCTGAGCAGCGCGGTAGAAGGAGCTGCTGCTGGGCTGCGGCTGGCTCACAGTCCCAGACGCTCGAGAGCAACGGGGAAGAATTTTCCTGAATGCTACCTCCCGCTTAGCAGCCTCCTGAAACTTCTCGACGGCCATCTCGATAGCATTGCCGAAGAGGCCAGGAGGCATAAGAGGGGCATAAAAGAGGATATTCTTATCTCTCTCTCTCTTAGCGTGGTCAAATTGCCATGGAGCAGAGAGAGAGCAGTGGCCCTGCGCAGCTCGGCGACTGCCTAAGGGCCATCTCCTGCCCTCATCGAGGATGTGGGCAGCGTTGGGATTTTCAGGGGCGGCGATGAGTGGTGGGCGAAATAACTCGCCAACCTCCACTCTACGGGCATCGCCATGTAACCGCAGTTTAGCACCCACAAGAGTAGCATAGTTAGTGGAAGCGCTGCTATGCACGCTGTGGGAGGCGGGCTACTTCCAGGACCTCAACACCTTGATGTCTATGTCCGGGAATAAAGGCAAACCCCGACGCTGAGGCTGCACTCGGGCGGCAGGCAGCCCTCGTCCTTGAACGAGCGTTCCTCAGCTCAGCTGGACACTTGAGACCCAGCCTCGCCATCGCCCGAGTCACCACATCAAGCAGCTCCTCAAATGCGGATGAGATTGATGGCGGTTCAACCTCATCCACAGTGATGCTGACTACATCCACCTCCAGCTCCTCAGAACCGGAGAGGTTCAGCAACGCTTCCTCACCCAGGTCGGAAGTCATCACCGCGTGGTGCGCTTCCGAGTCCTGCGTGAGGGTAGATTCAGTAGGTAAGGGAGAAGAAAAGGCGTCGCCCGTCTCCAACCCCGCTGTTAAAACCCAGTTGCGATCCCCATGAGCGCGACCGCCGCTGAGCCTCAGCCGCAGCGGGGCCAGACCACGAGGACCGCGAGCCTGAGCAGTTCCCTCAAAAACTGCCAGGCGTGAGTGGAGAGTGCGCGGCGGCAGCCGCAAAAACTCTGCACACTCAGAGCCCTCGAGCACTGAGCGAGCATGGCCCAAACATGTGACACAGAGAGCGTGTGTATCACAGCCCGTGATGAAACGCGGGCAGGGAGTGACACAACGCCAGAAAACCTGTGTAACCGCCATCAAAAAACAGGTAAGTGATCAAAAAGAGAATCAAACTTACAGCCAGCAAGCACTTACACACACGTTAGCTTCGAGCGCTGTTGAAGACACTAAAGCTGTGGCTTCCGGGTCACGCCGTGCCCTTATACTCCTGGCTCATGACGTCACCCTCGGCGACATGCACTCGCACACCTGGTTTCAATTGCGCTTCAAGAGACAATCACGCTAAGGCGTTCCCATATGCGTTCGACGCAGTGTTGAGTTCCCTTGACAGGGAAATGGAAAATGAGACCAGCTTACTGATTCAAAAGAAAGAAAGTCATACAGGTTTGGGAATGACATCAGAGTGAGCAAATGAAGACAGTCATGAGGGATTATAGGAACACTATTTATTTAAAACTTTAGAAACATTAAAGAGCAGGTGTGTTACCTTCTGCTTGTACAGACATGATGTGAATTGCCAGAATTGCCGGTCGATGCTTCAGTCATCATTCGGATAACTCACTTACTCACGAACAGAATCATTTGTAAAATGTTCACCCTCACACTAACGGGACACTGAAGGACACAAACAGCCCTGGATGAAGTGGAACATATATACACTCATGTATATATATATGTATTGTGTCATTAGGTGTTTCTTTTACAAGCTGCTATTAATGATCCTAAAAATAATGCTACATAAAACAAATTAGTACTGATCAGGTTTTGTATAAGTGCTTTGAGAAAACTCATCATCAGTCCTAAAATAAGAAAGACTGAGCCAATGAACACACAACCACATGGAAACCCCAATATAATAAGCAGTAATTTTAGAGCCTCCATTGTTTTCTTTCTTGAATAGAAATATGTCTTTGTAAATCCTAATGTGAGCAGAACTATTGTCATCTTCACATCAGGCAGAGCAAATAACACGTTCACAAACCCCACTGAGAGCATCGCCCCCAGTGAACAACACAGAAATGACCAGAGTGCAAAGACTGGTGATTCACGAGCAATTCTTTCATTGCAAACAAAAGCCCCGACTGAGACTCCAGGAGCCGCGTAACACGCTATGAGCACGTCTGACCACGACCTGACGCTGATCATCGTCCCAAAGACCAGAGCTGAACCCAGAAGTAATGGGAAAGACATAATTGCTGCGGAAAAAAGTACTAAATAAATTAAAATATTTACTATTAAATACCCTAAGATAAATCTGATGTCTGAGCTGCTGCTTTCGCTGCTAATGTTAGATTCTTCACTTACTCTGTGGTCTATTGTAAAAACAGTTGCTAGTGTCGATACCAAGGCCAAATTTAGCGGTATAGCAACATCTGGACTCAGAACAAGTCTTATATAGATCATAAGCAATACAAGTGCAGCAAATTTTGCCAAAAAATTCAACATTTTGTCATTTCCTTTAGTGTGAACAACAAGAGCGGTGAGTGAAATGAGGAAAATCCATCCTATAATTCCAGCTGCTCCTCCTAAAGTGTCATATAATGCAGATAAGAGCTGATTGTCTTCATGCACATCTTGACTCAACTCTTGTGATTTTAACACTTGCTTCAATCCTGAGTGAAACTTTGCTCCATTGAGCAACACTAGCTTGTCTATTTCCGCTACGAGAGCTGCTGCTTGAGCAGGTTTGGGTTCAAATTCTCTTATCGTGTAAAATCTGCCTCCACATGCGTTGATCATTCCTCCAGCGATCCCTCTGGACTCTCCTGTGAAACGTTCCTGGTGATTTTGGTGCAGAAGAACAATGCAGTGCTGCAGAACTTCTGCTCCCAGCATCTCCTGGGCTCGTCCCACAACATCACACTGTTCTGACTCTTGATCGTTCAGATTCAGGACCATTAAAACGGCGTGAGGTCCAGGAGACGAGAGAAACAGCGCTGTTGTGAAGCTCTGTCTCGCTGTGTCCTCCTCACAGAGGTTTGGTCCAGTGACCAGCATCATTCTACGGCCCTCGTCTGTAATTACTGGAGTCTTTACAATCTCTCTGTCCTCCTGTCCACCGTCTTTCCTTCCCGACAGAAGATCTGCAGCGCTGAATCTGGAGTCACCTCGGATTCCCACAATCAGGATTCTCACGTCATCATCAAGAGAAGCTGGAAGTGAAAAAATAAATTCCAATGGGGTAAGACAAAGAAAAATTATAGACATTCTGAAGTAAATTGGTCTTGTTAAGGATGTTTTACTGTAAAACAATAGAAAATGTGTAAAGTAGGGCTGTGTGATAAAGGTAAAATTGTCAGGGAACTGGTCTGAGTTGTTGGTGTTGTGTCCCTGTTTGTCTGGACCTCGTGGTTATGGTCATGTGCCTTGTTTCTCCACCCCCTTGTTACCTCGGTGTGTCTCATGACCTGCACCTGTTCTTTGTTCGTTTGTCACCCCTTATATTTCCCTCTTGTCTTCTGTCCTGTGCCACATCGAATCACTGTCATTGCAGATTTACATTTAGCGGTATGACACGACATGAGGTGCGCCGTGATCTCCCTGGCTTAACCCAGTTCTAGTTTAGTTCTTGTCTTAGTCTTGCTTAGTGTTTATTGTTTTCTTAGTGTTTTCACTTGTTTTTTTTCTTTGCTTTGTTTATTTCCTTTGCCTAGCTCTTTTCCGTTTGCCCTCCTGACTAGTTTAGCCTTCGTTTGTTTCGTCTTTTGCCTTTTATTTGTTGTCTCTCCAGCTCCCCTGACTACCTGTCCTTGCACTTCTCTCGCCTCCTGCTTTTTTGATGCTGCGCCACCTGACACTCTTCCCCAAGTTTCATCTACCCCGGCCCCCGGGACTGTATTCTGTTCCTGCCCTTCCCTCAAGCTTCTTTACCACCATCGGGTCTCAAGCACAGCTCTACGGGTCTCACCTCTCCACCTTGCCCTCCATCAAGACTCGACATGAGGTGCGCCGTGACCTCATTAACCCCTTTCAGCATTTTGCTTCCATATCAAATCCTTGATTAATAATTAATCGATTCCTCTCTACTTGCATATCCTAACAAAAATAATATCAATGCTCTCACCTAAAGGATTATTAGGAACACCTGTTCAATTTCTCATTAATGCAATTATCTAATCAACCAATCATACGGCAGCTGCTTCACTGCATTTAGGGGTTGTTCCTGGTCAAGACAATCTCCTGAACTCCAAACTGAATGTGAGAATGGGAAAGAAAGGTGATTTCAGCAGTTTTGAGCGTGGCATGGTTGTTGCTGCCGTGGGACAGACCGTTTTTATAAAACGGTCTGTCCCACGAAGCGATTTAGAGAGTTGGTTTCAAGTTGACAAAATCAGACAAATCCAAGCAGTTTGGTCTCGCAATGCTCACTATAAACTTTCTTCATCAGCTCTGAGTTTATGATTAAAGTGAAAGTGTAAATGTTCACAGCAAACAGCCAGTCACGTACAACAGGAAGCGAGTCAAAAAAATTAACTTCCCTGTTATGAATCTATGAATGATTTAAAAGGATCATGACATGAGAAATCAAAATTGTCTACTTAAAAAATCTTTTGACATATAAAAGGGTCTTTGTTAAAACAACCTGCAAGTTTCAGAGCTTAAAACATCTTCATTATAAACAAAGCATTTATTTAATCAATCTTGAAAAACAGCTTGTTTGGATATTGTGAGATCTGTGACGCCATACAAGCAAAAACATTCTCATATGTTTGTCTCCAGAGCAAGACAAATGATCTGGAGCCTATAGTTTGATGTCATCATCATGAGAAGCTGGAAGTGAAAGGAAACCATCATGCAAAGAAGGAAAAATGGGGTAACAAAGGTATTTTCATGAAAAAAAAAAACATTATCTTATGGAATATTGCTTCTCCATTTACAGATTTATCCTGGAAAATGAGACCAGCTTACTGATTCAAAAGAAGAAAAGTCATACAGGTTTGGGAATGACATCAGAGTGAGCAAATGAAGACAGTCATGAGGTTTTATAGGGACACTATTCATTTAAAACTTTAGAAACATTAAAAAGGAGGTTCATTACCTTCTGCTTGTACAGACATGATGTGAATTGCCAGAATCAGTGTAAAAAGCAGCTTGTGTTTTGTCTTGGTTGATTTCATTGTACAACCTAAAGTGTAAATGTAACTTTAAATATCTGTAACTCCGGTTACCCAGATCAACAAAACTGGAAATGGCAAGAGAAATGATAAAAAAGGTTTTTACTCACAGTCAGTTTATGTCGAAACACTGTAAATGTAGTTCTGTTCTGTCTCTTGCTTTGCTAAGACAACTATGATCAACAAGGATTGTTTGACTAGATGCTAAACCAGTATTACAGGTTTTTATATGGGAAAAAGGGTGATTGGTTCTGCACAGATTTTGCACATCTCAGTCGAGCCGATTGATTGGCTCATGCCAATACATGAATGCCATCAGTCCGTTTCACACACATAAATGTATAGTTCACCCAAAAATTAAAAGTTTCAGATTCCCCAAGAACCAATGAGGTTCATTCTGGTGTTGCGCAGTGTCAGTGTTTTGAGTCGTTTCTTTTTAAGCAGCAAATGATCTGTTTCGGTCGACGCTTCAGTCATCATTCGGATAACTCACTTACTCACGAACTGAATCATTTGTAAAATGTTCACCCTGTAATGTTCAAATGTACACTAACGGGACACTGAAGGACATAAACAGCCCTGGATGAAGTGGAACATTGACCTACAATACATTTCAGTCGAACCCAGCGATAAACGTCTTGAAGTTCAACATCTCCATGACTCGAATGAATGAATGACTCCTGCAGGCAAAGACATTTTCAAACAAAACAATTTCAGTACATAAAAAAAATGACATTACCATTTTTTGGACATACAGTAATACCTTGAGATACGAGTATTCCGAGATACAAGCAATCCTTCGATCATTTTTTTGCTTTGAGATACGAGTACATATTTGAGATACGAGTAGCTTAGAGATGCAGAACGCTAGGTGGTCGACCACTCGGAGCAACTCACGCATCTTACTCCTTTACTTTACGTGTTCATCGACTTCCGTACGCATCTCCCGCGAGTGTGTGGTGTGTGTTATACTCATTTATGGGTAATTGCATATGATCTCCACTAGAGGCAGCTTGGTTTTACAGCGGGGGTTACTGGGGGCAACGAGTGATTCACCAGTATTAAGCTGGGAGCAGCACGAGTTATGAGTGTTCAATAATAATAAATATGAGCTTCTGTGTCTATCCAACACACAACACGGGAACAAACACTACACTTCTGTATTGTGTTTATGTTATCTACGTTATCCCTCCTGTTATTGCTTAAGGGAAAAAGTGATTTGCGATACGAGCAATTTGAGTTACGAGCTCGTCCTGGAACACATTATGCTTGTATCTCAAGGCATTACTGTATACAGAAATACCATGCTATCGGAATCAGGGATCAAACAAACATTTAAACACACTCACAATAAATATACAGTATATTGTGTCATTAGGTGTTTCTTTTAGAAATTGCCAATATTACTCCTAAAAATAGTGCAACATAAAACAAGTAAGAACTGATCAGATTTTGTATAAGTGCTTTGAGAAAACTCATCATCAGCCCTAAAATAAGAAAGACTGAGCCAATGAACACACAACCACATGTAAAACCCAATATAATAAGCAAGAATTTTAGAGCCTCTATCGTTTCATTTCTTAAAAAGAAATATGCCAAATTAAATCCTAACATGAGCAGAATTATTGTCATCTTCACATCAGGCAGAGCAAATAACACGTTCACAAACCCCACTGAGAGCGTCGCCCCCAGTGAACAACACAGAAATGACCAGAGTGCAAAGACTGGCAAATCACGAACAATCCTTTCATTGGAAACAAAAGCCCCAATTGTGACTCCAGGAGCCGCGTAACACGCTATGAGCACGTCTGACCACGACCTGACGCTGATCATCGTCCCAAAGACCAGACCTGAACCCAGAAGAAACGGTAAAGACATAACTGCTGCGAAAACAAGTATTGAATGAATTAGGACATTTACTGTGAAATACCTTATGATCTCTCTGATGTCTGAGCTGCTGCTTTCGCTGTTTAAGTTAGATTCTTCAATTACTTTGCGGTCTATTGTATAAACAGTTGCTAGTGTCGATACCAAGGCCAAATTCAGCGGTATAGCAACATCTGGACTCAGAAAATGTCTTATATAGATCATAAGCAATACAAGTGCAGCAGATTTTGCCCCCAAATTCAACATTTTGTCATTTCCTTTTGTGTGAACAACAAGAGAGGTGAGTGAAATGAGTAAAATCCATCCTAAAATTCCAGCTGCTCCTCCTAAAGTGTCATATAATGCAGATAAGAGCTGATTGTCTTCATGCACATCTTGACTCATCTCTTGTGATTTTAACACTTGCTTCAATACCAAGTAAAATCCGTCAGCATTGAACCAAATTAGCTTGTCTATTTCCGCTACGAGAGCTGCTGCTTGAGCAGGTTTGGGTTCAGAGTCTCTTATTATGTAAAATCTGCCTCCACATGCGTTGATCATTCCTCCAGCGATCCCTCTGGACTCTCCAGTGAAACGTTCCTGGTGATTTTGGTGCAGAAGAACAATGCAGTGCTGCAGAACTTCTGCTCCCAGCATCTCCTGGGCTCGTCCCACAACATCACACTGTTCTGACTCTTGATCGTTCAGATTCAGGACCATTAAAACGGCGTGAGGTCCAGGAGACGAGAGAAACAGCGCTGTTGTGAAGCTCTGTCTCGCTGTGTCCTCCTCACAGAGGTTTGGTCCAGTGACCAGCATCATTCTACGGCCCTCGTCTGTAATTACTGGAGTCTTTACAATCTCTCTGTCCTCCTGTCCACCGTCTTTCCTTCCTGACAGAAGATCTGCAGCGCTGAATCTGGAGTCACCTCGGATTCCCACAATCAGGATTCTCACGTCATCATCAAGAGAAGCTGGAAGTGAAAGTGAAACAATGGTTTTCAATGGGGTAAGACAAAGAAAAATTATAGATATTCTTTATTAAGTAAATTGGTCTTGTTTTAAGGATGTTTTACTGTAAAACAGTAACAATATTATAAATTAGGACTGTGTGGAAAAAGTAATATAGTATCAATGTCATTCTCTTTTTACATGCAGTATCTTAATATTAATGTATATGTTCTGAAATGGCCTAAAAGTTGTAAGGTGGTAAGAGGTAAAAAATCATGTTGCTTTCAATGTGGGTTCAATTCCCTCTCAGAAACTAGTAAAAATTAGGTCGCAATGAAAGTAGTTTTTTTGCAATTTATGCAGGAAGTTCAGAGTAGAGCAGAAACTAACCTTCTGAAGATTTCATGAGAAATGGAAGAATCAGAATGAGGAACCAGTTTGGTTTTGTCTTTAGTAATTTCATCTTATGAAATGGTCTGTCCCACGAAGCAAGTTACAACTTGAGTTGATTTCAAGTTGACAAAATCAGATAAATCCAAGCAGTTTGGTCTCTCAGTGCTCGCTATAAACTTTCTTCATCAGCTCTGAGTTTATGATGAAAGTGAAAGTGAAAATGTTCACAGAAAACAGCCAGTCACATACAACAGGAAGCGAGTCATTGAGATTCACTTCCCTGTTATGAACCTATGAATGATTCTAATAGGTCATTATATGAGAAATCAAAATTTTAATAATCTTTTGATATATAAGAGGTCTTTGTAGAATTTGAACATCCACCATAGAGCTTAAAAAAGCATTAATTCAATCCATCTTCAAAATATTTTGTTTGGATACTGTGAGATCTGTCACACAAGCAAAAACATTTGCATATTTTCGTCTCCAAAGCAAGACATATAGTATATAGTTTGTATAAGTCCACAACAAATAAAAAAAAAACATGCAATCTTAGTGATTTCAAAAGCTTAATACATAATAAATAACAGTTGTATAAAAATCTTAGGTTTATAATTTGCCAAAATTTATAGACTAGATTTAACACTTCATGCAAAGCAAGGTTTTCAGATGTTTAATAAATGCCTTTTCCAAATTACTAGTAGCACTAACGCTACATAAAACAAGAAGAAACCGACCAAACTTTGAGAAAAGTGCTTTGAGAAAACATCTTTGGTTACGTATGTAACCTTAGTTCCCTGAGGGGGAACGAGACGCTGCATTAAAAACGCTAGGGGAATGCCTTGGCATGTAGTCTTGTGAAGCACTGTGAAATCGATTGCGGGAGTTTCGTCGCGGGTCGGTGACGTCATGATCCAGGACACAGACTCTCGTTCCCCCTCAGGGAACTAAGGTTACATACGTAACCCGAGACGTTCCCTTTCATGGGAACTCAACCTGCATCAAAAATTCTAGAGGAACGATATGCCAACGTCACCTGCAGGTGTGTCGCAGCTACGAGAGCACCCTCGTCCCCGGAGAGGAGTAGAGGTCAAGCTGGTAGAACCTCTGGAATGTGTGCGGGGAAGACCAACCTGCCGCAACACAAACATAAGCAAGGGAGACCCCTGCAAGAAAGCCGTAGAGGCAACCATGCTCCTAGTGGAGTGGGCACGGACCCTCACAGAGAAGGAAACCTGGCTGACTCCTTGATAACCTCCTCTATATGTCCGCTCAAAGTAGTTTAGATGCCGGGGCCCACTTGAGGGTCCCGGCAGAAGAACAGCTGGCCAGCCTACACCACAGAGAGACCTAGTGGACATAAGGGTCCAGTGCTCACACTGGAATGACCTTGTTCTTGAATCCTGGCCATGATCACCAAGGGGGAGAGGACAGAAGCCTCAAGCCACGAAGGAAACAAGCACCGAGCACGAGTCACCTGGACGTAGGTGGTAAGCAAGGCAGCCACGTAAACCTCTTGTGTGGGAGGAGAGAACCCTGTAGTGAAGCTGTCCCACAGGAAACAGTACTACTTAGGTCATACTTAGAAGGGAGAGGTTATTATGTGAGTATCGGTGACCATAAGTCTGAGTGGACATCCATGACATGCGGAGTCCCTCAAGGTTCAATACTTGCACCCCTCCTGTTCAACTTATATATGCTGCCACTGAGCCAAATAATGAGAAAGAACCAAATTGCATATCACAGCTATGCAGATGACACCCAGATTTACCTAGCGTTATCACCTAATGATTACAGCTCCATTGACTCCCTGTGTCAATGCATTGATGAAATTAAAAACTGGATGTGCCTAAACTTCCTTCAGTTAAACAAAGACAAAACTGAAGTCATTGCATTTGGAAACAAAGATGAAGTTCTCAAAGTGAACGCATACCTTCACTCTAGGGGTCAAACATCTAAAAATCAGGTCAGGAATCTTGGTGTGATTTTGGAGTCAGACCTGAGTTTCAGTAGCCATGTAAAAACAATAACTAAATCGGCATATTATCATCTAAAAAATATTGCAAGAATTAGATGCTTTGTCTCCAATCAAGACTTAGAGAAACTTGTTCATGCTTTCATCACCAGCAGGGTGGATTATTGTAATGGGCTCCTCACCGGCCTTCCCAAAAAGGCCATAAGACAGCTGCAGCTCGTACAGAACGCTGCTGCCAGGATTCTGAGCAGAACCAGAAAATATGAACACATCACACCAGTCCTTAGGTCCTTGCACTGGCTTCCAGTTACATTTAGAATTAATTTTAAAGTACTGTTACTTGTTTATAAATCACTCATATCACTCATATAGATCGCATATCTCCACCACACGGCTCTGGACCATCTGGACAACCGCAAAGGGAATTATGTTAGGTTGTTGTTTGTGGACTACAGTTCAGCTTTCAACACAATAATTCCCTCCATACTCACCTCCAAGATGGAGATCCTGGGACTCAGCACATCGCTTTGTCGCTGGATCTCCGATTTCCTCACGGACAGACCACAAGCAGTACGGATGGGCAAACATGTCTCATCTACCCTCACTCTCAGCACTGGAGCGCCCCAAGGTTGCGTTCTGAGTCCCCTGCTGTACTCACTGTACACACATGACTGCTTGGCCACTTCCAACTCCACCACCATTGTCAAGTTTGCTGACGACATGGTTGTGGTGGGCCTGATCTCAAACAACGACGAGACGGCCTACCTTAAGGAGACCAAACTCCTGGAGCTGTGGTGCCAGGAAAATAATCTCCTCCTGAACGTCAGCAAGACAAAGGAGATGATAGTGGACTTCAGTACAAAGCAGGAGAGGAGGAACTACCAACCCATCACGATCAACGGGACCCCAGTGGAGAGAGTTGACAGTTTCCGGTATCTTGGTGTTCACATCGCCCAGGATTTGTCGTGGTCACGTCACATCCACCACACAGTCATGAAGGCCCGGCAGCGTCTTTTCCACCTCAGACGCCTAAAGGACTTTAAACTGCCCTCTCAGGTGCTCAGGACCTTCTACACCTGCGCCGTTGAGAGCATCCTGACAGGCAGCATCACAGCCTGGTTCGGGAACAGCACTCAGCAAGACAGACGAGCGCTGCAGAGGGTGGTACGGTCAGCTGAGCGCTCCATCCGCACTGAACTTCCTGACCTGCACTCCATCTACAGCAAACGCTGCTTGAACAGGGCCAGGAAGATCAGGAAAGACATCAACCACCCCAATAATGGTCTGTTCTCTCTGCTACGGTCAGGGAAGCGTTTTCGCTCCCTGAGGGCGAACACAGAGAGAATGAGGAGGAGCTTCTTTCCACAAGCTATACGGACCCTCAACCAGAACTTTCCGGGATAACACAAATACACACACATACAATTGGACTCAACATTTCTATTTCTCTTCTTTTCCATGGTGCACAGTCATGCACTTTTGCACCTTCACACTCATGCACTTTATTTCTTTTTTTGCACATATACATATATATATATATATATATATATATATATATATATATATATATATATATATATATATATATATACTGATGTATATAGAATGTATATACACGTTTGCACATAGTTAATGTACATCCATATACTACACACACCCGTAGTACTTATTGAACATACTGCATTTATTTATATACATTCTTCCACTATTTAAAGAGGGGGATACCGCAGAGAGCAGCGGGAAGTTCCTAAGTTTCCCCCGGGGCTCGGCCCCTGCTTCGATAGGATGCCTACTCCCATATGATAGGTGACCACCGCCGAGTCGCCGGATTACAGGCAACAAGTTGATGGTCCCTAGGTCTGCCTTGCAGAACCCATTGGGATACCTCTGGTAGGCATAGGTACGCGACCAGAGACTCTCCAAAGGGAAACAGCCTCTCTATGCTGTGTATAAGCGAGTGACCCCTCAGGGCCACTCCCATACCATAAAGGTGCATCCGTCAATAGCATATGCGTCAACAAAGAGTATCAATTACGGTTCCTTGAGACTAGAACCTGCTAAAAAAAACTCTAGGAGGGGGTGACTCCCCAAAGCAACCCAACTCGGAGGCGACAGTTGAGGAGGATCGCCAATGTGAGGTCAGACACCTTGGTGTCAGGACCTCTGCTCATAGCCTTCTTAGCAGAGCAGGCGGTCCCCATGGCAGAGGGCTGAGCCTGAGAGCATCACCCCGACCCCCCGGTTTTTAGGGAAGAGTAGCGGGTAACAACACTCTGCCTCAGCGGAGTGACCCCTCAGGATCAGGGACCCCTCCGTCGGCACACGGAGCTCAGATACGGGTCCTAAGACCAGGGTTCCTACACTATTAAAGGTGCGTAAGCATGCCTCGTGACCTTTCTCCTTTGGAGAAACCCCCTCTTTTGGTTTTGGGCACCACTGCTGGGTAACGACACTCTGCTTGGGTGGAGAGACCACTCAGGATCACTCCCCACCCGTAAAGGATGCATCTGTCGCGACATGGAGCTCCAATACGGGTCTTCCACTGCTGAGGTCCAGGTATAGCAACCAGAGTGATTTACCAACACTGGAAGTCATTGCCCTGTGACCCAGCGCTGCGAGAATGATAGCAGTTGGTGCCTGGCCCATTGTAAGCTCTTGACGGCTGAAAGGGTGGGGATGGAGATGTGAGAATGAGCATCTTAACTAGAAGGTGACAAACCAATCCTCAGATCTCGTTTAGACACGATCTTGCGTCACTATGCACTGAAAAAGACACAGATCTCACTGGGCCGCAAATCCCATCCCCCTGGAACAAAGAAGAGACGGCTATACAGCCAGACCCTCTGACCGAGAGGGATGCATGTTCTATGGCCCCTTGCCTCAGCAGAGTATACTTCTTGTTCCATGACCAGAGCCCACTGGGGGCTAGAACCCCCGAGAAACGGGGCGGAGGAGCCCCGAACTGAATAGCGTATCCTGTGGATACTATGTGCAGGACCCAGCGAGAGATACTTGGCAGACGCGATCACGCGGCCAGAAACTCTACTAAGGGAACCAGCCTCTCGAGACTGGCCTCTGGTACAAAAAGAACATCCACCACGGGGCCTGTTTTTTTGGGGGAACGCCTGGGTTGAATGCTATAGGACCCTCCTCACAGGGACCGACTCCTCTGGAGCAACCCGACTCAGGGGTGGCAGTTGGGGAAGATCACCTAAGTGAAAGTGAAAACTGAAAGTAAAAGTGAAACAATAATTTCCAATGGGGAAGCACCACTCTCTACTGTTTGAGCTACAGGAAAGCTTTTTAACCAATGAGGTTCATTCTCGTGCTACGCGGCACGTTTGAGCTTCAGCAAGAACCAATGAGGTTCAGCAAGAGCTTTGGTTGAGCTTCTGTTATTTTCTGACCAATGTTTATATGTCAATAAAATCCTAAATTTAATTTTTTCATCATTTAAAGTGATAGAGTCTCTTCAGCAATTTTTTAAACACAATTGTTATGGATTCGTTTTACGATTTCTTTTTGAACTTCTTGAAATGTTGAAGTGTCAGTTGTGTAGCTGTCAGTGGAGGAAAAGAAGTCACTCAGATTTCATTTAAAATATCTTTATGTTTGTTCTTACAGGTTTGGAACAACATGATCGTGAGTAAATGTTGACAGTTCACCCTAAAATGAATATTCTATCCTTGTAAGACCTTAACAAAAGAATGCAATAATATCCTGAAATCCACTGCTACTTTTCAGTGGTCGTCAATCCAAACCTGGAATCTCTAATCAGCATTAAAGATCCTAAAAGTAATGTTGGAAAAAACAAGTACAAACCCATTAGGTATTCTAAACATACTTTAAGAAAACTCAATAAGATCTCTAACATCAGAAGACCTGAACCAAGAAACACACAACAACATGGAAAAAACACGAAAGATCGAAGTAATTCAATTCTATCCTCTTCCATTTTAGACACAATTACAGTCATGATTATTATCAGAATGGTTGTGAGCGTCAATCCAAACAGAGTGGAGAGATTATTCACACACAGCATTGCTAGTTCTGTACCAACTGCACAAGACAAGAATAACAGGAATAATTCTTGGACGTTCATTTTCTTTAGCTCACATGAAAGCTTTAAATATGCAAAAGCACCGATTGTGACTCCAACAGCAGCAAAGCATGCTACGAAAACATCAGAAAAAGTCTTTATGCTAGCGATTGATCCAAGGGTCACTCCTAAGCCCACTGAAGATATAAACTCTGCTGTGAAAATCTTCACTTTTTCAAACTTAAACATTGGTAGATGCTTAGTAAAGCCAGCTGCAACTGTGAAGCACAGAGCCAAATTTAGTGTAAAAGCAACATGTGGACCCAAAGCATTTCTGGTAGATGCCATAAATGTCGCAAGTCCAGCAAAAGTTGCCTCAAAAATTAAGATTTTGACCCCCTTTTCAATAGCCAGAGCAACAAAAATCTGTGAAATGATCAGACTCCATCCGACGACTCCTAAAGTGACAGACATTTCAGATGAAACCTGATTTTCTTCTACTTTGCCTCCTCTTTCTTTTAGTCTTTTCAAGAGATCTAGCCTTTCGGCTTCTAACTGTTGCATCTCATTCAATCCTGAGTGAAACTTTGCTCCATTGAGCAACAATAGTTTGTCTATTTCCGCTACGAGAGCTGCTGCTTGAGCAGGTTTGGGTTCAGAGTCTCTTATCGTGTAAAATCTGCCTCCACATGCGTTGATCATTCCTCCAGCAATCCCACTGGACGCTCCAGTGAAACGTTCCTGGTGATTTTGGTGCAGAAGAACAATGCAGTGCTGCAGAACTTCTGCTCCCAGCATCTCCTGGGCTCGTCCCACAACATCACACTGTTCTGACTCTTGATCGTTCAGATTCAGGACCATTAAAACGGCGTGAGGTCCAGGAGACGAGAGAAAGAGCGCTGTTGTGAAGCTCTGTCTCGCTGTGTCCTCCTCACAGAGGTTTGGTCCAGTGACCAGCATCATTCTACGGCCCTCGTCTGTAATTACTGGAGTCTTTACAATCCCTCTGTCCTCCTGTCCACCGTCTTTCCTTCCTGACAGAAGATCTGCAGCGCTGAATCTGGAGTCACCTCGGACTCCCACAATCAGGATTCTCTCATCATCATCATGAGAAGCTGGAAGTGAAATATAACCATGGTTTTCAATGGGGTAAGACAAAGAAAAATTATAGACATTCTTTCTGAAGTAAATTGGTCTTTGTAGCCAGCAGGGCGGGGTCAAGGGACCGTGAGAGCGTCCTGAGAGCCGGTGGCGTGATTGGTAATGAGCGTCACCTGTGAGCCACCGATCTCGTATCTCACGGAGGAGTGGAGGCATAAAAGGAGCGATGACAGTGAAGGACGAGAGAGGACCAGGCCTGGACTTTATGTTGTGTTTTGTGTTTGTGTGGGCGGCATTACGTTTATTTTGTATTTTTTTTCTCTTTTTCTCTTTTTACATTCAACAAACTTAAATGATAAATAAAACACAGGTGACGGCTCATTCTCAATCACGCCACCAGCTCTCTCATTGCCCCTTGACCCCACCCTGCTCGCCACAGTCTTGTTTTAAAGATGTTTTACTGTACAGCAAAAAAAGTGTAAATTAGGGCTGTGCGATAAAGGTAAAATTGTATCAATGTCTTTCTTTTTTTACATACAGTATCTCAATATTAATGTTTATGTTCTGAAATGCCTAAAAGTTGTATTTCTAAATCAGAGGTTTAATCATGGTGCTTTAATGTGGGTTCAATTCCCTCTCAGAAACTAGTAAAAATTAAGTCTCAATGTAAATAGTTTTTTGCAATGTATACAGGAAGTTCAGAGGAGAGCAGATACTAACCTTCTGAAGATGTCATGAGAAATGGAAGAATCAGAATGAGGAACCAGGTTGGTTTTGTCTTGGTTAATTTCATTTTATAAAACGGTCTGTCCCACGAAGCAAGTTACAGAGTTGATTTCAGCTGGACAAAATCAGACAAATCCAAGCAGTTTGAAGTTTGGTCTCTCAATGCTCGCTATAAACTTTCTTTATCAACTATCAGTTTATGATTAAAGGTAAAGTGCAATGTTCACAGAAAACAGCCAGTCACATACAATAGGAAGCAAGTGAGCGAGATTCTCTTCCCTGTTATGAACCTATGAATGATTTTATTGGGTCATGATATGAGAAATCAAAATTGTCTCAATCTTTTGACATATAAAAGGGTCTTTGCAGCATTTGAACATCCATCAAGTTTCAGAGCTTAAAATGTCCTAGTTATAAACAAAGCATTAATTCAATCAAACTTGAAAAATAGTTTTTTTTGGATATTGTGAGATCTGTGACATCACACAAGCAAAAACATTTGCATATTTTCGTCTCCAAAGCAAGACATATAGTATTTAGTATGTATAAATCCACAACAAATGTAAAAACATGCAATCTTAGTGATTTCAAAGGCTTAATACATTATAAATCACAGTTGTATTAAAAATCCAAGGTTTATGATTTGCCAAAATTTATAGACTAGATTTAACACTTCATGCAAAGCAAGGTTTTCAGATGTTTAATAAATGCCTTTTCCGGATTACTATTAGCACTAACGCTACATAAAACAAGAAGAAACCGACCAAGCTTTCTGTAAATGCTTTGAGAAAACTTATGATCAGTCCAAAAATAAGAAAGACTGAACCAATAAGCACACAAACACATGGAAAACCCAGTGTAAGAACCATCAAACGGATCACTCTCTGTAGAGCTTCAATATTTAAATCCCTATATGCCATTGCAAGTGCTAATATTAGCAGTATTACTGACATCTTCACACCAAGCAGAGCACACACATGCACACACCCCACTGACAGTGTCACCCCAAAAATATGGCAAAAAAATATAAAGACTGAAGATTTACAACTAATCATTGCATTGCAAACTACGAATGCATCAGCACCGACTGAGACTCCAGGAGCCGCGTAACACGCTATGAGCACGTCTGACCACGACCTGACGCTGATCATCGTCCCAAAGACCAGAGCTGAACCCAGAAGTAATGGTAAACCCAACATTGCTGAGAAAATAAGTATTAAATTAATGTAAGTATTTACTACGGACTCCCCTGTGTTATCTCTGATGTTTGAGCTGCTGCTTTCACTGTTTAAGTTAGATCCTTCACTTACTTTGCGGTCTATTGTATAAACAGTTGCTAGTGTCGATACCAAGGCCAAATTTAGCGGTATAGCAACATCTGGACTCAGAACAAGTCTTATATAGATCATAAGCAATACAAGTGCAGCAGATTTTGCCACAAAATTCAATATTTTGTCATTTCCTTTAGTGTGAACAACAAGAGCGGTGAGTGAAATGAGGACAATCCATCCTATAATTCCAGCTGCTCCTCCTAAAGTGTCATATAATGCAGATAAGAGCTGATTGTCTTCATGCACATCTTGACTCATCTCTTGTAATTTTAATACTTGTTTCAATACTGAGTAAAATCCGTCAGCATTGAACCAAACTAGCTTGTCTATTTCCGCTACGAGAGCTGCTGCTTGAGCAGGTTTGGGTTCAAATTCTCTTATCGTGTAAAATCTGCCTCCACATGCGTTGATCATTCCTCCAGCGATCCCTCTGGACTCTCCTGTGAAACGTTCCTGGTGATTTTGGTGCAGAAGAACAATGCAGTGCTGCAGAACTTCTGCTCCCAGCATCTCCTGGGCTCGTCCCACAACATCACACTGTTCTGACTCTTGATCGTTCAGATTCAGGACCATTAAAACGGCGTGAGGTCCAGGAGACGAGAGAGACAGCGCTGTTGTGAAGCTCTGACTCGCTGTGTCCTCCTCACAGAGGTTTGGTCCAGTGACCAGCATCATTCTACGGCCCTCGTCTGTAATTACTGGAGTCTTTACAATCTCTCTGTCCTCCTGTCCACCGTCTTTCCTTCCTGACAGAAGATCTGCAGCGCTGAATCTGGAGTCACCTCGGATTCCCACAATCAGGATTCTCACGTCATCGTCATCAAGAGAAGCTGAAAGTAAAAGTGAAACAATGGTTTCCAATGGGGTAAGACTTTCAAGAGAACATGCACTGAGTCAAGCGCTGTGGGAATGCTTCTGAGTGATTCCTTCATGAAGCACTTGTGTAATCGAACCAATCGTGTGAAAGGACATCAGAGGCGGATAACTAGCAAAAACTATAAATGCATGCCATGCCAAACAGGCGGCAGCTTCTGTGTCTCTGGAGTACTTTGTGTGATCGTTTGTCTTATTTATTGTTTGCCTACCAACGAATCTAAGATCAAAAGTGTGAAAAAAATTCAGGTACTGTGTTCATCCCTGCCTCTGTTAAATATTATGTGTAGAAATACACAGGTCTTCCTTGTTTTCTGTTTGGGAGTGGAGCACGCACAGACAGTGCTTGATGGCATTGGCTGTGTGCTTTGCACTTTTATAAAAGACGCTCCTCACCCACTGGTGCTCTTCGATGCTTTGGTTCAGACTTGGCCGAGGCGTCATCTGCACTTTAGATAAATAACAATAATTCTCGACTGCTCTGCTCCCAGGGGTTCTTGAGACAGGGTGGTTTCTGGACCCAGTGTCTCTCCTCTGGAGTTTCCGATCAGGAGGGACATGTTGTTCCAAGCAAGGGTCACAATACTGCACCCCACAAACTGTGGAGATCATTGCTTTGCCTCCGAGATTGTTGAGACCATTCTCCTCTCCAGAGATTTAGCCATGAGATGACTACGCCTTGAAGTAGAGACTTCACTTCATAATGCAGCGATCGGCTGCTGGACCCAGTCAACTGCCCGGCTGGTACAGTTCTGGAGTTCCTGCACGATTGACTCACTGCCTGGTTATCTCCATCCACCTTAAAGATGTCAGGGTTCTGCCACATTCGGTCTAGTCATTTCTTGGTGTTGTGGTGGAGCTCTGACACTACAGTAATGTCTCGTGTTTTGTATGTGTGCTCACGAATTCGAGTGTTCGAGCCGTGCTCGCTCTTGTCTGTGTAATGTCTTGTGTGCGGGTTATTATGTCCGATCCCGAGACTGGTCTTGTTCAGTTTCGGTTTCGTTTCGGGGTTCGGACATACAGGAACCATGTGTTCGTCCTTGTCATAAGCACGCGCTCTACGTTATGTGAGTGAGCACGGTTTCGTGCTTTGCTTGAACCGTGTCCTCTCGTGTCTGTGTGCTTTCATGTTGTGTTTTGGTGTCGCGCGCGCAGTTGTCACCAGCTGCGCGCTGTCTTTGTTTAATGAGAACACGCAGCGATGCGCGTTCGCATTGGCTGCGTGTTCGTGTCTTGTTATTGTGTAGCCCGCCCACCTTGTTCCCCTGCTTAACTTTGATTTGTCCCAGCTGTTTCCCGTTTGATTACCCTTCCTCCTGTGTCTATTTAATTTTTTAATTTTTCCTGATGTCCAGTCTTGTCCTAGTCTTGATAGGAGTGATCTTGTCTTGTCTTTTTTTCCCCCCACGGGGTAGTTTAGTTTCAGTTTTTGTTTTATCTGTTCATTAATAAAGAGCCTACTTCCCTGCATCTGTGAGTCCTCGCCTCATCCCTTCGCCAAACCTGACATAAGGTGTATTTTGCGGCCTTCGTTTCTTTCCACATCCCTTTAGGTGGAAGGTCTGGGGAGAAACCCACAGATATCTTGTTTCCTCCATGGCACACTGAGGCCCAGGAACTATTCTGCTTGCCCTTTGGGGCAACAGCTGCTCATTTGTTGGTCCCCCTAAAACAAAGAAGGGGGTCCCTGGTGTCCAAGAAGAGATTGAGCAAGTGGTTAGTCGAAGCAATTTCACTAGCTTATGAGTCGGCCGGGTTGACCACACCCTTGGCAATCTGAGCCTACTGTAGTAGGAGTATGGCTAACATCTAGGCCATTCTATCAGGAGTTTCTTTTCATATGTTTATGATGCAACAGGCTGGTCCTCTCCGCACACTATCTTATCTATAGACCAAGGCTTCACTCCTTGGACTCAGGTGTGTTTGTCTGAGGGCAATCACAGCTATCATGCACTTGTGGCTATGGCAGAGTTGGCATTCCCATAGCGCTTGACTAAAGGGTGGGTGAAAGTGAAACATCAAGCAGATGTCTACAAAAAAGCCATGAAAGGGAACGTCTTGTTACGAATGTAACCTTAGTTCCCTGAAGAGAGAACTAGATGCTGCGTCTCTTTGCCATATCTCCTGTGTACCTGCCAGCAAAGTCTCCTTCAGACACTTCAAAGCTGCCGACTTTTTGGCATGGCATGCCTTTAAAGATTTCTGGTTCATTACGTCACCAGCCTCTGACATCCTTTCACACGATTGGTTCAGTTATGATTATTGATGCAATCACGCAGATGCATTCCCATAGCACTTGATAAAGCGTCTTGTTCCCTCTTCAGGGAACTATGGTTACATACATTTGTACATGAAGTATCTCAATATTAATGTATGTGTTCCGAAATGGCCTAAAAGTTGTATTTTTTAAATCAGAGGTAAAAATCATGATGCTTTCAATGTGGGTTCAATTCCCTCTCAGAAACTAGTAAAAATGAAGTCGCAATGAAAGTAGTTTTTGCAATGTATACAGGAAGTTCAGAGGAGAGCAGAAACTAACCTTCTGAAGATGTCATGAGAAATGGAAGAATCAGAATGAGGAACCAGGTTGGTTTTGTCTTGGTTAATTTCATCTTTTAAAACGGTCTGTCCCACGTAGCAAGTTACAGAGTTGATTTCAAGTTGACAAAATCAGCCAAATCCAAGCAGTTTGGTCTCGCAATGCTCGCTATAAACTTTCTTCATCAAATGTTCACAGCAAACAGCCAGTCACATAAAACAGGAAGCGAGTCACTGAAATGCACTTCCCTGTTATGAAACTATGAATGAGTTTGATGGGTCATGATATGAGAAATTAAAATTGTCTTAATCTTTTGACACATGAGAGGTTTTCGTAGCATTAAAATATGGGGAATAAATGGAGTAAGAAAGGTATGTTCAATGAAAACAAGCATTATCAATAAAATTCCTAATATTTTGCCTCTCCTTTTAGATATTTATCCTGGAAAACCAGACCAAATTAATGATTCAGAACGAATCATACAAGTTTAGAAATGAGCAAATCAAGACAGTCATGAGGTATTTTAGCGACACTTTTTATTTAAAACTTTAGAAACATTAAAGAGCAGGTACAGACATGATGTGAATTGCAAGAATCAGTGAAAAAGCAGCTTGTGTTTTGTCTTGGTTGACTTCATTGTACAACCTAAAGTGTAAATGTAGCTAAATGTAACTTTAATTATCTGTAACTCCGGTTACCAAGATCAACAAAACTGGAAACGGCAAGAGAGATGATAAAAAAAAGGTTTTTACTCACAGTCAGTTTCTTTAGAAACACTGTAAATGTAGTTCTGTTCTCTTTCTTGCTTTGCTAAGACAACTATGATAAACAGGGATTATTTGACTAGATGCTAAACCAGTATTACAATTGTTTTATTTTTTTTTTGGACTGGGCTAGGCTTAAGGGCATTGTAAGAGTTGGCCATTTCTGTCTAATTTGCATAAATTAAAATGGGGTCAGATTACACTGTGTGATTGTTCAGAGTGTTTGAAAAGAGACAACCGACAATTGTAAATTAAAAAAAGGTGTATTTGCAATGTTCACACGAGACTTCAACAGTACAGTAAAACCAGAGATACTGGTTTTTAATAGTCTATTAGAAGCAGTCTAAAGTCCCAGTTGGTTGGTAGACCTCATGCAAGTGTCCAACACAATCCAAGTTATAGTCCAAATGCTTGTCATATTATATGTTATATGTTATGTCAGTTATATGAATAATGCACCTGGTGCAAATGCATTGGATGAATAAACAAAAGACTGACATTCGCTAGCTACTCAGTTGCTTACTCTCATGACACAAGGCCACACAGCTAAAATTATTCTTAATATATTGGACCCTTTTATTGAAATGAGCTTACATTTACCTGTTGAGACATGCCGTCTCAAGCACCCATAAGTGCACCCATGAAAGGGCTGCTTACAAAATATGCTGTATTTTTGTAGTTCTGTTAGGAATCTGTGCACTTGTGAAAAAAACCCTACACAACCATCTTTAAGCAGCACGTTTTTCATCTTGGGCGAGCGATTCACGGACAGCTTTCCCTACGTATAAACAAACTCATAAACATTTAAAGACATTAAATAGTCAAGAGGCTGAGACAACATGTAAACCCAAAAACTAAAATATATATAAAACCACCATGTCATTTACTGAAGTGCATAAAACATGTCTTAATTGACAGTGACACATCATGCTTACACTTGCCAGTTGTGGTTTAATTAAAACAAACTGGTGTGATTGCTCTGTTAGTGTGGTTCATTTGAGTAAGTGTGAACGCTGTCATCTGAACCCTGGAGGATCATGCTGGTCAGCTGCTTGTAACAGAAGAGAACTGCTTCACTGCTACTAGTTTAAATACTAAACCAGCATCGCAGGTATTTTCGATTGGCTACGTTCCAGACAACAACTAAAGGTTTGTTTACTTGCCCTGTGTCGTTCCATTCAAAACCCTCACAAACCTCAAACAATAAGACGGAGACTCTGAAAAGATGGGTATCGTTCCACTTCCAAACCAACTCTGGTGCTGTTTTACTAAAATATGAACACAGCACGGACCGAAGGCATCTAAATGAAACAAAAACAGGACGTGATGCCACAAAGGAACGCATTTAGCCCAGCACACAGCATTGTGTTTGTTTTTAATAACAACAAAAGTTATATTTTTGGTATATGTAAAGGCCACACCAAAAGGGAAATGAAAAAGCCTCAGGCTGAAGGAAACACAAATTCAAGCATGTAAAGGGCTAGATTTTTTACATGGAATAAATATAAATATCAAATGCTAATAAAGCTTTCCTGTAGCTCACCCAGTATTCATTTTGGCCAGGACTCCCTGGTAGAAGAGATTTTTTATCTCAATGGGATTTTTTTCTGGTAAAATATGGGTTAAATAAAATAAAATAAAAAGAGTATTGGTGCTTAAAACGCCAAGGTCATGGGTTCGATCTCAGGAAAAGCAAGAACTGATTCAATGTGTTTCTTGAATGTAATGCTACACTGTAAGAAAAAATCCTAATTTTACAGAAAATATCTCTAATTTTTTACAGTATTTTTTTGTAAATCGAAATTATGTTTAAAACTATGTAAAATTACAATAAATATCAGTAAATTAACAACTTGACTGTTATTTTAAGGATTATATCATTAATGACAAATTACAGTAATTCTTATTTTTTATACAGAAAATTACTGTATTATTTATACAGTATTTTTCTATTTTTATACATTACGTACAAATTCATGTAAAATTACAATAAATATCAGTAAATTAACAAATTGACTGTTATTTTAAGGATTATATCATTAATGACAAATTACAGTAATTCTTATTTTTTTATACAGAAAATTACTGTATTATTTATACAGTATTTTTTCTATTTTTATACATTACGTACAAATTCATGTAAAATTACAATAAATATCAGTAAATTAACAACTTGACTGTTATTTTAAGGATTATATCATTAAATGAAAAATTACAGTAATTCTTATTTTTTATACAGAAAATTACTGTATTATTTCTACAGTATTTTTCTATTTTTATACATTACGTACAAATTCATGTAAAATTACAATAAATATCAGTAAATTAACAACTTGACTGTTATTTTAAGGATTATATCATTAAATGAAAAATTACAGTAATTCTAATTTTTTATACAGAAAATTACTGTATTATTTATACAGTATTTTTCTATTTTTATACATTACGTACAAATTCATGTAAAATTACAACCAATATATGTAATAATTAACAATTTGACCATTATTTTAAGGATTATATCATTAATGACAAATTACAGTAATTTCCAGTTTTGATACAGGAAAATTACCTTATTATTATCTTTTCTGTTTTCATTCAATACATACAAATCCATGTAAAATTACGAACAATATATGTAAATTAATGCAATGTTTTATTTATACCATATTTTTCTGTAAATGAATAATTCTAGCCTACTTCTAGAAAATGAAGATCCAAGAATGTGCATCAGATGTGTTCTTAAGAAGCCACAGTAAACTTTATTGTTTATATATGTAATTCTCCTGTAAGGGAGTGATATATGTTGATTATAAATCACACTCAGTCACCCGCGATGTTCATTCATTTAACCTTATAACGTGAATACAACAGAAACAGACACATACACAAATTATATACAACTAGTACATAGCTTTACACTTAACAGAAACAACGAGTAACGAAAGCATTAAAGCACATATAACAAACACTTCCTGTGTGATGCGGCATCGTCAGCGCGCGCGCGCTATCGCGGTACATTTGAGTTAACTGAACACGTTGATACTGAAAACACTTAATCCGCACAACACTCGAATATGCTAGACAAAACACTCATGACACTCAAACCTGTCTTTCCAACCGTGCATACCTGTAAGGGAGTGATATATGTTGATTATAAATCACACTCACTCAGTCACCCGCATGTTCATTCACTTAACTTTATAACGTGAATGAAGTCTCTCGCGAGAACTCCCTTCATCCCGCCACGCAGCGACGTGCACGTCACACGTACAACCAATCACACAATGATTAACTTGAAATGAATAACCTATTCTAGAACACAATATATTTACAACCAATATTCATATCAAAGAACAACGAACAAACAACAAAAAACAATCACATACAAATAAATCAAACTCAATTATTTACACATATCACATATACATTTGCGCTAAGTTTTATGCATTAGCTTACCTAACCCTAACCCTAACCCTAAAAGCCTGACAATGTCAATGCCAAATACCTTTAAATATTGTGGTATTCTGACATGTTTCTAACTGACACATCTTCTACTCATAAAGATCAGGACTTACAAGCTTATCACTCGTATTTACAGCATTGTGGTGCCTTTAATCCTAACCTTAACCCCAAACCCAGGCCTGGTCTCACAGACAGGGTTAAGACTAAGCTAGGATTTGCCAATAAATCAATACATTTAAGTATCTTTAATAAACGGCACAAATTAAATAAATAAATAAATAATAATAAGACACATTTGTTACATAAATGAATTGCCTCAGGCACAAAAGTTTATAATGATTTGTAGAACATCAAATTGTCCTAAAACGCAACAGGGGCAACCACTCGAAGTCTGTCTAAAAAGTCTGTCTCATGAGACTATACCATGATTAAAATGAAACTGAAGTTTTTGTCCTAAAATAACAGGCTGCAAAAGATTAAATGCAGACGAGAAGTCCACAAACAAAAAGCCATGCAAAAGCCCAAGCTGTTTTTGTGCTCAAAGTTGATGTGTTAGAAGCAGGAAAAATGGGCAAGCGTAAGGATTAACAGATGAGCTACTGGAGCTCAAACTGCTCAAGAAGTTAATGCTGGTTCTGATAGAAAGGGGTCAGAATACACAGAGCATCTCAGTTTATTGCATATGGGGCGGCATAGCCGCTGACCAGTCAGGGTGTCCATGCGGACTCCTGTCCACTGCCAAAAGTGCCAACAGTGGGCATCGGAACAGTGGGCATCAAAACTGGACCACGGAGCACAGATTCCGATGAATCATATTTTCTTTTGCATCATAGTGGCCAGGTGCGTGTACATTGCTTACAAGACTTAAAGGATCTGTTGCTAACAAATTGGGGGTCAGGGCTTTTTTTTTTTCCCCCAAAAGGGGGACCAACACAATATTAGGAAGGTCATAATATTATGCCTGATTATGCAATGTTAGCAAACAAGTGTTGCTTTGGACAGAAGATTAAACCTAAACCAACAGGTTGTGTAACAGTGGCACACAGTAAAAGTGAAAATGAGAGTTGACATTATTAGGCAGAATATTTCTAAAGGAAAGGTCAGGTAAATAAATTGTGTTTTACTGCAATAAAAAAAAAAACTATTAATATATATATATATATATATATATATATATATATATATATATATATATATATATATATATATATATATACACACACAATATACACATATATATGTCCAATAAAAACACAATTTAAACAATTATTTAATACAACATCCTACAAATTATTACAAGCCACATTATTGTATGTCTGTGTTGCTTTGAGCATGATTGGTTATGCTGAGTTTCATCCAGGAATCTGGCCAATGACAAATGTGCGCGCCTTTTACAGCGTGCGCGCCTTTTTTCAAATTTGAAAAAAAAAAAAATTGTTGGAAAGCGAGTGTGCGCGCGCGCGTATCTGTCTGTGTGCGTTGCAGCTCGCCATCTGCAGTGCACAGTACTACTTCAGCTCGGTTTTGCATGGATTATTACATTGATTATTTTACGTCGGACTGCAAAGTTTTCTATTTTAGGCAAATTTAAGTTGCGGATTGTTAATGGTGAACAAACAAAAAATGCAATATGGCCAACGACTTTTACCAACGTGTAACGTTACCGGACAACTACAGAAGGTAAGTTAAATAAGTTAGCTTTTATTAAAAAAAATATAGTCTGCTACATTGTGATGTAATGTGTTTAAGTAATAATCTAATCGCGATAACGACATTACATAGTTCAGTGTATTAGCTAACGTTAACTGTGTGTTGTTAGCATGTGTTAATATTTTAAACTAGGATTAAGATTTAAAAAAAAAGTCTATATAAGAGCTTTGTAAATGAGTGAACTGAGAACGGAGTCTTGTACAAGCTCTTTTGAAAATCCCTGTTAGTAAGTAAATGGCTAATGTGTGCGTGTGTGTGTGTGTGAAATACATTTTAGGAAGAAAAAATCCAGCCACAGGATGATCTTCAGGAGCGGTGAGTATTGACATACTAACATTAGGAAAGCTGAATTTTCAGCATCATTACTCCAGTCTTTAGTGTCACATGATCCTTCAGAAATCATTCTGATATGCTGATGTGCTGCTTAAGAAACATTTACTATTATTATTAATGTCGAAAACAGCTTGTAACGCGTTTATTCTCTAGGAGAGGCCGGATAGCTCGCCTAAATGTAGAGTGAATCACTAGTAAGACACAGCTGATATTCCACGGGAGGGGTCCTTTATTAACTGTCCATTCTACACACACCGGGGAGGTTGGCAAACAATGCTTCACACACAATCGCGTTACCAAACAACAACAAAACAACAGTAAGAGCAACATAAACGAAAACTGTGTGAAAAACCTCACTCCATACATGCGATGCTTCCCTGCCCGCGCTCTGTTCGAACGACCTCATTACTGCTCTTGAGAGAGTGAAAAAGCACTCCGCCTTAAAGGAGCATTACCCACTATAACTCGTTACAAGCTGCGTACATTTTTTTCAGGATTATTTAATGAATAGAAAGTTCAAAAGAACAGCATTTATCTGAAATATAAAGCTTTTGCAACATTATAAATGTCTATACTGTCACTTTAATGCATCCTTGCTGAAACAAATTATGAATTTCTTTAAGGTATTTCCCCAAAAAAACTAAATCTTACCAACCCAAAACTTTTGAACGGTATACAATGTTACAAAAGCTTTCTATTTCAGATAAATACTGTTCTTTGCATCTTTCTATTTATCAAAGAATCATAAAAAGAACTGTTTTCAACATTGATAATAATCATGAATGTTTCTTGAGCAGCAAATCCTCATATCAGAATGATTTCTGAAGGATCATGTGACACTGAAGACTGGAGTAATGATGCTGGAAATTCAGCTTTGCGTCACAGGTATAAATTACATTTTAAAATATATTCAAATAGAAAACAGTTGTTTTGCATTTTAATAATATTTCACAATATTACAGCTTATTTTCTATTTTTTATAATATAATAGCATAAATGCAGCCCCGGTGAGCAGAAGTGACATCTTTAAAAACATACAAAAATATTACTGTTCTAAAACATTTGACCGGTAGTGTACACACACACACACACACACTGCTCAAAAGTTTGGTATCGTAAGATTTTTAATGTTTTTAAAAGAAGTTTCGTCTGCTCATCTGCAAGGCTGCATTTATTTAATTAATCATACTAACAGTAATATTGTGAAATAATATTATAATTTAAAATAACTTTTCTATTTGAAAATATTTTAAAATGTAATTCATTCTTGTTAGCAAAGGTGAATTTTCAGCATCGTTACTCCAGTCATAAATTTAATAAATAAATGCTGTATAATTTTAATAAACGCTGTATAAGTGCTGTTCATTTTGTAAAGTGTTACAGTTTTGTATTCAGTATGTTTAGACTGTCACCATAATCCTAGTTTGAGAATTTGATAAACTATTGTTAATTACTGAATTAATTTCAATTTTGTATTTTATTTATTCAATAATTGTGATTTTAGATTACGTTTTACATAATTTAAACACTATTAAATTATATGTAAACAAATGCTGCAAATTGAAGTTTGAGATGATTTTAATTATTTTTTATACTGTTTATACTTATTTTATCTGCCAAAATAAAACTTCATTTTAAATCTTGAGCACGTCTTGACTATTTATTGTTTGACTGTATCATTTAGGAAATCTGTAAAATAAGTGTTTATCTGTTGAACTCTTAACACTGTCGTTTTATTGAAGGTGTTTCACTGTAATCATTTAGTAAATACCAGTAAAATAACAGTGTTTATCCATAGAACTCTTAGCAATATCATTTAATTAAAGGTGTTTGACTGTAATAATTTAGTAAATACCTGTAAAATAACAGTGTTTATCCGTAGAACTCTTAGCAATATCATTTAATTAAAGGTGTTTCACTGTAATAATTTAGTAAATACCTGTAAAATAACAGTGTTTATCCATAGAACTCTTAGCAATATCATTTAATTAAAGGTGTTTCACTGTAATAATTTAGTAAATACCTGTAAAATAACAGTGTTTATCCGTAGAACTCTTAGCAATATCATTTAATTAAAGGTGTTTGACTGTAATAATTTAGTAAATACCTGTAAAATAACAGTGTTTATCCGTAGAACTCTTAGCAATATCATTTAATTAAAGGTGTTTGACTGTAATAATTTAGTAAATACATGTAAAATAACAGTGTTTGTCCATAGAACTCTTAGCAATATCATTTAATTAAAGGTGTTTGACTGTAATAATTTAGTAAATACCTGTAAAATAACAGTGTTTATCCATAGAACTCTTAGCGACATCAGTTAATTGAAGGTTTTTGGCTGTAATAATTTAGTAAATACCTGTAAAATAACAGTGTTTATCCGTAGAACTCTTAGCGATATCATTTAATTAAAGGTGTTTGACTGTAATAATTTAGTAAATACCTGTAAAATAACAGTGTTTTTCCGTAGAACTGTTAACACTGTAATTTAATTGAAGGTTTTTGATCATAATAATCTAGGAAAGATCCATAAAATAACAGTTTTACACTGTAAAAAAAAATCATAAAAAAACGGTAAATGACTGGCAGCTACGGCTGCCAAACAAAAACCGTAAAAAAAAGGTAAAATATCTTACTTTAAACACGGGAAAAATCTGTAAAATAACATGTTTTTTCACTACAATTTTTAATGAAAATTTCTGTAAAATTATTGTTTTTGCACTTTATTTGAATTAAGATATTTTACTTTAATTTTATGGTTTTTGTTTGGCAGCCGTAGCTGCCAGTCATTTACCGTTTTTTTACGAGATTTTTTTTTACAGTGTAGTTACTTGAAAAAAGTAATCTGATAATGTAACTCCTGTTACTTGTATTGCATTTCCCCAATAATGTTGATAAGATCCATTGCAAAATATGCATCATAGAAGCTGTTTATTACAGTTGAGCCGGATACTCGGCTGAAACGAGTATCCGGTACGGATAAAGCACTTTTGCCGAGTACGAGTATTATACGAGTAATACGAGTCAATATCTGTGCTCGGATTGAATAAGAATCCTCATTGGGTAGATGACTATGACATTCTGTGATAGGCTAGTCACAGCGCCCCTCCCCTACACATGCAGATTTGCTGTCTGTCTCTCTGTCTCTCGCTCAGTCACTCAGGTTCGAGTGTCTATTCTGTTAATGTTTAGGGTTTCTTCAGCTTCAGGTTTGTTTTTTATTTCGGTTTGTTTGTAGTACTTACTTATTAACCAGTAGAGTTCTGGTAAAAAAGCCCCGCCCATTTCCGGGTTAAATTCCACCCACTTCCGGGTTAGGCCCCGCCCAGTCCGAGTACAGATACAGATAATTCAAATGGTTAACAGATACAGATACAGATAATGCTGTACTCACTCATCCTTACTGTTTATTTAGTTTTAGTTTTTATCTTTAGGTTCAGTGCAATGCAAGTGAACCAGTACTACATTTTTCTCTTTTGGTCCCAACCATGAGAACCTAGTGACCCAAAATACAAGCCTAACAGAAACATGTTTCACTGGTCAAGCTCACCAATGCTCTTCACATTCAATATGTTGTTTCAAATCCCTCTCCACATAATCTCGACCGTATATTATACATGTAGCCTGAGGCAATCACACATCTGCTCTCTCCATGCAAACATTTACGTCATATTAACAACCTATGAAAGCTGCGGCAAACAATCTTGAAGGCTTCAGTATATGTATAGTATATGTTCTGCAGATTGATCCATTTTTATGGGTGAAAGTGACCGTCCTCGTCATCTTGAGGCCAGAATGTCCTGCATGTTTATTCAGGATGGCCCAGTCAACTCTTTCTGGCCTGAGGGAGATTTAAACTTTCTTCATCACCTTATCTTTACATAATCCAGACTGTCATGCTGTTGGCTAATGCATTTTCTGTTATTACAACATCATTGTTCAGGAATATTTGGTGTTTGTGTTGGGATGTTATCTTATGAAACAATCCAAAGCAAACCCTGAAGTGTTTAACTTTAAGATCTGCCTTTTTATTCCCTTAAATGAACTGGAGTGCTTTAAAATAAAGCAACTGTAAATCTCATGCTCCCAGCCAAGATATTGTCTTTCAGTGCTTCTGAGGAAAAGCCAGAGTCTTGCCCTGGACCGTGACATTTTCCCCTCACAAATGAATGGGAAGAATTTCCCTACCGCACTTGCGTCTTCTGGCTCAGCCGACGCGTCGATGTGGAGAAACAGCAGGGGTCTCGCTTTCCAAAGACTTTCATTATTTTAAAGGAAAACTGGGTCATTTAGAAACTGATGTTAGTTGAGGTGAAGTTTTGAGCAGTGTAGAAAGAAGGTATAATAATGTTTGATCACTTCAGAGCAAGTATTTCCAAGCTATTTTATCATCTGAAATCTTTTGCTAAGGCATCCTTTCCATTTTAATCAGAGAGGTTTGTCGTGAGCAGCCAGAAGCACAGATAATATCAGGCACTGATTATGCGCTTTATATCACGCTAAAAGCATCTAGTGTGAGTTTGAATATCATTTTGCATGACTGTAACAGCCATATTTAAAGCAACGATGGATAATTCCCCTCGGTCCTTGAAATGAAACAAGAATGTTCAAAACTGTCAACTCAAGGTCAACAAACAAGGTATGTATTTTTAAGTATGTATTTTTAATGTTAAAAGAATGCAATATTTTTTTATTTTGTGAGTGCAGTGTTTGAAGATAGACTCCGCCCACATGCTCTTCTGATTGGCTGTGATTTTTGAACGTTTGTCGCTGGAATCTTTTTGTATCGAGCTGGAGCTAAAATATTTTAAGATTTAAGATTTTAAGCTCATATTTCAATAATTTCACGATTCATGGCTCTCTGATAAATAGTAACATGAAGGTAAACAAATTAAAAAAAATTTTTAAATAGTAATTGATTTATTTCACATTTTTCTAATTAGCTTATTTTAATATTATATTTTGATTATTGAATTAATTATTATCTTTCCATTAGCTCACAACGTCCAGTTTGGGAAACAATGCTCTAAAGTTTCCCTTTTCAAGCTTTTAAATTAAAGTGTTTAAAGTGCAAAGTGTTTTTCCTCTTACCGTTAACATTGACACGATGAACCCGGTGCAAATTGTCCTAACTTCCCCAAAAGTGGTTTGGTTCTCCATTTGGCATCTTATTTAGAGAACTGGTCGTATATGGCAGTATATCTGGGAAGTTTCACGGTTCAGCAGATTTCGTAATTTCACTCAGACCCTGATGGCTGATCATGTGGGAGTTTACAGACACCGTTTGCCCAGTCGAGGGAAAAACGGATGATAATTCAGCAGCCGTCAGTCAGTTGGAAAAATAATCTTCCTTTCGTCATCTCGGTCTCATCCCTTGACCTTTTCACCTTTTCAGTTTTCATTTCCTCATTCTTATGTTGGTTTCTAAATGCGAAACACTACAGGAATGCGAAACTTTATAGCAATTACAGTCTAAAAACTCTTTTTGGAACTCTTTCAGGTTCCAAAAAGCATTATGAAATATAAATATCAGTACATTTATCAGACACTTTTATTCAAAGCGACTTGCATTGCATTCAAGAAACACATTGACGTTCTAATCAGTTCTTGCTTTCCCTGGGAGTCGAACCCATGACCTTGATGTTGCAAGCGCTGCTCTCTCTATTGTTTTAGACACAGGAAAGCACGGTGTTCTTAGAAGAATATGCAAGGAACAAACACAAATTTAGATTTATTGAATCATAGCTCTAATGCATCTAATATTGGACGTTAAAGACATCAGATACATTATGAAACCAAATGCAATTAATAATGCATGTGTATTAGAGTAAAAAATGACTGAGATTATTTTTCTTTTTTAAATTAACTTTAAGTCCACTCTAAAAGGATGTGTCACTTGTATACAATTTAAAAAGTAACTGGTTGGAGATTTTGCATTAGAACATTTTGCATTTGCTTTAATTTTCTTGCATAATTCTATTCAAATTCTAGGAGATAGTGTGTGACACATGTAAACATTCTCGTTTGTTGCTGAAAGCATCATCAAACCAGTCAAAGTATGTCACGCATGAAAACACAAAAGGCGAGTGACTCACATGAACCTCCATGGACCTAAAAATGAGGCTCTATCTGGATGGAGAGACTGAAATCCTGTGAAGGTGAGATTGTTTCTCCGTTGCCCAGGGCCTTTAATAGCTGTTTATATGTCAGTTTGACCAGCGAGATTGCCATGACAGAGAAGCAATCGAAAATCAATTTCAGCCAGAGTAACACCTCCCTGTCTGAAGATGCGGGGCGGGAGGTAATACTGACTTTATGAGTTTCATCTCCATAAAAGAACCGGCTGACTGACATGATGGCCTGATCAATAAATACCGTTTTTACAGCTTTGTGTAAAGACGCAGGAAATGAGAAAGAGGCGTAAATCACAGTGTAAATTGGCTGCTCAAGTGTTTGTTTAAACAAGACAGGCAGTTCTCAAATGCTAATTTAACATCACAACATTATACGACTGCCGAAGTGTTTTGAGTGGTTGCTAGGGTTTTTAGTGTGTTGCTATGTGGTTTATATATTTTTGTACAAACCATTTATTTCAAGCACCTCCGAGGAAGTCAGCTTATTCTTTTTTTCCCCGTGATTTTTCAGGTCACATAACTGGGATGCGTGAATCATGAAAGATTAATTTCAGCCTTATCTTTCCTCCTCAAGAAAGCACATCCAGAACTTTGACTTGATCTTTTAAGAGAATAAATTCAGCATTAAAGTCTCCAGCGGTTGGACGTCTGTGTTCACTTTGGAAAGCGTTGTTGTGTTCTGTCTTGAATAGAGCTGACAGCCGGTCGAATGCTCTAATGTTGACATTCTTTGAACCTGATATTGTTCGTTAGACGGATGTGTGGAAATGACTTTGCTGCCAATTTGGACCAATTATGAGCATCAGCTGTGTCAATGTGAATCAGCGCTGCGTCGCGTCATGTGACTCGGCTCCGGCGGATCAGATGTTGTCAGAGTTTGGCTGTTCTGTTCAGAGGCAATATCACGATTCTGATAACACACCTTTGTAGTGTCTTTTTCATAAAATAAATGTGACTTTTCATATTATCATCAAAATGAAAGGATCTGCTCACGGTGAATCGCTCAAAATGTCCAGGGGTCTCATTTATAAACTGTGCGTAGGATCCCTACTAAAAGTTTACGTACGCTTAAAAGTCAAAAATGGCATACACCAAAAAATTTACTAAAATTAACCATCTGTGTCGCCAATTCCCTCTGTCTCCAGTTTGCTTTAAGGTCTGCACATTCTCCCATCAAGTTTGTTTTTTATTGATCACAACCTTTGCGTGGAAACTGGTGTACGTACGTTTCCAGCCCCGTTTTGTGCGTACGCACACTTTATAAATGAGACCCCAGGTCACAATTCACTACAAAATCAAAATGATAAAATACACATTAAAAGGAAGGAACATGCAAGAGTATAAAGAACATTAAACCTATTTTAAGAAACATTTATTTACTAATTTATCTATCAAAATGACCATTAATTAATAAAAAATCTTAAAATCTGAACTCTGTAGGATGTTGGGGGAGATAGAAAAATATTTGCTGAACAAATTCTGCCATGGCAAACGTTAATCCCACGTCTCCACTGATGGTGTTTAATTTACTGTTGGTTGTTAGGATGACCTGACAGAACTGAATTTACACCCAGTGATTTAATATAAGTGTGTTTATCACTAGATTCATCTTTTCGGGGTTAATTGGGCCCTGGCCTGCTGATGTAGCCTTGTGTTTTCCTGTGATTTAATCTAAGAAGCTCAAGGCAGACTTTATGGAAAAGCATTGAAAAGACCATTTTTGACAATTGCTACAATCACATTGATTCAGTTCACATGTGAGGACAGAAAACGGGTCGTTAGAGGATGATTATATCTGTTGCTTTGTTTAATTAAAATATCACATTCCTGAAACCTTGTTTAAATATGAGGGGCCCGTTTTTCCTTATGATGAAAATCAGTCCGTAATAACAGTGACTCATCGCAGCCATAATATAAAATCACCTTAATAAACTTATTATGCCTTTATGAGTTTGATCATTAATGTCTGCAGCATGAAAGTGTCACTGGGATTAATGAATGACATTTCTCACATTTATTGCTTTGGGACACTGAGATATTCTGTTTTTATCCTTTAAAACATCAAGAGGTGAGTTCACTAAACAATCACACTACTTTAGCATGCGTTCCTAGAGCAAAGCCACACAAACACACTCATTTGTGAACAAATTAGACTATATAATATATATAATTATTGTATATATTAAACAGTCTTATATGCAGAAAGCACAGAATTATGTCTTCTTATTATGGAATGAAGACTTTAGGATGAGGTCCTTGCGTTCAGCATGCAATTATTCTTTGCGTCAGTGTTATTTAGAGCTGAATGTAAAGAGGCTGTCAAGTGCATCACTCTGACAACACTGATTAGGTGGCATTTCATAGTAAGAGGTCTCCCGAAGCAGCCTGGCATGCTGACCTGCATTAATGAGGTAGAGAGATTGTCATGGCAGCTCACAAATGTCTCAAAACATGTTTGATGAACTCATGGGAATGTGGGAAATGTTTCATTTCATTATGAGATTTTTGTTCTTGCCCAACAGCCGCATTCCTCTGCCACTTTATGATCGTTATCTGTCCGATCCAAGCGCAGAGCGTCAGTGCATTTCACTGGAAGATACGCTGTAAACACCTCTGCCACAAAACCCAATATCTGAATCCCACAAACAGCGCTCTTTTCTTATGACCTTTTGACCAGACATTTGTTTACATAACTTGCATTCAACTTTCAAGATGAATATGCATCATGCAACAGAACCGGTCCAAAGATCTGTCTGGTTGAATTAAAAACAGTTTTCCAGAAGCCAATAATCACTCCCCTTGTCTTTCAATTTTGAGCAACTGCGTTGAATAGGAATGCCGAGTGAATCTGGTTTGGAGTCGGAAAACAAGGCAAGTGCGAAACTATGCAAATGTGGTCAGGATTAAACACAAAATATGAGGACGACGTTCCTGAAAGCAGTGTATAGCATCCAAGCCATGGGATTTTTGTGAACTTCATGAGCTGCAATTTGAGACATGGTGCATTGGTGCATTTGTTTGCTCTGGCAAGCTCATTATGTGGCTTGACTTGAACTTTGACCTTCGCTCAGCACAGGTTCACAACACCACAAAGAACGAAACCTTTAAAATGTTGCTTTACTATTACAAGAAGTCAAAGGAACACAAGATCTTGTCCATTAACCCTTGATCACTCATTGTGTTACTGATGCCATTTCGATTTCCAACACGTTTCAGAATGAAATAACACATGCATGCATAAGCAGAGAATATTTCATGCCTAAGATGATCAGACTTACAGTAAAAGTAACCTGTTGCTGTTTTCTTCATTAGAAGAACATTTTGTACGTGCTTTTTGTTTAGTGTTGCTGTTTTTTTCACATTGTGAATTCCAAGGCGAGTTGGGAAATTGAGCTTTTTCTGGGATCTTGGCCAAAACCAGAAGAAGGGAAATTATCATAGAACAAGAAGTTCGCTGATGACTATATAATGGTTATGGGAAGTAGTTGCTTCTACTGATACTGTGTGTTAAAACATCAGAAATAACACAGCAAGGTTATTATTTTCAAATTACTTTAACAACATATACATTTTACAATTGAGATTAGATTTAGTTTTGATTCTTACATCATAGTTTAAATTTATCCTGCATAGTGTAATTTGCATTCATTTCGTAATTATAGATTTTTCCAGATCTGATTCACTGATTGTCATAACGATTATACCGTTTGAGGTGGATTTAATGTGGCATTTCATTTAATGCAGAATGAAACCGGATTGTAAATACTCAAAACCAAGAAACCAACTGATTAAGAAGAAACTATGACTTATGAAATGGATGCAATTTTACTGAAATGCAAGTCCTGTGATGGAACAAAGCATTGACAATATTATTATAGTGTCTTTGTTTAAATCTTGGTTCGTCCCATTGTCAGTCTTGTCGTGTCTCTTCACTTCATCTTCCCTTCCTTGTGCGTCCCGTGTCGTTTCCTTCACCAGTCATGTCAATCACTTCCTCATTAGTCTCGTCAGGTGTTTCCCATTAACCCGTGTATATAAACCCTCATGTTTTCCCACATCTTACCCAGTGTGTGGATGTCCTCTCCGTGTTCTGTGTCTCCGTGTATTCCAAGCGTTTTGCACAAGTGTGGCGTTTTGTTTTGTTTATATTTAAAGTATTTAGAGTTTCTGTGGAAACCTGCTCTCCTCGTCAATCCCGTGATCTCCTAGTGTTTTTCCGCTCACCTGTCTCCTCACCCTAATTACTCACCTCGTTAGTCTTGTCAGCTGTGTCTTGTTCCCTCATCAACCCTTGTGTATATCAACCCTGTGTTTCCTTCAGTCTTTATCCATTGTCAAATGTGTGAAGTTGAGTTTCTGTCCATGCCTAGTTTCGATTGGACTAAAGTTTTACACAAGAAGTGCCCTTTTGTTTGTATTCTCATTATCATAGATATATTCTCATAATCATAGATTTATAGTTTATCATTTTGCCTCCATGCCTTCGTTCTCCTCCAACACAACTAGATTAGCCTCTTTTTTTAAGGATTTGGCAAAAAAATGTAATAAAATGGTATTTTATTACATTTTCTTTTCCATTAGTGTTTTTATCTTAGCTTTAGTTTTCTTGTATGATATTCACCTAGTAAACCTGCATTCCATTCCAGAGAAGACCAATCCTGAAACTTCTGTCATCTGCATCCAAGACAACGGTGAGTTTGCTCTATTATATGTCCCCATCTGTTTCAAAAGGATTCATTTATGAAAGGACTAGGCCTCTAGAAGGTTTGTCAGCATTGACACGAAACAGATGAGAAGCACAAGGAACATCAATAAATCAGCTTGAATCCGGCCTGTAGCGGTTGCACATGTGTTATAGGTGAAAAGGACACAGCTTTGGCAAAACTAGCAGGTTGATTAACAGTGCAGAATCCACACAGAAGGAAAAACCAGGAGCGATTCCAAGAGAGCTGAAAGTGCATTCACACACACTGATGATCAGAGATGCTTGAACATCCTGACACGCAGAGATTCCCCATGTGTTAACTCTAAACCGCACAAGGATTGAACTCAACCAGAGCGTGAAAAGAGGACATGAGCAACTCGTGGAAACAATTAATGAGACAAATCACACTCAACTATAGGTAAAGACTTTGCATTTAATTTACTCCAAGATAACCATTCTCTCATCATTTCTCACCCTTTGTGACTTTCTTTCTGCTATGAATGACAGACATAAGATGCTGTTACTGATGCAAGTATCCATGTCATATGAATATCAAATGCCAGCTCCATAACAGCATTTGACCTGTGCATATTTTAACTCATTTAACATCACTGTCACAACAAGCAATGGCATCATCATCCACTTTCCCTGGCATAATACTTAAGAGAATTTCTTTTCGGAGTGGAATTAAGTGTTTTGTAAGATTACACACATTATTCTTTCTGTGCGCAAGTCTCCCATAGAAATTAGACCCTGTTTATACCTGGTATTAAGATGCGTTTTGGTCGATCGAATCAAGTGAACAACAAAATACAGGTGTGAACAGGGGCTAAAACGCTTTGTGCTTGTCCACTGTTGACCAATTCCAGAGGTTGTTGAAAACCGGATTGCTTTCGAGGTGCAAACGCTCATGTGGTCAAATGCATTGGAATAGTCACAGAAGACCCTCTGCTCTCCATCTAGTGTTCTAATGCATTTACATTAAGGGAAGAGCGGGAGCCAGACGGATCTACTGAAAGAAGACAGAATCTCCTGATTAAAACAGAGGTGAAGAAGAAGCAGAAACAATCGATAGAAGCATTACTTACACACAATCATCAACGATAAACACAAATAAATCAAAACGATCAAAATTTCCCAGGATGAGCGATAGGACTGTGAAGCTTTTCTGTGAATGCAATTTTTGCTTAAAATGTTGCATCTTTTTTTTAATGAAACTTGCCCACATTGAAGTGTTGATAGAAAAAGATGCATGAAACTAAAATAAAATGTTTTTAAAATCGAAAGAGTTAAAGTACATGTCAAGTATGAAAAAATTACCTAAACAGGAACATAGTAAGATGACTTAAAGTGATAAAATAATGCATAAGTATGATGTCATGTTCACCCAAAGAAAACTTACAAGCATACTTGTATTATAAAACTATTAAGTTAGTACTCTGCTTCAAATAGTACATTTATAAACTAAAAATGTGCAAAGTATCTGAGTTGTAAACTATCAGAATACATATAAGTTGAAGTATAGTTGCAGTACAAACGAAAAACTTATTTGTAAATTACTTACAACTAGTTGTATTCAAATCTTAGAACTATTTCACTTTAAGTATACTAAAAATGTAACTTTTATACACTACAAAGTGGGTCAGTTTAATACTGAAATAATACACTTCTAGTACACTGATATTAGTATACTTGCTACTCAAAGTGTACTTAAAAATATACTTCACTTTAAGAATTCTTCATAAAATGAAGTGTGCTTATTTTTTAAGGGAACGCATCTTAATACCAGATGTAAACAGGCCCAGATCTGCAGATCTGCTTTACAACTTCGTTTCATAATTGACTCATTTTACAACATTAAAATTAAGTGGCTTTGAAACCATCTGCATTGTATAAAGTGCTTTATAAATAAATGTGTCTTGACATTCATACTGAAGCGTTTGTTCCCTGCAGGTCCTCTTCCTGAACCAAAGAGTATTTTTCTGGTTTACGTGCTGTAATGTTGAGAGAACGTACAAAAACAACAATATGCGCTAAGAAACACGCACTCGAAGAGAAAACATGGTCACATCAGTCCACAAGAATGATATAAAATCACCGTCGTTTATTACTGAGAATTTCTAATGAACAATAAAACAAAAAGTTGGAAAGCCACAGCCATAAAAGAAATGACATAAAAAAACAATCCGAGTGGTCTTTGATATATCGTTTATGGAGCCCAAGCCACGTGAGAGTCTGTTTCCTGCGTGAAATCCTAAAACCAATTGTTCTGGAAGACGTTGTCTAGTTTGTTCCTCGGCAACTCGACCTCCGCCCCCCCTGTGCGTTGGTTTTCTGCAGATGGGAGATCATTAAGTCTGGTTTTCAGCTATCACGTCACTGTTAAGTCCCCAATTGAACCCTTAAGTGGGGTCGGGTTCACTCGCACCAACCGCAGGACTCAATTCCACAGTCTTGTTTTGAAATGCTTTGTGACCTGTGACGGAACAGAGGTCAGATCCGCTGGTCTGGTCACAGAGAGCAAACCCATTTCAGCAGCTAGAAAAGAATAAAACAGCAGGAGTCGTGCAGTTAGACGGCCAGCGATTCATCTCAATTCAATCCAGAACTGCTTCCACATGCATGATTGGATGTTCAAAGTCTGGGCAGAATGAGAGAGATGAAGACAGAGGGTCGAATGCACTAACTAAACCACTCATTTACAGTGAATTCCTTCCAGTGTACTTTAATTGGCTGAAGAGGTTTGAGGTTTGTAATTCGGGCGCACGAATTATCAGTGTCTGTATCAGTGTCTCGTAATCAGACGCCTGCCAGACCTCGGTCAGTGAAGGGCGTTCATGCACACCTTTCACGCAACTCTCATATTATAAAGCAACTAGAATTTTACAGTTAATGAGGAAAGTGAAATCACAGGGTGCTTCCAGAGTGTTGCTATGCAGTTGCTAGGTGTTCTGGGTGGTTGCTATACTGTTGCCATGCACTTGTTAGTATGTTTTGGGTGGATACTATAGTGTTTCTAAGTAGTTGTTAGGGTGTTCTGAATGATTGCTATCCTGTTGCTAGTCATTTTGTAGGGTTTTCTGGGTGGTTGCTATTCTGTTTCTAGGTGGTTGCTAGGGTTTTCTGAGTAGTTACTATCCTATTGCTAGTTAGTTGTTAAGGTGTTCTGGGTGGCTGTTTCTAGGCAGTTGTTAGGCTGTTCTGGGTAGTTGTTATCCTGTTTCTAGGTAGTTGCTAGGGTGTTCTGGGTGATTACTATCCTGTTGCTAGTTAGTTGCTAGGGTGTTCTAGGTGGTTGTTATCCTGTTGCTAGTTAGTTGTTAGGGTGTTCTGGGTGGCTGTTTCTAGGCGGTTGCTAGGGTGTTCTACATGGTTGCTCTACTGTTTCTAGGCAGTTGCTAGGGTGTTCTGGGTGGTTACTATCCTGTTGCTAGTTAGTTGCTAGTTAGTTGTTAGGGTCTTCTGGGTGGTTACTATCCTTTTGCTAGTTAGTTGTTAGGGTGTTCTGGTGGTTACTTTCCTGTTGCTAGGGTTTTCTGGGTGGTTGCTATCCTGTTTCTAGTTAGTTGTTAGGGTGTTCTGGGTGGTTACTTTCCTGTTGCTAGGGTTTTCTGGGTGGTTGCTATCCTGTTTCTAGTCAGTTGTTAGGGTGTTCTGGGTGGTTACTTTCCTGTTGCTAGTTAGTTGTTAGGGTGTTCTGGGTGGTTACTTTCCTGTTGCTAGTTAGTTGTTAGGGTGTTCTGGGTGGTTACTTTCCTGTTGCTAGTTAGTTGTTAGGGTGTTCTGGGTGGTTACTTTCCTGTTGCTAGTTAGTTGTTAGGGTGTTCTGGGTGGTTACTATTGTGTTTCTAGTTAGTTGTTAGGGTGTTCTGGATGATTGCTATCCTCTTGCTAGTCAGTTGTTTGGTTTTCTGGGTGGTTGCAAAACTGTCTTTAGGTAGTTGTGTGGGTCTAATGGGTGGTTGCTAGGATGTTATAAACATCTGAGCACACGTTTAAGGTATTCTAATTAGTTGCTATGCTATTGCTAGGGTGTTGTGGTTGATTGCTATGGAGTTGCTGGGACATCCTGAGTGATTGATTACTGGCCCAGGTTCAAGTTGTTCTGACTGGTTTTTAGGGTGTTCTTGGTGGTTCCCAGTTTTCTGGTTAGTTGTTCTGTTGAATACTTTAAAGAAAGCTCAAACCCCAAGTGTGAGAAATCAAAGCAAGGTGTAAATGTATTAAAAGTCTAATTCTGCATTAACAGCAGCTTCTAAATGGAGCGACACAGGGCGGTCTCACGAGACCTATGCCGGAGGTAGTCATGTGATTCGTCACGCTCTGATTCCAAACATGGACTCCCATCATTTAATTTGTCTGTGGGGTCACGACCAGATGTTTGTACTGCATGGCTGCTCTGTGTGTGTGAGAGCATGCATGTTTCTGTATGTTCTTATGGGGGCTGAAATGTAAACAGATCTGGATTCTATTATGAGCGAGTTTAGTGCTGAAAATAGCAGACATCCGTCCTAGTTCACTGCAAGAGTTCAGAGGGAAACCCAGGAAAGCTCAGGGTGGCCTGAAGTTGACAAACAAGCCCATACCCCATCCCTTCACTTCTTCCCAATGGACATTGATAACAATCATAATTTCCCAATGATCTGAACTCAGTGTTGGGGACTTACTAACTAAAATTATCCATTTCAATGACAAACCAATTCTCCAACAAAGTTGTGTTGGTTCGTTCAGTTGGTTTCTTTTAATAAACAAGGTCAGGTGTTCATTGTACAGATAATTCATTATTGTTCATAAATATATATTTTATCAGACTGTTGTGTCATTTCATTTCAATAGCAATTAAAAAGGTTATCGCTCATCAGTTATCGAAATGCCTTATTTTAAAAAATGACACTGATAAGAGTAAAATTAAAAACATAAAAATGCTCTTTAAAAAAAACGTCAAATGGATTTAGAGGTTTTGCATCTGAAGTAAATTATAGGGAACACTTAAATCACTCATTGAATCAACGTCTGGCTGGGAGGCAATGAAACTGTGCTGGTTTTATTGTATTTAGTGTTTTGTAGCAATGTTAGTTTTGTATTTAGTGTAAACGTGCCTGTTCAATGCTGTCGGCCTAATTGAGATCCTCATTGGTTTTGTGCCAGAATTTAATTTGTGTACATTTTGTCTTGTTATTTTCACTTCACTGACAAGTAGCAAGTAGTTTTGCGAGCTAGTGTTTCAGAAGCTTCCCCAACACTGGTGAAGGGCTCGTGAATGTTGAAGAAACGTCTCTGTTATTGGTACAAAAGGTCAGTTTAAAGCAGATAGGATGCAGAATGCCAGGGAGAGACCCACACAATATCCCATGATCCCCCTGAGTCTCAATCAGAGATGACTTTCACATGACACTTTACATGCAGGAGTCAGTCCTCCATCGGGGTGAATCATCTTTCCTCGAACCGCCATCCAAGAGCTGGTGGGGGGTTTTAAGGACTGTTTTACTTGGAACTTGTTCACGGAAAAGCCTCCCAATAAGTGCTTTGTGAAAGATTGCTCTCAAAACCCTATAATGATTTTTGTGGTCATCAAGTCTTGAATATAATGCAGTCCATTTTAAGTGGGATAAACAGAAAAAAGCTTTTTGGTTTTAACTAATCTTTGAAATCTGAACACAACTTGAGTTCTTGGCTTACAGTCTACCGGATTGTTCTGGTCCCATGTGATCAGTCATAAAAGTCCATTAGAGTTTCCTTTGGTCTACATTTCAGTGGGAAAACAATGTCTCGGGATACAGTACATTTGATGAAGTAAAAAATATTAATGTCAAAGTTTCAGTATCACAGATGAATCATTATTCATTTCAAAGGTTTTGGAAGGTCTAACTTGGAAAAATATATGTGGGCTTTTGGTTTTTGTAAGCATTTACATTTAAATGATAAAGTCTGTTAAAATCTGGGACCATCTGTTGACTGACCAATGGGAGACATGGAGAGTATTTGAAAACATTTTTACACTTCTGTTTGATGACCTTACAAACCTCATCTTTAAAAATGTTCCTCTACATCCTGTAAAGCTATTCCATTCCCAGATGCTCAAAAGATGACTCAAAGAAATAAAAATAAATGCTCAAAAAGGGATTATATTGTAGCCACGGGAGGATTAGGAAGGATTAGGAAGCCTGAATGAGTTGAAACTTTACTTTAATAATAAACTCAAATAAAACCTTCAGAAATACAAACAAAAAGGTCACATCTTGTGCAAACCGAAGTGAACTGTCCACAGCATCCAACATTAGTGACAACGGACAAGACTGAAGGAAACACTGGGTAGATATACACAGGGTTTGATTAGACACAGGTGACAAGACTAATGAGGTAATTGATAACGAGACAGGTGGATGGAAAAACACTGGGAGAATCATGTGAGGAAACAGGAAGTGGGGGGAGACAAGACACAACTGTGACATATATATCATTGTCATTCATGCCAGTTTCTTGGCAGCGATTGGCTGTATATATGAGAAAACGAAGACCAGAGTCTCGAGTGGCATGAAACAACCAGACATTATCCAGTGAGCAAATTCTCAGTCTTCCATGACTTCTGAAACCTTTCACTAAACCTGTCAGATTCTGCCTTCAGCTGAATCAACTGAATGTCATTACATGACCAAAATAGCATGGAAACTTGTAGAATTTAATGTGGTTCAGCAATTTGCTCGTTCTAGTCAATTTGTAAACCAGATCATTTGACGTCGGTTTTTGTAACAGCTTTCTAATGCTCTTGTTCTTTGCAACCTCATGTTGCAACTCTCCGATCCAGGGCTTTTGTCAAAATCAGTTTTCTGAGAGTGTTTAATGATTTGTTCTTATTTTTGCAAGCTTCATCATCACCACTCAATTTCAATTTCACTTCGATTGTGCAATCAGCATCATTCAACCCTCGACTACCCAGGTATGTAAAGAAATTAACCTGTTCTAACCTGTTGTAACCATCCACTCGGATCTACCTCTGTTTTGTGTCATTAATCAACATGTCATGCTCCTTTAAAGTGAATTTTATGCTCTTAGTTCTTCTGGTATCTGAGTATCTGAGTACGTAAGTTTGTTAACTCTTTGCTGCCGCCAGCGTTTTTGAACAATTTCACTAAACTTTCATGGCCAAACATATTATGTTGTTTGCATATCTGAACATGCAATATATCAAAAGAAAGAACAGAGCCTCTGCTTTTAAACAAACAAACAAACAAACAAAAGCAATTTCATTTTAACGTCATGCATTTTTTAAATCGATACTTGAATATTGGTAAGTTTCATAAAAAAAGCAACATTTTCAGCAAAAAGCTGAGAAAAACGTGTTTACGCAATCAAAAAACAGATGGCGTAGATCGAGTCCATCAACACCAGCTAAAGCTACACAGTACTAAAAAATATTGTGTAATGCATTTCACATTATTTGTTCTGCAAGAATATTATGGAGGCATGAGGAAAGGTTATATTTCTGCCAAACTCCTTTTTTGACACGGAACAATTCTGACATAAGGTTGGCTGCTTTAACAGAAGCACACTGTTGATAATGCAAGTTTCTTATCAGTTGGGCCAGATGTGGTGAGAAACCAATACCGAGAATCGTTAGCCAGCTGCTCGTGTCGAACCCTGTCAAATGCTTTGATGAAATCAATGAAGCAAAAACATAGTGGCTGTGCTTTTTCAGGGATGATCCGCAGATTCATAATCCGATCGTGTGTTCCTCTTCTTGGTCTAAAGCCAGCTTGTTCAGGAGCAATTTCAGCATCTAATTTAGATGTATTCTATCCAAAATTACTCGTAACATGACATGTGAAACCAGTGCAATGGTTTGATAATTGCCTCACTGAGTCAAATCAAAACCGATTGTGTCCATTCTTCTGGCCAAATCGCATGGTCTCACATCTCAGTGCAGATCTCATGCAATCGAAGAAGTGTCACATCTCCTCCAAACTCCTCCGTTGCTACTGCATCCAGACCCGGTGCTTTTAACTGGAGAATCGCAGCAGGGCATGACGGATCATTATTCATCATTGACTGCTGTCAACACCGTCCATCCCTGAGTGACTGCGTTCATCTCTCTGGGTTTTGTCATGCTCACATTACAACATACACTCACATCACGCTGAGTTTTCATGCTGGATATCAGCTGGCATTCTGAAGCACTTTTCCAAATAGGACATTGGAAATTCCATCTTTGTGATTTTACATAAATGCAAAGTCACTAAAATCACCAAAATGGTTTGGAAAACCACCTGCTTTGATTGTTTATAACTAATGCAATGATTGATTTGTGTGTGTGTGTGTGTGTGTGTGTGTGTGTGTGTGTGTTTGTATACCATCCAAACTGTCATCAAGTCTAGGCGAATTTATCCATTACAAAAAAAAAGCTTTGAACTCATTTCCCATAATGTTTTGTGTATGTCTGGACAATTCCCACATGTTTCTTTTCTAATATCAGGTGTCAGTCACAGAGTTACATAACTGTTCCTTTGCATACATACAAGTGCATGTTATATAAGGTCCATAACTGTTATAGAGCAATAAAATCTCTGTCTTTGTTTGTGAAGTTGTGTATATATCACAAAAGCAGCCCATATTTAATAGATATATATAACTTATATAACTGACCCATTTTTGAAAATCATTTTATTGTTTAATCTGTGTGAGCCTCATAAAAGTCCAAATTTAAATTCTGATTTTATTTGAAATACACTTGCTGATTATCAAACTGGGGACAACAAATGTAAAAAAATAATAATAATAATAATAGATTTTTTTAAATAATATATAAAAATGTTACATTTTTAGCTAATTTTTCAGCTTGTACAACTTAGCAAGGTTAAGTGATGAGATTTTTTTTAAGGTGCAAAAACTAAGTGATTTAATATAATGCAATATAATACAATACATGAAAGTAGTTAATAAATAGTTAATTTCAAGAAATCCTCTACAAAACAAAATGCTGTAGAAACAATTTTCACTCATAAATTGAAATGCCTGTTTTTAGGAATGTAACGCAAACAAAAATGAAAAGTGAAATTTTGAAGTTTAGAATTGAAATATACTGCAATATTATTTTTTTAATGTTCTTATTAGAAAAAAATATTTTTTTACAATGTCTTTGATTAACAAATATTTGTTAATTTATTCATTTATTTTTATTTCTAATTGTACTCAATCCAGATAGAAATGTGATTGTTTTAAATTGTATTTAGAATTGTGAATATTGTAGAATTTGCTTTATAAAAGTATGTAATAAATTCTTGCATATTTCAGAATGGAGTGTTTATGATGGAAAGATGCTGAGAGATTCACAGTGTTGCTCAAGATCATTTTGCAGCACCTGACTTTCATTAAAATAGTGTATATGAGCCGTTTTTCACCATAACATGATAATTGAGCCCTGTTCATTTCAACGTAAACATTAGACCATCTGGATCTGGATTTTTGTGATTCATTTTTTATTAGACTGTCTGGACTTTGACAGCAGAAAAACAAGATTTCAGCTGCCAACTCTTGAATTGGTTAGAAACAGACACAGCGGCTGATGGTCTTCAGAGTTTTACAGCAAAGAGAAATGACAAAACTACTATTTCCTTAATATCTCACTTTTTCTTCTTGACATCAATGAGATTAAAACCGAGAACAGTTTGTTGTCTTGTTTAATACCCTGTTTTACTCAGGAATATGTTGAAAGGTGAATGTGAAGTGGGAGTTGCATGATGATTTTTGATCTCCAGCTGTTTCTCTGGGAAACAGATCCCATGAATCTCATTCATCTTCTCTAGAGGTTCAAATGAGTTCTTAATATCGCAAACTTTGGTCAGAAATGTCAAGATACCAAGGTCTGCAATCAAAATGAAGACACATCACAATTTTTGCACATCACAAGGGATCATTTGCATCTGTATTACAGCATGTAGAACAGCAGCTTCCTTTGTTAATGTAAGTGGTTTGTGACAAATAACCATGTCGAATTCTGGAACATTGAATTATACCCGCAGTCTTTTTCTCATTGCGTAACTATAGCACCATTGGGGTCGCCTCTAGAGCACAACTCCACATACAGGGCGACCCATCAGCCCACCAGCGGTGAGAGTCTGAAATATTGTTCAATGCATTTATTTGATTCCGTAAATGTAGAAATGTTTTCCATCTGCATGGCAAAAGTCTTGCAATGAATCTTTAGAGTCATGAAGCCAGTTTTATACGGCTATGAGCTGTTTTGAAGCCAAACATGTGCTAGATCTTGCAGTTTGGTCGGCTATGATAATAAAATATAGAAGAGCAAAATATAGAAGTTTAAAGAAGAGCATTTTTAAGTTGAAAAATATGAGAAAATTAGTGTTTGAAAACAAGAAATTAAAAAACAATATGCATGGGGAATCTGAATGTTTGCATCCGTTTTGGTGTCATACGTTAAACATTTTAAATAGTAATAACTTGTGATATATAATTACTTTGTCTTACTGAAATATGGTAGAAAACAGCAGTCTGTCTATTCCAAAAATTGTTCTGCAAAAGTTTCATGGGGTGTTGCTGTGCGGTGGGTGTTCTAGATGGTTGTTATGGTCTTCTGGTGTTTCTTGGGGTGTTGCCGTGCGGTCGGTGTTCTAGATGGTTGTTATGGTCTTCTGGGTGTTTCTTGGGGTGTTGCCGTGCGGTCGGTGTTCTAGATGGTTGTTATGGTCTTCTGGTGTTTCTTGGGGTGTTGCCGTGCGGTCGGTGTTCTAGATGGTTGTTATGGTCTTCTGGGTGTTTCTTGGGGTGTTGATGTGCGGTCGGTGTTCTAGATGGTTGCTATGGTCTTCTGGTGTTTCTTGGGGTGTTGCCGTGCGGCCGGTGTTCTAGATGGTTGTTATGGTCTTCTGGGTGTTTCTTGGGGTGTTGATGTGCGGTCGGTGTTCTAGATGGTTGCTATGGTCTTCTGGTGTTTCTTGGGGTGTTGCCGTGCGGTCGGTGTTCTAGATGGTTGTTATGGTCTTCTGGGTGTTTCTTGGGGTGTTGATGTGCGGTCGGTGTTCTAGATGGTTGTTATGGTCTTCTGGGTGTTTCTTGGGGTGTTGATGTGCGGTCGGTGTTCTAGATGGTTGCTATGGTCTTCTGGTGTTTCTTGGGGTGTTGCCGTGCGGCCGGTGTTCTAGATGGTTGTTATGGTCTTCTGGGTGTTTCTTGGGGTGTTGCCGTGCGGTCGGTGTTCTAGGTGGTTGCTATGGTCTTCTGGTGTTTCTTGGGGTGTTGCCGTGCGGTCGGTGTTCTAGATGGTTGTTATGGTCTTCTGGGTGTTTCTTGGGGTGTTGATGTGCGGTCGGTGTTCTAGGTGGTTGTTATGGTCTTCTGGGTGTTTCTTGGGGTGTTGATGTGCGGTCGGTGATCTAGATGGTTGCTATGGTCTTCTGGGTGTTTCTTGGGCTTTTGCCATACGGTCGGTGTTCTAGATGGTTGCTATGGTCTTCTGGTGTTTCTTGGGGTGTTGCCGTGCGGTCGGTGTTCTAGATGGTTGCTATGGTCTTCTGGGTGTTTCTTGGGCTTTTGCCATACGGTCGGTGTTCTAGATGGTTGTTATGGTCTTCTGGTGTTTCTTGGGGTGTTGATGTGCGGTCGGTGTTCTAGATGGTTGCTATGGTCTTCTGGTGTCTCTTGGGGTGTTGCCGTGCGGTCGGTGTTCTAGATGGTTGTTATGGTCTTCTGGTGTTTCTTGGGGTGTTGCCGTGCGGTCGGTGTTCTAGATGGTTGTTATGGTCTTCTGGGTGTTTCTTGGGGTGTTGCCGTGCGGTCGGTGTTCTAGATGGTTGCTATGGTCTTCTGGGTGTTTCTTGGGCTTTTGCCATACGGTCGGTGTTCTAGATGGTTGTTATGGTCTTCTGGGTGTTTCTTGGGCTTTTGCCATATGGTCGGTGTTCTAGATGGTTATGGTCTTCTGGGTGTTTCTTGGGCTTTTGCCATACGGTCGGTGTTCTAGATGGTTATGGTCTTCTGGGTGTTTCTTGGGCTTTTGCCATATGGTCGGTGTTCTAGATGGTTATGGTCTTCTGGGTGTTTCTTGGGCTTTTGCCATATGGTCGGTGTTCTAGGTGGTTGTTATGGTCTTCTGGGTGTTTCTTGGGCTTTTGCCATATGGTCGGTGTTCTAGGTGGTTGCTATGGTCTTCTGGTGTTTCTTGGGGTGTTGATGTGCGGTCGGTGTTCTAGGTGGTTGCTATGGTCTTCTGGTGTTTCTTGGGGTGTTGATGTGCGGTCGGTGTTCTAGGTGGTTGCTATGGTCTTCTGGTGTTTCTTGGGGTGTTGCCGTGCGGTCGGTGTTCTAGATGGTTGTTATGGTCTTCTGGGTGTTTCTTGGGGTGTTGATGTGCTGTCGGTGATCTAGATGGTTGCTATGGTCTTCTGGGTGTTTCTTGGGCTTTTGCCATACGGTCGGTGTTCTAGATGGTTGCTATGGTCTTCTGGTGTTTCTTGGGGTGTTGCCGTGCGGTCGGTGTTCTAGATGGTTGCTATGGTCTTCTGGGTGTTTCTTGGGGTGTTGCCGTGCGGTCGGTGTTCTAGATGGTTGCTATGGTCTTCTGGGTGTTTCTTGGGCTTTTGCCATACGGTCGGTGTTCTAGATGGTTGTTATGGTCTTCTGGGTGTTTCTTGGGCTTTTGCCATATGGTCGGTGTTCTAGATGGTTATGGTCTTCTGGGTGTTTCTTGGGCTTTTGCCATACGGTCGGTGTTCTAGATGGTTATGGTCTTCTGGGTGTTTCTTGGGCTTTTGCCATATGGTCGGTGTTCTAGATGGTTATGGTCTTCTGGGTGTTTCTTGGGCTTTTGCCATATGGTCGGTGTTCTAGGTGGTTGTTATGGTCTTCTGGGTGTTTCTTGGGCTTTTGCCATATGGTCGGTGTTCTAGGTGGTTGCTATGGTCTTCTGGTGTTTCTTGGGGTGTTGATGTGCGGTCGGTGTTCTAGGTGGTTGCTATGGTCTTCTGGTGTTTCTTGGGGTGTTGATGTGCGGTCGGTGTTCTAGATGGTTGCTATGGTCTTCTGGTGTTTCTTGGGGTGTTGCCGTGCTGTCGGTGTTCTAGATGGTTGCTATGGTCTTCTGGGTGTTTCTTGGGCTTTTGCCATACGGTCGGTGTTCTAGATGGTTATGGTCTTCTGGGTGTTTCTTGGGCTTTTGCCATATGGTCGGTGTTCTAGATTGTTGCTATGGTCTTCTGGGTGTTTCTTGGGGTGTTGCCATACAGTCGGTGTTCTAGATGGTTGTTATGGTCTTCTGGGTGTTTCTTGGGCTTTTGCCATACGGTCGGTGTTCTAGATGGTTATGGTCTTCTGGGTGTTTCTTGGGCTTTTGCCATATGGTCGGTGTTCTAGATGGTTATGGTCTTCTGGGTGTTTCTTGGGGTGTTGCCATGCGTTTGTTAGGGTTTTTTAGATTGCTCCTAGGACATTCTTTGGGAGTCGTTTAGGCACTACTGTGTGAAAATCTTCTATTTTTTTTCACCAGTGTTCTGCTCCATCAGGGCATTCATGATGTAAGGAATCGTTCAAGTCTGGAACACAGAATCTGCAGGACAATGTACACACTGACATTTCATATATAATACGTTTTTTTCAGTTATTAACTGTCAGTATGAGTAATAATAGCGATTTTTGATCTGGTAAAATATTAAATTATGCCCAGAAAATCTTGAACTAATGTGGAGTTGTCCTGAAGTCAAACATAAGGAACTCATATCTTTGGCTTCGTCTTGAGAATAAACTCACACACGCTCTTCCCATTGTCCAGACTTCAACCACAGGATGCGGTCTTTCTGGGAATAGACTGTCTATGTTTCGTGTCCCTGTTCTGATGGGAAGTTTAGGACTCTTTTTACAGACTATGTGATGTGCGGGTCGTGATTTATGGTCTTGGTGACAGAGATCAGCATTAGTTCTCAGCACTGCCACTGGGATCGCTGAGTTCATGCATGTGGTTTGATATCAGTCATCAGATTGATGTCGCGGCTCTCGCTCATCAGAGAGTCATATGTGCATCTCTGAGTCAAGGAGAATATACAATAAGAATGTATTATGACCTTGATCTGTGAGCAGCAAAAAATCACTAAGAAATGTCATTTTTATAAATTATAAAATTAGTATTTTTATACTAATTAATACTAAATTATAAATTAGATTTTGCATATAGAAAATGACAATATTTTTATGGCCATAAATATTTATTTATTTAATAAAATGAATGTCCGTCCATCCATCCATTCATCAAATGTAATACAAAAACTTCTACAGAATGTATTAATACTTAAATTATTTTAAATTATTCTTTATATCAGCATAAATCAGATTCAGTGTAGCAAATACTAACATGATGTATTTTTTATTGCAAATAAAATGATTTTTGTAATATATTGTATGTATATTTGAAAAAATTATATATATATGAGAATATATATATTTTTTATATTTCAAATATATATATATATATATATATATATATATATATATATATATATATATATATTTGAAATATAAAAAATATACATATTCTCATATATTCGTGAAAATAAAATAATATATATATATTTTATTTTATTTTGTAAGGTATTGCATATATCATTAAAATAAGAAATAATTGTTAAATTTACAACATAACAAATTTGATGTGATCCCTCTAAAAAAAGAGCTGAATGAAAATCCACTTTTCATGGATGTGGGTTTGGAGCGGCATGAAGGTGAGTAAATATTTACACAATTTATATATATTTTTGGGTAACTATTTTTTTTAATATATTTTTAATCTCTGAGTTATACATTTTACTCCACCAAAAGGTTAAATGTAGAGAATGAGGGAGTTTTCGGCAGGCAGAGACACGGTGTAATGCACCTAAAAGGGAAGAAAACAAGGCAAAGTGAAGCAAATATTTGAAGAAGACTGGCATTCAGGATGGAACGAGTATTAATAGGCTTTTATATCCACCTTTCCTACATATCCCTCTTTACCTCTAAAAAAAGACAAGTAGAAAGGGATTAATGGGTGACTATCCTCTGCGTTAAACCCACAGAAAAAGAAAGAAGGATGATGTTACATATCCAGTTCCATTGCTTCAGCATTAATAGAGACCAGCATTACATCTCAATTAAAGATGCGTGAGGTTTATCCATTGTAACAATGTGTGGTTTTAATATGAACAAGGCCTCCCAGAACGCTTTACATGCTTTTGGCTGATTTGGCTCATGTGCAGAAGGAAAACAACAACAATATGGATAGCAAATAATACAATGCAACTGCAATAGCAAAATAAGAATAGAGTTGTTCAGCATTGCCTCATCTTCAACAAACAAGAACAAAAGTGCGCAAACTAAAGAAATATATGCAAACTGTGTGTTTATTTGATTTGATTTATTTATCGTGCTTTGAGAAGTAAAGATGTGGAGAACTGCTCCCGGCCGGGCATCACTGGCTGAAGAAAATGCATTATTTATTGCACAAATATATTCATGCACTTTAGCTGCAGTACATTAGTCTCTTGCACAGTCACATGCAGCCTTGCTTGTTTTATTTTCAATGCCTTTTCTTTTTGTCTCGTGCTGTGAGGATTTATTTCAGATGAATTGCAGGTTTTGCAAAGTCGCTTAAAGCTTCTGAAGTCTTAATTCACATTGTCTTGATGAAACGGAACAATTGCTTCTGCCTCAACAGACCATAAACACAAGATTGCGCAACTCAAACTTGAAAGAATGTGTTTTAGTACACGAATAACAAATCTGCCTTAGTTTATACGATTTAGTTGTTTTCTTGTTAGATCCTCTTGTCAAATGTGCTTCATGTGGTAATCTGTGTGTGTGTGTGTGTGTGTGTGTGTGCGGGCGCGAGCGCGAGCGCGCGCGTGTGTGATTGATTTACCAATCAGAAATCCTGTTTTGACTTTTCTAGGACATTTTGTTTAGTCTTTGCCAGAGACCGCGATGAACAATATTTAATACAGGTTTCCTAAACTATTGTTAGGCTCGGCTATAAAATATATAATTGGCTATATTGTTCTTTTGTTCATTAAAACTTGTAGTAATGAAGTGTGGATTGAGAGAATTGGTTGTTTTAAATGAATCTGTCCATCTATCTATCTATCTATCTATCTATCTATCTATCTATCTATCTATCTATCTATCTATCTATCTATCTATCTATCTATCTATCTATCTATCTATCTATCTATCTATCTATCTATCTATCTATCTATCCATCCATCAATCACTTCTTTCATTGTATTTTATTTCAGAGATGCCGCGTTTGTGATTATTTATGATTCTGTTCTGTATGGGAATGTGTCACGTACAGGAGACTTTAACGGGGGTGTTTTCTCCCAGGTCCGGTGGGCGGGGGGTTTGTCTGTATGTAAGTTAACTATAGGCCTGGATTGAGCTGCTGAACACGGGTGGGTTTGGCTCCGCGTGAGGCGGGTTTAAAAGGCTTTCAGCAGGACCACGGGCAGTCGAGGAGAGACCTTTGAAGATCTGGGTTGCGCGGGCACGAGTTGGGCTACTAACAACCTGTAAGAGTCTCGAGCTCTGGCAAAATGGGGATAAGTAATGATTCAACCCTTGCGGGATTTAAATCTTTATTGTTTTGGTTACTAACACAGATATTTAATCAGTAATCTCTGCTAGCAGACTAGCGCGCAACAGGACACCGGAGTCTCCATTTACGCACGGAAAGTGCGCGCATTTTTACGCGTTAAACTGCTGTTGTTTTTCACAACCCGTGCAATGGGAAACCTGAGGAACACCTCGCACCCGCTCAACACCACAGACCCGTACGGACGCGACGAAGAGGTCGCCAAAATCGAGATCGCGGTCCTCAGCGTCACCTTCGCGGTCGCCGTGATCGGGAACTGCAGCGTCCTGGTGGCCATCCACAACACCAAGAAGAAGATCTCCCGCATGCACCTGTTCATTAAACACCTGAGCCTAGCCGACCTCGTGGTCGCGTTTTTCCAGGTCCTTCCACAGCTGTGCTGGGAAATAACCTTCCGATTTTACGGCCCGGACTTCTTGTGCCGGATCGTGAAGCACCTGCAGGTGATGGGCATGTTCGCGTCCACATATATGATGGTTATGATGACTCTCGATCGATATATCGCCATCTGCCACCCCCTCAAGACCCTCCAGCAGTCCACCCGGAGGTCCCACATCATGATCGGGGGCACGTGGATCAGCAGCCTGCTCCTCAGCACCCCTCAGTACTTCATCTTCTCCCTCAGTGAGATCCAGAACGGCTCTGATGTGTTCGACTGCTGGGGCCACTTCATCCAGCCCTGGGGACCCCGCGCGTACATCACCTGGATCACAGCGGGGATATTCCTCATCCCGGTGATCATACTAATGACCTGCTACGGATTCATATGCCACAGCATCAGGATGAACATCAGATATAAGACGAAGAAGACGCCGACTGACGGCGCGCACAAGAGCGGGCTGATCGGGAAGATCTCCGTGAGCAGCGTCACCACCATCTCCAGGGCGAAGCTGCGCACTGTCAAGATGACGTTCGTCATCGTCCTCGCTTATATCATCTGCTGGGCGCCGTTCTTTACCGTGCAGATGTGGTCGGTGTGGGACAAGAACTTCAGCTGGGACGGTGAGTGAAACTCGCGTGCATCTTGCTTTTTTAGTATTAAATGTGCAGTCAGATCACATGGAAACCACACGTTTAAATATATTTAATTTGCAAACATTTTTGAACGTGGCTTTCCTGTGTCTCAGACAGTAGAGAGTGGCGCTTGCAACATCAAGGTCAGGGTTCGATTCCCAGGGAAAGCAAGAACTGATTAGAATGTTTCTTGAATGCAATGCAAGTCAATGTTGATAATTCATCCAAATGTATATTACTGTATATAATTCTTAACAGATTCATGTACATTTAAAGAGTTAAAAATGTAATGCACAAATTATTTTCATGCACATTTATTTTTATAAAGGGTAACATTTTATAATGGCTTCTCTAATTTTAACATAATATTTAATTTAAGTATCACGTTATGCTGTATAATGAACCATAGATTAATGAACATGCAACATTTGATAATGATCATTAAATATATTATGTAGAGTTAACAGAGTTAAAATATCATTATTTCGTTCATATTTTATATTTGCATATTGTAAACATTAAATATAATGCTGAATATGCATGTATAAATAAGTAAATAAGGTTTAAGTCATTTTAACTTAAATTATATATATATATATAATTTAAGTTAAAATGACTTAAACCTTCTAGTTGATTGTACTGAAATTTAAAGCAGCAACTTTCTCTTTTCAGAATATTTTTTTCTGTCACATTTAAATAGAAATGAGGTATGAATGCGGTGACATTTAAACACATTTCAACCTAAAATCCTACTAAAAAGTGCTTATATGTATTGTATTGTTTTAATATAATAGCACAACAGCTTTGTGAAGTTTAAATTTAAAGTGCAACAAATGGCTGCAAGTGGAAAGAAGTGATAATGCGTTAAATATAGTCTCTCTGATATGCTTATAAAGATCATTTGAGTAATGAAGTCAGGAGACCAGAATAGAGCGCCCAAACCAAACATCTGCAGAGGGTTTATGATGTGTCTTTCCACATGAGGTTATGGGATGTTTATCCAACCCTATTTCACCCCATTTTCACCTATAGTTCAACACAAATTGCTTTGTTCTAAACAAATTAATTATTAGTTTAGTCATAAACTATATTATATTTATTTATTTTTAAAAGTTATATTTATTTGTAGTAATAACTGGTGATGGCAGATCACACAGATGTATGTATATATATATATATATATATATATATATATATATATATATATATATATATATATATATATATATATATATATCTCAGTTCTGCTCCTGGAAGCTGATTGGCTGATACAGTGACGTTAGAAGCTGATTGGATGATGCATGTTCTAAAATATTAATACAGTGTTGCATTCTAGATGAATTACCATTGCTTTGTTGCTTGCCAGCAGTGAGACTAATGAACTGTGTTACTTGTGGAAAGTATTGTTCTGATTATAAACATTAAAAGGCATCATTTATTGCACATGTGTGTATGAAATGTAATGTTGATGTGTTGATCTAGATTCAGAGAACACGGCCGTCACTCTGTCTGCGCTGCTCGCCAGTCTGAACAGCTGCTGTAACCCGTGGATATACATGGTGTTCAGCGGACACCTCCTGCACGACTTCACTCACTGCTTCCCCTGCTGCCATCAGATCCAGCAGAGCTTCAGGAAGGAGGACTCGGACAGCAGCTTACGGAGAACCACGCTGCTCACCAAAATCACCAACCGAAGCCCCACCTGCAGCTCGGGCACCTGGAAAGAGCTCGATCACTCCCCCAAATCTGACAGGTCGGCCCCGGCCAGGACGTGACGCACGCGGCCCTTGGGAATGTGACTTTATTTATCGGCTCTTTGCTGAGCCGAGCTCTGGATGAGAGAACACACACAAGCTCAGGAGAGTTCGTTCTGTTTCACTTAAGCATCAAGCATTTCTCTTAAATCTAAAAACAGTCATCCAGTGCAAGTACGGAGCTGTGAAATGAATATGGAGAGCAGATCGGATCATTTAATGAGAAATGTCTGAGTTATTTAACTTTTTATTGCAGCTGAGCACAGTTTGAGACACTGTTCCTCTTCTGAAATCTTGCTCTCTGATTCAGATAAAGTCTTCATTGCTGTCGTCAGAGAGAAGTCTCTTCTGCTCACCAAGACTGCATTTATTTGATCAAAATTACAGTAAAAATGTGAAATAATATTAGCATTTAAAACAGCTGTTTTCTATGTGAATATATAGTAAAGTGTCATTTATTCCTGTGATTAAAGCTGAATTTATTAGATGATAAATACAGTAAAATAGTGTAATATTATATCAGTGTAAAACAGCTGTTTTCTATGTGAATATATAGTAAAGTGTCATTTATTCCTGTGATTAAAGCTGAATTTATTAGATGATAAATACAGTAAAATAGTGTAATATTATATCAGTGTAAAACAGCTGTTTTCTATGTGAATATATAGTAAAGTGTCATTTATTCCTGTGATTAAAGCTGAATTTATTAGATGATAAATACAGTAAAATAGTGTAATATTATATCAGTGTAAAACAGCTGTTTTCTATGTGAATATATAGTAAAGTGTCATTTATTCCTGTGATTAAAGCTGAATTTATTAGATGATAAATACAGTAAAACAGTGTAATATTATATCAGTGTAAAACAGCTGTTTTCTATGTGAATATATAGTAAAGTGTCATTTATTCCTGTGATTAAAGCTGAATTTATTAGATGATAAATACAGTAAAACAGTGTAATATTATATCAGTGTAAAACAGCTGTTTTCTATGTGAATATATAGTAAAGTGTCATTTATTCCTGTGATTAAAGCTGAATTTATTAGATTATAAATACAGTAAAACAGTGAAATATTATATCAGTGTAAAACAGCTGTTTTCTATGTGAATGTATTGATAAGTATTCATATTGTTGTTGTGGAATCCATGATACACTACCCTTGATCAAAAGTGAACGTAAAGGCATTTATAATGTTACAAAAGATTCTATTTCAAATAAATGCTGTTGTTTTGAACTTTATATTCAGTGAAGAAATAAATAAATTCAGATTTAATCACAGGAATAAATGACACTTTAGAAAACAGCTGAAAACAGCTGTTTTACACTGATATAATATTACACTGTTTTACTGTATTTATCATCTAATAAATTCAGCTTTAATCACAGGAATAAATGACACTTTACTATATATTCACATAGAAAACAGCTGTTTTACATTCATATAATATTTCATAATTTTTACTGTGTTTTTGATCAAATAAATGCAGCTTTGGTGAGCTGAAGAGACTCTTTCAGAAACGTACCAGTAAGTATTTTTCATCTAAATTCTTGTTTATTGTGTAGAAACATCTTACAAAAGGGCACTTGAGGTTGTTTCAGTATATTCTGAATATATTCCTGCCACCGCATGCCATGCTTAACAACTCCCAGCATCTACAACCTCTCACACCGTATTGCTTCTATAGATCATTGTCTATTATGGAAACAGTGGGAACATGGAAAACGCAGTAAATCTCTTTAGGGACCGCGGCACAATGAGTCCTGCGAGGCATTTCCTGCGATAAGCGTCTACTTAAGCCGGGCGCTGCATGTATTCTGGCCCTGATTACGCGACCCTCACGCCAAAGTAAACCCAACACCTGCTGCCAGGGACAAACCCGAGAGAGCGTGTGGATTTCACACTGGAAGCAAAATATAGCAGTTTCCAGAAAATAAATGAATGTTGCACTAAATAAAACACAGGAAACGCTCTGCTTTATGAAATATTAACGTCACTTTGGCTGTTACAGGGTTGCATGAAACCTTCCGGCCATGAACCGTATCAGATTTTCTGATAAATGAATGTTTTCACATGGCCAAGCATGTATTTACTGGTCATTTGTCCAGTTTAGGACTCTTTTCAGGTGTTTTAATGTAGAAATACGAAGATGTTTACGTCTGCTTACGTATATATTAAAGTTGTAAATAAATGCACATCGATAACAGAAATCAGATATGTTTTGTTAAAGTCAATATTGAAATGCTCGGGATTGTTGTGGCAACTTCCCTGCCAACTTTAAATGTGTTGCACCTCTCACAAATGTCTGAGTGTATCCATGTGCCAAATCCAATAAATCAAACCTTCAAGAAATATTAGTTCTGGATCTGTGGTGACAAATGTGTTTTTAGCAACCGAGCCGTTTCTAGCGCTCTTCATCACTGTCTGCCATTCAAATGCAACTTTAGACCACAAATACAGTTTCATGATGAACTTGTTTTTATGAGCTTTTTATTATTGTACAAGTGTGATTGAAATGCTTTCAGAGAGCAACCGGCGGACGAACCGGCTAACCGGTGTTATAGTTTAATGAAAGAACCATTTCTGTTCGCTCACAAACTCCACATGAACAACACAAGTTGGACTAATGACCATAATGTTTCTTCTTTTCTAAGTGTTTTTGCAAATGCAATCTCAGACTCTTCATCACAATGCAATTTGCCTACTTGGATCCTTTCCAAACATCCCATAATAGCTCGAGAGTTTCCTGTTTGTTTCCTGTTTAAGGATGCATGTTCTCTCTCCTGAATTAACCAACTTTTCTCCTTTCCAGTCTGTGAGTCCAGAGACGAGACAGCTGTGGTCAGTTAGTGAGTGTGTGTGTGTGTGTGTGTGAGAGAGAGTGTGTTTGTGAGTCTGTGTGTTTGCGTGTGTGAGTGTACGTGTATGTGCGTGCGTGCGTGAGTGAGTCTGTGAAATAGAGAGTGTGTGTGTGTGTGCGTGTCTATGTGTGTGTGTCTGAGTGTGTGCATGTGTGTCTATGTGCGTGAGCGTGAATGTGTGCATGTATGTGTGTCTATGTGCGTGTGTGTGAGTAAGTGTGTGCGTGTGTGCGCGCGTGTGTGAGAAAGAGTTACAGTCTCCCAAGCTTCTCACATCAGACTCTCATGTTTTTTAACATTCTCTCCTGCCACCTTTGACCTTCATGTATTCCAGACACCCGCGACCCGGGAACAAATTATGCCAGAAAGTGCTTCATGTAACTCATGTAAGTTGTTTTGTGTCTGATGGACGATGAAGATGAAGAAGAGATGTGACGTGAAAACTAAAACCACATTGTGTTTTCTTAATGATTTCCATGCAGTCTTCCCTGATGAAACATGAAATGTTTGGTGGTCTTAGCTGGTTTATAGTGGTTTTGATGTTCTGTTGTCATAAACAAAAAAATATATAAACCATTATTTCTATTTCTACTGTTTAAAACTGAGGGTTGTTTATCAGCGAATCTTTAACATCAAAGGAATCTTTCCACTGGAAATGCAGTAGAAAAAGTTATTTTTAGTATATTTAGTATATATCTAATTACTTAAAAGCAGGCCAATCATTTCATTTTTCCATCATGTTTGTAAATTCAAAACGTTATTTTAAAGCATGAATCATTATTAATGCAGGTGTAATTGTAACTTCTGCACCTCTGAAACACAACGATGAACTTTATTGTCAGTGATTTGATTAACAGCTCTTTATAGTGTCTCAACTGTATTTATTGATTAAGTATGAGACATTTCTCCGACAGTAGATTCGATCTTTTCGAGGATTTTGATCTGCTCTTGGTCTCGGTTTAGGTGGTCTTTACACAACACTAGTTTATTGCATCTGCCTCGTCTGATAACAAACCCTGCAAGAAGTTGCATAAATCAGATTAGATCTTTCCAAATGTAAAAAGTTTTGTGATTTCACCATGAGGCTGAAGCTAACAAGCACCCGTAGCCCTTCTGAAACCATCAATCCTTCCATGTGAAAACCAGAGGTCAGTGTAACCCATGTGTTTCCTTCAGCAGGGTTATTTAAGGCTCTCTGTGGTTGTCAAACACTCTTCACGGTCCAATTAATATTTCCTGCAACTATAATTTCTCATGTTCCCGTCTTGCTGCTGAATGATCAGATGAAAGCCCACAGGTCTGGTTTTCTCTTGGCTCATTCCAGCCGAAGAAAGCCTGCGGTGCTTTTCCGATGATGAACAGGCCTTTGTTCCTGAAGCTGAAGCTGATCGGAGTATTACGGTGAAACAGAAAGCTGAGCGGAGCCATATTGCATGCAAGGTTTCTTCTTCTTCAGGTCTGGTTTCACTCCTAAAGAGGCTTTAGTATTAAACATGAGCACATTTTGCCTCATCTCTATGTTCATAACCCATGTCTTGATGATTTTACAGGTTGTGTTTTCCACCCATTTCTTCTTAGTTTCAAGAACAAAAATATTTTTCTACTATAAAGAACCTTTTGTGCAATTGAAAGGTTCCATGGATGTCGAAGGTTCTTTAAACAGTAAAGGTTTGTAAATGTACAACAAGACATTGGCCGAGGACTCGCGTCTGCATTTTTGCTGTCTTGCGTAGAGCTCGTGTCTGGCCTAAAACTCCAAAACAAGTCGCTCTGATCACGACGTTTCCTCTCAGAATTAGTCAGTTTGACAGTCTTTGGCTCGTTCCTGTTCCGCCGAACATGTTGAACTCTTTAGCTGTTAATGAAAGCATGTTTTATAAACAGGGCATATCAGACATTCGAAAATCTGTTCTGATCAAACTCAGACATTTTAACTTTGTTAATTAAGTTGGCTTGAGAAAGCCAACTTACTGAAATGCTATTTAAACATGACTATTATTATTATTAATATTTTTAAATGAACTGACACACTAGGCCTTTGATCTGCTTTTCAATCTCTCTTTCTGTATCCCTCTATCAAGCTAAAACATGCTAACAATGAGTTAAATCATGCTAGTAACATCTTAATGTGTTAAAACATGCTAGCAACATGCTAACGATGTGTTAAATTATTCTAGCAACATGCTAACGATGTAAAATCATTCTAGCAACATGCTAACGATGTGTTAAATCATTCTAGCAACATGCTAACGATGTGTTAAATCATTCTAGCAACATGCTAACGATGTGTTAAATCATTCTAGCAACATGCTAACGATATTAAATCATTTTAGCAACATGCTAACGATGTGTTAAATCATTCTAGCAACATGCTAACGATGTTAAATCATTCTAACAACATGTTAACGATGTTAAATCATGCTAGCAACATGCTAACGATGTGTTAAATCATTCAAGCAACATGCTAACGATGTTAAATAATTTTAGCAACATGCTAACGATGTGTTAAATCATTCTAAGCAACTTCAAAGATTGTCCTGACAAACTCTGTTAAGGTTCAGTGGTTTAAAATATTTCTATAAAAATGTCTAGTATAATTTAAGAATTTCATATTTTGCCAATATTTTAAAACAAACGTCCCCATTTCAGGGACATACAAATGGACTGCACTGAGTGATCCTTGTAAAGCTCATGATTCATATTAATGTCTCAATATAGCTTGATGACTGATGACGATTCGTGTCCATTATTATGAAAGGCTGTCATAATAAAGGGATTGTTGCATTAATTTTAACAGTGCAATTTGTTATCAGACATCATTAAGGGAGGATTGTACCATTATACTGGCTCACACATGAGAAAGAAGCTCTTTAAATGCACATATGGCTTTTGAATATTGGATTTCTGTCTTGTATTGATGGAGATTAATTGCTTTCTCTCTTCAATAGAACAGACTCCTTTCCATTTGCTCTTCCAGATGAATTCGTCAGATTTGGCCGTTCCAGTACGTTCTGTATGTCTATCTGAGGGCTTGAGGGCTTCATTTATAACTTTTTATAATGTGCATTTATAACACTTTAGGTGTGCATTCTCTCAGAGATTTTAACTGTATATGACAAGGAGCATGAAATCTCAAAACAAGGTCCATCCAGCGTAATTTAATCACAATCCCATTGTCTGACCCAAAACCAGAGCTCTGTATTCTCATGATAAAAACTCCAGCTGTTATGAACATTAAGCGATCAAGAAACTCCTCCATTGTGTATGGACCAACATTACACAAGAGTCAACGCTTACACAACCATCAAAGCCATTCATGTTGTTGTGGAAAATTTTCTGTTCCTCTTGAACTCATCTGTAGATGATCTGAGCTCAGTGATGCGTTCGGGACATTAAGCTTTGATTTTCACTTGTTTACAGCACATCGATCCCATAGGTCTGAAGGTTTATGGTACTTTTTGTTGTGTAATTTATTAGAAGTGTAAAACGTATTCCTAACCATCCACTTACTAAACACTCAGAACCTCTAAGAAAGTGCATGGCAACACCCTAGCAACCACCCAGAACACCTTAGCGACTGCATAGACAAGGCCTTAGCCACCACCCGAACCACTTCAGCAAGTGCATAGCAACACCCTAGAAGTTATCCAGAAAACCTTATTAATACAATACAAACACCCAGAATATCTTAAGTGCATGGCAACACCCTAGTAACCACCCAGAACACCTTATCAACTGCATAGGAATGTCTTAGCCACCTCCCAAAACACTTTAGCAAGTGCATAGCAACAACCTAGAAGCCATCCAGAAAACCTTATTAATACAATGCAAACCCAGAATATTTTAGAAAGTGCATAGCAACACCCTAGCAACCACTCAGAACACCTAAACAAGTGCATAGCAATGCTCTAGCTACCATCTATAACACTCTATCAAGCACACTGGAATGCCTAAACAATCATCGTGTAAACCTTATTAACCAACCACACAGAACACTTTATTAAGCACATAACAATGCCCTAACAAGCACCCAAAGCAACTTCAGTAGGAAAACAACAGAACCCCTCCATAAATGCGTCACAATGTCCTAGCAACCAGCCAGAACACTTCAGCAAATCCATAGAAATGCCCTAGCAGCCACTCAGAAAACATTATCAACACAATACAAACCACCCAGAACATCATAGAAAGAGCATAGCAACACCCTAGCAACCACCCGGAACTTCACACCTTAGCAACTTCAGTGCAACACCTTAGCAACCATTTAACAGTGGGTGATTATTAGTCATAATAAGTTTGTGGAAATCACCTCATGGTTTCACGTTACAGACATCGAAGCCCATTTGAAATCCTGATGAAAGTCTTTTCCAAAGTTTTCTCCCACTGCTGCTCATTATGAACTCCCATTCCATAACAACAGGCCGTTTGTTATTCTTCACCCGCTGTTGCCGTGGGAAACGTTCATTAAGTGTTGGGAATGTTCAGCAGAGAAGGAGAGTGATTGATTGAGTGACAGGAGGGAAGTCGGAATCTTAAATTAATTCTTTGTGTACATTAAGCAAATGTCCCAGTGAGATAAATGAGCATTTCCCAGAATTCAGTGCCGACTGCAATAACAGTCCCATCCTATAGTGGAACACAAACACATTTGTCTTTATCAAATCATATGTTTTTACACAAAATAAGCTGCTTCTGAGAGAATGTGTACGATTGACTTGAGCGCATCAGCAGATATTATATGATGAACTGGATAAAAATTCATTTTTAGATATTCTTCCCATTTATACATGCACTTCATGCACCTATTTTTTACTATTTAACTAACAAGATATTTAGGTAAGTTTAAGACAGGTAAGTGAAGAAATTAAAATCCCAACTGTTTTTCCAAAAATCAAACTTTCAGGAGAATGTTTTTAATTACACTGCAAAAAATGAAAACTTGAAAAAAAAAAAATCTTGAAATAAGGCAATAAATCTTGTTTTCTGAGATAAATAAACTCGCTTAGAACTAAAAATAAAAAAAGATTATTTTGCTTGTTTTGAGAAAATATAACTTGAATTTTCTTACTTAAAACAAATGGCCAATTTTGGTGATTTCATTAAATGAATTAAGGATGTTTTTTAAGTGAACGGTATATTTTTGCATTGGTTTCAAGACATTTGAACTGCTTGAATCTAGTTATAATTTTTTTTTAAACATTTTTTATACAATTTTTATTTTTACAAAATTGTTCTTGTCTTAAGTAGTTTCTTTTAGATATTTGTAGTTTTAATAATCCAAAAGCCAATGGAAAAAAAAAATCTATTGGGTTTTTGTTGAGGAATTCTCACTGGTCATCCGGGTACTTTTTAATAAATTCTGTGAACATATTTCTTTGTTCACATACTGTTTTTCATCAACTATACAGTAGGGAAGCATGGGTTTTCAGATGCTGCCAATCACTCAAAATCCCTAAACGGTTGTGATGCATAGCATGAGATATAACGCGTGCAATGGAAGCCTAAATTAAGTCATTATTTTCAGCACAAAATAGTCATTTATATGTAAATGAGGCTCATTTTAGAGCGTGCTGGACTCACTGATGAATTACTGTTCACAGAAAGCACGTTGTAAATGAATGTCAGGTTTGTAGATATTGTCAATCGATCATTGCAACAGTAACTGTCGCATTTGCATGTTTGTTTATATTCATGCATTTATCAGATGTTTTTATCCAAAGCGACTTCGATTGCATTCAAGGAACATATTGAATCAGTTCTTGCTTTCCCTGGGATCAAACCCATGACGTTGGCGTTGCAAGCACCAATGCTCTACTGATTGAGCTACAGGAAAGCCTATATGTTTTTTCATGGCAGATCGTTGTTCCACGAATATAAAGTGTGCAGCATTGATTGATTTGCCTGGAGAACCCAGACATCTGGTACATGTGGACTCAACTGTTGCTTTCTGTGTTCAAGTCTGATCATGCAACCCATTCAAATAAACCACATCATACCAGCGTGTGCAATAGATTAGAGAAATCCCTCCCCAGACTGCAGCGCAAACCATCATGTTTGTTGTTAAAATGACATTTTCCCTGTGTGTTAATAAACTGGCAGTAATGCCGATGTCTGTGACCTGCTGCGCAAATCACTAAACAACACGCATGACCTTTCCAATGCAGTTCCATTGGGGAAATGCCACTCTATGAGATGGTCTCATGCGGACTGACCCGGAGTCTCGTGAGATGCTGAAGGAAGTTTGTCCTGATCTCAGATCATCTGGATTTGCGATGCTGGTCTTGGATCAGTCATCTGGAAAGAGTTGAGGATTTTATTTATTTATTTATCTTACCGTGTGAACGGCCAGATGACATGAGGCTGAGAGTTTGTGAACATTCCAAATTCTGATGTCACTTCATTCCTGGATTCCGATTTTCCGCCGCTGTGAGTCGGGAGTGAGTGTGGATTGTGTGTCCTTTAGAAAATGTACACAGTGCACTGCAAAAGAATCAACATAATTAAGGGGGGGGGGGACCCCATATTAACCATAATGATCTACCAATCGGGTGAAATATTAAATCAAGACAAAAAAACTTCATTAAAAAGTTTGTAAATTTAAAAAAAACAACACTCAGCAAATTGATTTATTATAACTAGATTCAAGCAGGACAAATGTCTTGAAACCAATGCAAAAATAGTAATAATTTTTTTATTTGTGGTTGGTTTTAAATAAATGTAAAATGCATTGGAACATAGAATTAAAACAATCTTTGTGAAAGAATTTGCATACATTAGGGACAAAATGTATTGCCTTATTTCAAGATTTTTGACTTATCAAGTTTTTTTGTAGTGGGATTGTGTGAGATAAATAATAAAGTACTTTTAAATATAAAATTATGGTTTTGTTCTCCTTATACATATCAGTAAGTATGCCCGAGTGCAACAAAACTAACAAATAACACGAACTGAATCCTAAATATTGACTTAGACCAACGACTATAGACATAAAACAATGGTTCATTCCTTTTTGAACGGGAGAAACAGCAACGGGCAAAATGGCGGAATACGCGCCTTTTGAGCAAAAGAGCCAATCGCTGATTGGTAAAGTTATTACGTCAGAAGCTCCAAGACACGGAGCACATTTATCTTACACATACGTATTGGCTGGTCTAGCCGTAAGATGAGCCTTTTTAACGCTATTTGAGCATAAGAAACAGCATTTATTAGATTTTGTTGCTGATTAACCTATAATGATGCGGTTCAGGCGTTGATGAAAGCAAACCCTTCACACTCTGAGCTGAGATGTTCATTACAGTGAAACGTGTTCTTAAGAAAACACTGGCATCTAGTGGTCAGTAATGAGACATGACAGGGCTTTATTTATTTATATACAGTATATTACTAGTGTTGCATAAAAAACACCTAAACCGAGACGAAGACCAGACCAGCTCTCCTCAAAATCCTCTAAAAGATCCGCATCTACTGTCTGAGAAATGCCTATTGATATTTAATCAATAAATACAGTTGACAACAATCACTGACAATAAAGTTCATATTTGTGTTTCAGAGGTGCAGAAGTTACAATTACACCTGCATTCATAATGCTAAGATGATGATAGCCTCTACTTTTAAATATAAAACTGAAATCAAAACATTAAATGAATGAGGAATTATTAATTCAACCGATTTGTTCAAAGAGTCTGATTTATTTAGTAACGAAACAGCAAAAATGTATGTTGTTTATTAAGTTCTTGATTATTGAACGTTTGTATAAAGTCAATCTCACGTTTGCAATCGAGTTCATAATAATGGAAATCCGACTCTTGCTCTTGTGATAATAAAGTATATAAATAATAATATAAAAACAAGATCATATACAGTAGAAGTGCGCTTTTGCAATCATATCTTGAATTTTATGGGCATTAATAATGATTTTGGGCATTTTTGAGACAATCCTGCATTGCTTTCTAACACGACTCATCGGTAACAAAAGAAATCCCATTATAAATCAAAGTTTAACATCAGATCACATTAATGTTGTTACAGATGAATCAGTGATGAACTTAAATCCCAGAATCCTCTCAGTCTGAGACCGAGACTTTTACAAAAATGGTAAGTATAACAAGACTACTAACTACTATTTTAAAAGTAGCGTAACAGTAAAGTATGGAAGCATGTGAGACAAAAGTTTATATGAAATCTCTGTCTTTTCTTCACACAGATCTATCAGTGACCTCACAGAAATATGATGAACGCCATACGGGTTTGAGCAACACCAGGGTGAGTAAACATCACTGCATCTATTCCTCTAATTCTCTGTATTGCTTGGGCTGATGAGACGGATTACAGGCTGATGTGTGATTCATGTTGGTCAGAAAACAGCTGTAACAGACGGCTCATATTTCCAGTGATTCCCAAATCCCATAATCCCCCGGGATTATTGAAACAGTTGTTGAGTGTGATGTTGTTTAAACAGTTCAGCATTAAACACACAATATTAAATCAGCTGAAGCTGGAGAGATAACGCACTGTTTAATGTCTGATATGCATATTTAATCAGAACTTTTACATGGTTATGTATTTGCTGACACAGTCTGGGTCAAATTAAACGTAACAAGACAAGATCTTAAATATGAAGTTATCCACTATATTGATTAGTAAAAGTTTGCTCATGTATTTATTCCCTGAGTTCTCCCTTAATCTCTGTCTGTTCTCGTTCGCTTATAGATGTGTGTTTGTGTTTCTTCTGCTTGTTTTGCCGAGTTTATGATTGAAACAGCCGCAACGTGACAGTGTTGATATCTGACGTTAAAGCATAGTTTAGTTTGCATTAATTTCTTGTCAATGAACTTTAACTTTATTTTAAAGACACCAGAAGCAATTATGAAAGTACGTATAAAGATGCATTCAAGTCCCACTTAAGTGGTTTTAAAAAATCATAAAAATTGCATTTAATATGAACTTAATCTGTGATACAGTTGAAATCAATTACATATAATATTTAGTTACATTACATATAATTCACGCTTAAGTGTGTTCATTGTAAAGTGTATAATTTGTGTAGTAAGTGCAAGAATACTAAGGTGCACCTTTTTCCCTCAAGGGTTTTATTGATGGAGACACGTATAAAAGAGACAATGCATGTTTTATTTTTCACGTATATCATACAATAAGGAAGTAAAATAAACCTGAGGGTCAAAGTCACCAAGGATTTGACGTCACTCAGCGTTCAGTTTCTGTTTTGAGCAGCAGTGCGCGTGCCCGCACTACAGCCCGTGACCACACGCACCATCATCATCCCCACCATCATCATCACCACCACCACCATCATCATGATGATGACACGCGTGCGGTCCGCCGTCTCCAACATCATCGGCGGCATCATGGCTTCGGGTTCGAGCGCGCACGAGACCCACCCGGATCCTCCGCCCCGGTTCCCGTACAGCAGGCCGGATTTCCTCGCGCTGTCGCCGGACGAGGTGGAGTGCTCGGCGGATCACATCTCCAGACCCATCCTCATCCTCAAGGAGATGAAGCTGCCCTGGGCCGCCGGATACGCGGAGTGAGTACCGACGCGCGAGCGCGCGCTCCGTGGATGCTGCGCGCGAGGAACAGAGAATGAAACATCCATGACACGCATCCATATTTTCATTTCCATGCAGGTTTAGCTGGGCGCATGCGCTCATTTTGCGCATTAGATCATAATCTGATTCGGATCAGCTGTGCATCTGCAGCAGACTCGCGCTGGAAGGAGATTTCAGATGTAAAACGCAAGTGTAGAAGCGCAGAATGTGTGTGAGCCATGATAGATGCATATTGTTTTTAATACGTTTATGATTTCCAATCTTAGAAAGCTTTATCTGTCCTAGGGATGGAGAATATTAAGCAATACCTGTGATTAATATGACAGTGAAATTGTCAATACATGGATTAGTTATTGATTTAATAATTTGAATGAGCCTTTTTTTGTCATTTTGTTATTTTTAATCAATGTTTATTTTGTTGTTTTTTTGTCATTTTTAAAAAAGTTTTTACATCTAATATTTATATTTTATTTTATTTCAGCTTTATTTCATTTCCCAAAAATCAAATTTTAATAGTTATAGGTAACAATAACAACAATGCAACTTACAAGAATGACGACTAATTACTATGTGGAAATATATTTTAATATCTAGGGAAACGCGTATCATATAGTCTGTGATGGGGAAGATGCATCTCGTTTCTCTATGTTCCCATTTCGATCTTCTTCAGGATGTTTATTTCACCTTTAACGCTGTGATTTGAGGATGTTAGAGTGATCCACTCACTTCCCTTCCTGATGTTGTTCTAGAGAAGTGAGATTGGCTGGGAAAGGCTCTTGAGGGCCGGGTCACATGACCAGCCTCGTCTCTGATGTCCTCATGTGCCGCGTCTCACGATCTGATGTCAGTGTTTAACCTGATCAGTGAATATTAACAGAACCGATGACCTAAAACACAAACTCAGTGAAAGAGTGTACTTTTGACCTAATCAACACTATCTATCTATCCATCCATCCATCCATCCATCCATCCATCCATCCATCTAACAATAATTGGGAAAAACCCTATCCATAAACTACCCATGAATTTAGTCATTAATGTGTGTTTTTTTGACCTCGAGCTGAAATCTTCCTTGAATCCAGTCACATTTTCTACTTAAAAAACATTTCCAGCAACACGAATGAGCAACAGAAATGTCCCTGCGAAAGGCATGCATCTCCTCTCAGGACGCGGTGTGGACGGTACAAACCCCATTAGATCCTCATTTTGATGTAGAAATCAGTTTCCGTGGCAACCCTGTTGTGATGGGGAGATTATCAGATGCTTATGAGCGAGCGTCACGCTGTCTTATGCCCTTTAGACTCACACTGTGACTCTTCTGAGGAGATGATGGCAGCTGTGCATCATCAACAAGCGTTTAGGAGCTCGAAAAGCTTTGTTTGACGAAGACCTGATGAAAGTTGTAGATTTAAACTTGAGCAAGATTAACTGTTTCACCAGAGTGAAAGGCTTTTGAGTGTCTCTGGGTTATTGGGCCTTCAAAATGAAAAATTCTTATTTTTTATGGAATATTGCAGTATTTCTTATAAATGATTTATCCGTGCACGTCATTATATTTTAAATGTATATGCGTCGTAATCAAATCTTTAATCAAAATAACTTCCCATCCCTCTTCAGCAACACATCTCTGCTCTGATGGGCGGGGCAACCAGTCACTCACATGACATCCACCAATAGCAAACCTCGGCCATCCAATCATCCAGTCAATTCCTCAATAAAATAAATCAAGCCCCACCCTACATTTTTTACTCACAAAAATTGTGAGAATTTGTCACAAAAGGGAAGAAAATACTTGCAAATAGGCTGAGAGGTCCATAACTCAATCTACCTACCAATCTATGTCATTCTCTATACAGCACAGCTGATTGGTTCTTGCTGTTTCAGTAGCCAATGAGCAATATCAAATACCAGCAATGTCAGCAGTAGCAATAATACCAACAGCAGCAGCAGCAGCAGCAAAATCAAACACCAGCAGCAGCCGGCAGCAATGTCACCCACTGAAGCTGAGCAGGGCTGAGGCTGGTTAGTTCCTGGATGGACTAGGTTGCTGCTGGAAGTGGTGTTAGGAGGCCAGCAGGGGGCGTCACCCTGCGGTGTGTGTGGGTCCTAATGCCCCAGTATAGTGACGGGGACACTGTACTGAAACGAGCACCGTCTTTCGGATGAGACGCTAAACCGAGGTCCTGACTCTCTGTGCTCATTAAAAATCCCAGGAGGGGTGTAACCCCGGCATCCTGGCCAAATTTGTCCATCATGGCTTCCTAACCATCCCCTTTCTCTGATTGGCTGCATCATCACTCTGTCTCCTCTCCACCAATAAGCTGGTGTGTGGTGAGCGTTCTGGCGCAATATGGCTGCTGTCGCATCATCCAGGTGGATGCTGCACTCTAGTGGCGCTTGAGGAGATTCCCCCCCGTCCATGTAAGCGCTTTGAGTGTCTATGATAAAGCCATAGGCGAACTTACCATTAGGCAAGTGTAGGCAATTGCCTAGGGCCCCTGAACCTACAAGGGCCCCCAAATAAAATCGCGATCCCCCCCCCCCCCCGTCAACAACCGAGCATCGCGCTCCCCTTGATCTGACTTTTACTTTCATTTTTCGGGAGGGGAGGGATGACTTTTCAAAATTTGCCTAGGGCCCCGTATTTGCTCGGTCCGCCACTGGATAAAGCACTATATAAATGTAATGAAGAATTATTATTATTATTATTAATAACAGTAGCAGAAACATCAATAATAGTATAGCAATAACCAACAGCAGCAATAATAACATCAGCAGCATCAATAACATCAGCAGTGTACCAAATCTATTCCCTAAGACCAAGCATATCAGCATTATCATTTCCACAAAAGAACTTCAGTTCATGCTGATTTCAACGCTGCCTTCTTGAGACCCGCACATATTGAACTACCAAGACTGTGTAAATAAGGAAACTGTAGTTGTGATGATGTTCTGTGTGTCTGCAGGGTGATCAATGCAGGGAAAAGCGCCCTAAACGAGGACCAGGCGTGTTGTGAGGTGGTGGAGCTCCGGAAAAGACCCGCGGACCCGTCCAGCCCCAGCTACACTCCCACCAGGAGGCGCTCCTCACTGCCCAGCACAGACATACTGGAGACCATCGACAGCATGGTGAGGCCACATCTACTCTGGGAGAAGGATTTTCCACAGATAATGAAAGATGTTCCATACCACACTTTTAAAGTGCTCCATTATGCCGTTTTAAAGGCTCCCAATTTTGTTTGGGATCTCCTACAACAGGTTAACATGTATTCAAGGTCATTTTATTTTTATTTTCTCATAATATCCATTGCAGCATCAGTTCTTTTCTCACAGTGTCTGAAACGGTTCAGTAAATTATTCTCTGATTGGTCAGATGTTGTGATTGCTTGACCACTTATGGCGCGTGTCGAAAATGAAATACACATTACCATCAGATGTCATTGTTTTGCATGCAGGCAAATTTGTTACAAACTTACATAGAATTGTGCAAAAATTGGCATCTTACATTATCAACAAATGACCGGGAATGGGAAAAGTGTACGAACAGCGAACTGAATGCAATTATGGGTGAAGGGTAAAAGTTGCATCTTTCCTTTTAACAACCGCTGGGATCAGAGCATAAATAAACAATAAACAACTTCCCATAATTCTGTTCCTGCAGGAGGTGAAGGAGCTGGATTTCCACTACTGGGCTCTGTTTGACGGACACGGCGGTTCTGGAGCTGCGGTTTTCGCTGCCAAGTTTCTCCACCTCCATATAGAGGAGCAGCTTCAGGAGGTGCTGGAGATCCTGCAGAACCCGTCGCTCCAGCCGCCCACCTGCCTGGGTGAGGAGAACCCCGTACACCACCTCCACCCGTCTGCCGGCTGCTCCCAGCGAGGGCTGTCCAGAGCCGCCTCGCTCAGGGGGGCCGCGGGGGCCCCGGGGTCCCCGAACACAACGGCCCCGCGCTTCTTCATGGAGAAGAAGATCAAGCAGGAGAGTCTGGTGGTGGGAGCCATAGAAAACGCCTTCAAGGAAATGGTGAGTTGTTTGGATCAGTAAACTCTATCGCACACGGCCACTAGATGGCAGGCAGAGATCTCGTATGAATAATGCATTCATGGAAATTATTGCATTGATGTTAAAATTCTGCTGAATCCTGGGGAGAATTATCACGGTTTCCAGAATAATGTGAAGCAGCACAACTGTTTTTTTCAACATTGATAATAATCACAAGTAATAGGATGGATGGTTACACTGAAGACTGGAGAAATGATGCTAAAAATTCAGCTTTAATCACAGGAATAAACGACACTTTACTATATATTCACATAGAAAACAGCTGTTTTACACTGATATATTACACTGTTTTACTGTATTTATCATCTAATAAATTCAGCTTTAATCACAGGAATAAACGACACTTTACTATATATTCACATAGAAAACAGCTGTTTTACATTGATATAATATTACACTGTTTTACTGTATTTATCATCTAATAAATTCAGCTTTAATGACAGGAATAAACGACACTTTACTATATATTCACATAGAAAACAGCTGTTTTACATTGATATAATATTACACTGTTTTACTGTATTTATCATCTAATAAATTCAGCTTTAATCACAGGAATAAACGACACTTTACTATATATTCACATAGAAAACAGCTGTTTTACATTGATATAATATTACACTGTTTTACTGTATTTATCATCTAATAAATTCAGCTTTAATCACAGGAATAAACGACACTTTACTATATATTCACATAGAAAACAGCTGTTTTACACTGATATAATATTACACTGTTTTACTGTATTATCTAATAAATTCAGCTTTAATCACAGGAATAAACGACACTTTACTATATATTCACATAGAAAACAGCTGTTTTACACTGTTATAATATTAATCTGTTTTACTGTATTTATCATCTAATAAATTCAGCTTTAATCACAGGAATAAATGACACTTTACTATATATTCACATAGAAAACAGCTGTTTTACACTGATATAATATTAATCTGTTTTACTGTATTTATCATCTAATAAATTCAGCTTTAATCACAGGAATAAATGACACTTTACTATATATTCACATAGAAAACAGCTGTTTTACACTGTTATAATATTAATCTGTTTTACTGTATTTATCATCTAATAAATTCAGCTTTAATCACAGGAATAAATGACACTTTACTATATATTCACATAGAAAACAGCTGTTTTACACTGATATAATATTACACTGTTTTACTGTATTTATCATCTAATAAATTCAGCTTTAATCACAGGAATAAATGACACTTTACTATATATTCACATAGAAAACAGCTGTTTTACACTGATATAATATTAATCTGTTTTACTGTATTTATCATCTAATAAATTCAGCTTTAATCACAGGAATAAATGACACTTTACTATATATTCACATAGAAAACAGCTGTTTTACACTGTTATAATATTAATCTGTTTTACTGTATTTATCATCTAATAAATTCAGCTTTAATCACAGGAATAAATGACACTTTACTATATATTCACATAGAAAACAGCTGTTTTACACTGATATAATATTACACTGTTTTACTGTATTTATCATCTAATAAATTCAGCTTTAATCACAGGAATAAATGACACTTTACTATATATTCACATAGAAAACAGCTGTTTACACTGATATAATATTAATCTGTTTTACTGTATTTATCATCTAATAAATTCAGCTTTAATCACAGGAATAAATGACACTTTACTATATATTCACATAGAAAACAGCTGTTTACACTGATATAATATTACACTGTTTTACTGTATTTATCATCTAATAAATTCAGCTTTAATCACAGGAATAAATGACACTTTACTATATATTCACATAGAAAACAGCTGTTTTACATTGATATAATATTACACTGTTTTACTGTATTTATCATCTAATAAATTCAGCTTTAATCACAGGAATAAATGACACTTTACTATATATTCACATAGAAAACAGCTGTTTTACACTGATATAATATTACACTGTTTTACTGTATTTATCATCTAATAAATTCAGCTTTAATCACAGGAATAAATGACACTTTACTATATATTCACATAGAAAACAGCTGTTTACACTGATATAATATTACACTGTTTTACTGTATTTATCATCTAATAAATTCAGCTTTAATCACAGGAATAAATGACACTTTACTATATATTCACATAGAAAACAGCTGTTTTACATTGATATAATATTACACTGTTTTACTGTATTTATCATCTAATAAATTCAGCTTTAATCACAGGAATAAATGACACTTTACTATATATTCACATAGAAAACAGCTGTTTTACATTCCTGTAAATAACTGTGTGTGTGTGTGTGTGTGTGTGTGTGTGTGTGTGTGTGTGTGTGTGTGTGTGTGTGTGTGTGTGTGTGTGTGTGTGTGTGATCTCAGGACGCTCACATCGCTCGAGAGAGGTCAGTGTACTATATCTCTGGAGGATGTACCGCACTAGTTGTGATGTATTTGCTGGGAAAACTGTACGTGGCAAATGCCGGCGACAGCAGGTGAGACTGAATATTTCATTTATTCTCTTTTAAAAGAGCTTATATAAATATTTAAAAACATTCACACACTATCGTTCAATAGTTTGGGTTCAGCAAGATATTTATTTGATTGAATCATGTATGTTTAAATGGAATGGAAAATACATGTTTCTTTTCTTTTGCTTTGTTTCTAGCAGGATTGTCATTGTTTACATTTTAGTTATTCTATTTTGTTTTGTGTGAATACATGAATTCCGTTCTGGTCTTAGTTCATCGTTTAATTGTCATGTTCTGATTAGTTAACTTTGCGTAGTTTTTCCTATCACTGAGTTCTAGCTGGTCATTTGTTGCCATAGTTTCTAATTGAGTTTCGCACCAGTTTCTTGTTCCGTTGATTACTTGCGTGTGTATTTAAGCTCGTTCTGTTCATGGTTCGGTGTCGTCTATGTTAATCTGTATTTAGATTATTGTTGGTGTTCATTAAAAGCGTCTCTCGCTCGTCATTATCATGTTTTGTTTTATCCCGTGATTGTGTGTTTCAGGGCTCTGATCGTCCGCGCAGGAGAGATCATTCCCATGTCCAACTCCTTCACTCCAGAATCGGAGCGCCAGAGACTTCAGTTCCTGGTGAGTGACATCCGGATTTCCCAGAGAATTCTGATCCTGTTTATCCGGTTGTTCAGCCGCTGGCCCTGGAAAAGGGTTTTCCTGAACTCTGTGTTTGTTTGAATCCTTTCAAGGGCAAGATCCCAGATTGTTATACACGGGAAGACTTTACTGTTTTTCATTTGTCTCAGGCTCACCTGCAGCCGGCACTGCTGGGAAACGATTTCACGCACCTGGAGTTTCCCAGAAGGGTCACGAAAAAAGAGGTTGGGAAGAGAATGCTGTACCGGGACTTCACGATGAACGGATGGTGAGTGCATTTTATTCTGTTCACAATAATAGACCAAAAAAACTCAAATAATTAATAAATATAATTTAAAAATAGTTTTTTAAAAATAATAATAATGTATAATTTTTTTATATTTATATATATATATATATATATATATATATATATATAAACTATTTATAAAAAAAGGAAGTGTAATAATTAAAAGAAAAGAATAATAATTTAGATAAATAATATATAAAAAATTATTTATGTATATATATATATATATATATATATATATATATAGAAATTATTTTATAATACAAATTATTTTGTATTAAAAAAATATCAAACTTTTAAATAGTTTATATATATATATATATATATATGTATAAACTATTTAAAAGTTTAATATTTTTTTAATACAAAATAATTTAGAAAAATAATATATAAAAAATAATGAATAACAGTAATTTTTTTACAAATTATAAAAATTATTTTAAAATCATAATTCATTAAAACAATGTATTATAAAATAATTTTAAAAAATGCAGTTAAAAGCATCTGCCAAATACACAAATGTGAATGTAAAAATACAAACGTAATTATAAGACTTATATTAATATAATGATTGATGCAATAAAGTCAAAATAAATGTACTCAAATATTTTTCATATTTATTAATTACATTTAAATAAATATAATGATACATTGATCAAATAAAATAATACTTTATATTATTATAAATAAAATCCAATAATTATGATATGTATAATATTATTGTATTGTAAACGCCACACTTTACTGTTTGAAACACAGGAAAGTCATTCTTTTTAAATGTAAAATCTAATTTGATGCTCAAGAAACATTAATGATTGTCATCAGTGTTATTAATTTCTTTCAAAAAAAAAAAAAAACGTAAAGTCTCACTGACCCCAAACCTTTAAACGCTCGTTACAACAGATGCTTTATTATTATTATTATTACGTTCATTGTTTTTGCAGTAGTTTTCTGAAGCTCTCCTCAGACGTGTTCCTGCGTTTGCTGTTTGATGTTTGTTGTGTTGTTTTGTGCAGGGCGTACAAAACCGTTCAGGAAGAAGATCTGAAGTTTCCACTGATATACGGAGAAGGAAAAAAGGTACTTGACTCCATCGCATGAGGGTCGTCTCAGAGTTAATCATATGCATTTATACAACTTTAGTTGCCGGCATCTCCTGTCTTTCTGCGCTCTTAGAAATAAAAATGGTTTGATTCAGAGCTCTAGGGTTCTTGACTCCGTTTTAAAAAACGCGTTCTATATGAGGAGAAATATTTTAAATGATTGCATAATACTTTCATGTTTTACGGCTTATTTCATTGTTTTCTAGTGATAAAGTATATTTACGAGCTGTTTAATTCATACAATTGGATTAAAATTAATTCAAAATAAATAAACTAAACTAAATCAATAGAAAGTGCCTGACGGAACCTTTTAAGGTACTATTATTGAATCTTCTGTCCATCTTTCTACACACACACACACTTGCACATGCGTACACACATGCACACACACACACACACACACTCTTACTCTCACTCTCTCTCTTTCTCTCTCACACACACACACTCACATTCTCACGCACACACACACATACATGTATAACCAGCAGATTCAACAATTAATTTATTCATGTATGTTGAAACGTTAAAGTATTTTTTAAATTGTGTTTTGCATTTATTTTATTTAGGTGAATTAGGTGAATTTGTGAATTGCTGCTTGCAAATATCTAAACTTGTGTTTGTGAATGTGAATGTTAAAGTTCTGTCTCTTTAAGAAATAGTTAAAAGGTGAAAACTGAACTCAGTGACCTTATAAAGACTCACCTCTGCCAAATTCTGAGAATGAATCAACATATCAGACAAGTTGAGGGAGAAAAAAATATCAAGGCCAGCAAAAAAAACATCTTCAATCCTCTTCAGATGTTGAGAAACGATTGCACACGTCTATTGTTCTGATGTCAGCGAGACCGAGCGATTGCAAAAAGAAAGGCTGAGGGAGTGACGGCAAATTGGACATCTTTCTCTCTTCTGATCAAATGTATTCTCTCAATTATTTTTTTCCTCTCTTGAGAAGTTATAGAAACAGTATCATGGATTTTTTTTCTTTGTTATTGGGGCAAATGGGAGCTTAAATGTGAAAAAGTGTCAGTTAGTGAATCATAACCAGTACTAGTGCTTCTGTGACTCTTAGAAGAAAAGGTTCTATTTGGAACATTCATATATAAACCTTTTAGGGGAACATTTTATGGATTTATTTTAAAGGGGATCTATTATTTCCCTTTTTACAGGCTGTAATGTAAGTCTCAGTGTCGCCCAAATCCCCCACAGATTATTCATTATTGCATGTTTTAAAAGCCCATTCTTGAGTGGAAGGACAGACATGCTGATTTTGTGCTTGTGTCTTTAAATGCAAATGAGCTGCAGCTCCGCCCCCTTCTCCAGAAGTGGGCTGTGCCTTTGACACTCTAGAAAAACTACAACATGATCATCTCTATGATTGCAGTTCTTCATCATTGTGAGAGATTATGATCTGCGTGTTTTAAAGTCGTTTCCGTCTAAACGTCTGATATCTGGATTTCTGAGCGAACAGAAAGATGGACGTCAGACGGAGCGTCCCGTGAGGATTAAACTCTCTCTCTGTCACGTCTTACTGCGCTTAAACTGTCACACACACACAGAGTCACATACACACAGTGGGTTATGTGTGTGAACAGATCACTTGTGTGTGTGTGTTAGATCTGTGTATTAAAGTGACAGCAGCGTAATATTCAGAACATGCAGATATATTTACTGTTAATATGAATCAGAATAACTTTAGCAGCTTTAATAACAATATTTTCCTCTCTTGAATTCTGCTGTTAAAAGGAGATAAACATGGCGGACTGTGTTCGGCTCACTGGGGGCGGAGCTATGATAACAGGGCGGAGTCAGTCAGCAGTTGTGGGCGGGGCCTGTGTATATAAGACGCCACACTGCTAGAATCTGCAAACGCTTATTCAGAGACGCTGCTTATGATTTATGGGGATTAAAAAGAGAGGAGTGGGTGATTTTCAGCATTATGGGCTGGTTGTGTAACAGTCAACACATCTATGCTCAAACACCATGTAAAGTTAATTTTGCATAAAAGGTTCGCTTTAATTAGTTAATTTTTGTAATTGTTTTATTTGAATTAAATTTGATGAATTAAGCGGCTCATTAAGAAAAAATGGAAATAACCTGTTAAACATGCAAGTATTATTTGATCATTTAAGACAATTAGAACCTTTTTGGCATAAAGTGTTAGAACCCTATAGTTCTGTATGGAAGCATTGAGTTTAGTGGGAGTTTAGTGAGATGAAGTGAGATCAGCGTGGTGTGACGAGTGAAAGCGTCTCCAGTCGTCTTCACGGAGGTCTCAGCTTCACAGGGCATCTGTTCTGAATCTCTCCTCGCCTCGCTTCTCTCTCGTCTCTGACTCGATAGCGTTCAGTTGAGTCTCTGCCGTCTGTGGGAGCAGAAATCAAAAACGACTGCGGCGGCACGAGGGAGTCTGAGAAAGCAGCTGGTCGAGGGCATGTGTATTATTAACCAGCAGGGGCATTCTGGGAAAGATCTGCTCTCCTCTGTACTACAAGTCCCTCTTATTTATCAACCATATTCATGTACACTCTTAAAAATCAAGTATTTTTCCCACAGTGATTCCACAAAAGACCAATTTCGGTTCTCAAAAGAACCTTTCAGTGAACATTCTTAAAAGAACCATTAGTATTTAAGAGGATTCTGCCCTTTTACACTCTTTCTGTTGTGTTAGTCTCCACTAGATCAGGTTTTCCTGCTTGAATGTTGGTTATTTTCCCCATATTCGTCTCTTCCCAGTCTGTCAGAAACGCTCTGTTTAGTTCCTGTCTCTATGAAGCTCCTCCTTCTGAAAGCACTCTGTGCTCTGATTGGTCGGCTGGATCGGTGTGTTGTGATTGGTTGAGAGCTTCCAGTGTGTTTGGGAAATGTCCCGCCCCTTCCCATAACCGCCAGTTTCAACACACGACTCACTCACTCAAGCCCCGCCCCTTTATTTTGCGCATGAATTATGATAATGAAGAATATTGTGTGAACAAGGACCTTTAGTGGAATGGAATGTTTAAGGTTCTTCATGGAACCATCGATGCCAATAAAGAACCTTTATTTTTATGAGTGTAGAGACACTTTTGCCATCCGACTGAATGTTTAGTTTGACTAGGAAACACGGCATGGTACGGAAGTTAAAGGGTTGGAAAAGCGGTCTCATGTTGGCATGTATGAAGTAAGAGAGTGTGTTGGGTTCTCATATGTTCTCGTGTGTTTGTGTTGCTCAGGCTCGTGTTCTGGCCACCATCGGCATCACTCGAGGACTCGGCGATCACGACCTGAAGGTTCACGACTCTGACATCGCTATCAAACCCTTCCTCTCATGTTCTCCCGAGGTTTGAATTCCACCTTACACACATAAACACACTCCAGATCACTTCAGTATTTCATCAAGACGTTTCTAAAATAACTAAAACAAAATAAAACCTAAAAAAAAATATTTAGTCATAAAAAAAAAAATATATATATATATATATATACATATATTAGTCTATTATTGTAATTATTCTGTGTTAACCAATGCGTAGATAATTAAATAGAAAACGATTTATTATTCAAACATATTGAATAAATAAATGTACACCAAATTTAAAATGTACTATAAATTTAAAACATTAATACAACATCATCATTTATGTATAATATTTTAATAATTATATGTAATGCATTGATTAATATTATAAATTTAAAAAATACTTTCTATTAATTTAAATAATTTTAAATGTATACATATTATTTATGTAATATATAGATAATTAAATGCATGTATTTAAATAATATAAAAATAATTTAAATATTCTCTGTCACTTATAGATGTAAAATTTTGACACATTTTTAATTAATTAATTAATAACATTAATAATAATTTAAATAATTATTACTATTAAGTACTAAAATAAATAAAATGAAATAAAATAATTACATTTAACTAACATGAAAAAGGAAAATATAAAAATACAATCTAATTCAAAATATCTATTCTAGAATATCAGATTTTTTAAATACTATGGTATCACTGTGCTTTTGTATTACCATGGGTTCTAGACCACATTTACCATAGTATATTTTGTAGAAAAAGCTTTTTTTTTGCTATCACGGTATTACCATGTGTTATCTGTTAGTTGTGATAGTAACATGGTATATTTTTGAATCTGATGGTATTATTGTTAGATATGGGTATTTATTATTGCATTTTGTATGTTATCATCATTTACTACGGTATACCTGCTCATGCCGTGCTTGACAATGCCGTGGTCAGTAATAAATGTAAAGCATGTACTGTGGTTTTCCCATCGGATCCGGGTCTGTTTTGCTGGCTGAAGTAGAGAAGCGTTATATAAGCGCAGATATATAGATCATATGAGCCTGTGATTTTGAGCTGGTGTTGTTCCTCTGGTGACTCGAGTCTCTCCCCTCCTCGAATCTTCTGAAGCTCTCTTGATCTTTAATTCACACGCTGTGTAAAGTTCATCCGCGGTTCATCCCGCCGTCTGCACTTCAGCTGAGCTTTTTCTCCCTCAGCTTCTCTTTGATCTGTTTTTCTTCTTCGTCCTCCTCCTCCATGCACTTTCCTCCCGTTATAGTTTTGTGCAACATGTATAACTCTGAACTGAGCTTGCGGTCGGCTCGAGTCGCTCGTTTCCTGTCTGTTCCACAAACACGGGGTGAAAGGTCGCAGAGGGGTCACCGGGGACAACCAGACAGTTGCTTCACATATCTTTCTAATTAAATAAAAACATAACATCTTGAATAAAGTTAAAAAAGTTTTAAAACTTAAAAAAGTATTACAACTTTACAAATATATATATATATATATATATATAATTAATTTAAAATTAAATATACATTTTTTAAACATATAAAATAATAACAATAATATATTATACATTATGATTAAAATTAAGTTACTTAATGAATTAAATCATAATAACATAATTTAAATATTGAATAGTTGTGTATTTATTTAAAATGAATTAAATGTGCATATTTTAAATATAGTACAAGTATGTCGTTTTTAATTATTATTATAATCTAGCTATAAAACATATTATATATATATTGAGAAAGAAAGAGAATTACATTAAATTATTTTCATATAATATGTTATATATATATATTTATATATATAGTGAGAAAGAGAGAGATAAATGCATTTATTATTTAAAATAAATGATAATAAAATAAAATATAATAAATTATACACTACTCATTTTAAATGTTAAATATTTGACAATTTTTTACTAGTGATTACATTTGAGATGTTGATTAATAATGATCTGTTGGAGGAACGTGTGAATGATTTTCCTCATGTCTGATGAAAGTGTGTGTCTGAGATCCTGCACAAACACCAGAGCTCTCAGGATTATGGGATTGTGACGCGTTTGGCCAGTCGCTTATTAAATGGAAATTTAGCATTAACGAAAAAAAGCACAGACCGCTTGAGTCAGTCGGGACAGATGAATGCATTACTAAAGCAATCATTTACCAGCATTTCTGGGATTTTACCGGCACAGCGGCAGCAAAGCAATGAGAATAAAGACATCGATATTTAATAAATCATTTTATATATGTACCATATCCATTATGACCCAAATAATTTGTAAATGAATCAATATCTATATATATTGAGAATTTAATTGTAAAAAAAATTTCACTCTATTTTGCATTTAAATGACCATTTATTTATATATATATATATATATATATAATGTATATATATATGTATATATATTTTATATACACACACATGTATATAAATATATATAAGTAAACCCTTAAATAGAATATCTATTTTTCTGGGCATTTTGTGATTTCTTTCTTAATTCTATTTATAGGATCACAAAATTTGAATAGTGCAGTATTAAAATTTGAATATTTAGTGTGATCATTAATCAGATTATTTTAACAAGTTTTATAGTTAATTCGTGGGATGTTTACAGTTGTCAAGCTTCACAATCATCTAAAACCACTAATTAAATTCAGATGTCATTTCTGCAGGTGAAGGTCTATAACCTCTCTCAGCACGAGCACGGCGCTGATGACGTCATGATCCTGGCCACAGATGGACTCTGGGACGTGCTGTCCAATCAGGATGTTGCAGAGGCGGTATCTGGTTTCCTTGGAAACTGTGACCCTGATGACCAGCACAGGCAGGTTCCTCGGTTTTGGTTGAGCATCAACTATCGACTCGTGCAACCCTGAAGACAAACAGCGCAGAACCGTGACGGGCTGCTTCGTGCAACTCGCAAGAGAACGGGGTTTTAAGAGAGATGATAAAGCTTCTAAAAAGTTTTGTTTTGCAGTGAAGAACCATTTCAGGTTCCATAACAACCCTTTTACATTCATGCATTTATCAGACGCTTTTATCATCGCATTCAAGAAACACATTGATGTTCTAATCAGTTCTAGCTTTCCCTGGGAATCGAACCCATGACCTTGATGTTGCAAGCGCTGCGCTCTACTGATTAATACCAGGTGTAAACAGAGCTTGAGCCTTTCAAATGGACTTTGAACCATTTCCAACATCTCGTGGAATGGAAACTTTCTCACTCTTGGTTCCATGAAGAACCTTGAACATCCATGGATCAAAAGGTTCTTTATTAGTGGAAAAAGGTCATTTTTTTTTGTACGTTCACTGAAAGATTCTTTTGGCTTCCCTGTGTGTCTAACAGTAGAGTGTGGCGCTTGCAACATCAAGGTCATGGGTTTGATTCCCAATGAAAGCAAGAACTGATTAGAATGTCAATGTGTTTCTTGAATGCGATGATAAAAGTGTCTGATAAATGCATGAATGTAAATATGGAACCAAATTGCTTTGTTACTTTTATTTGTAAGCGAGTGGCTGGAACCATAAATGCTGGAAGATCTGGGTTGGAGGTTCAAGCCCAGAATCATCAATGAAGATATTAGTTTTCTGTCATCATTCATTCATCCTCATGTTGTTCCGATCCCGTATGACTTCCTTAAGCAGCTCTGAGATGAACTAATAAGATCTCCGTTGTTTTTCAGGTACACCATGGCAGCTCAAGACCTGGTGATGAAGGCCAGAGGCGTGTTGAAGGACCGAGGCTGGAGGATCGCCGGAGATCGGCTCGGCTCTGGAGACGACATCTCTGTCTTCATAATTCCTCTAATGCACGGCGATAAACAGCCACAGCCGAGCTGACCAATCAGGACGCGGGGCGCCAGCCGAATCGGACCGAATCCGTCTCTAGCGCGACGCTCCGATGCTCAGCCGGCGCCCTGCTGGAGTCTGTGGAGCTCGCTGTGCGTTTGAGCTCATTTACAATACGGACATTTGCTTTTAAGACTTAAAAGTCAACATCTACCGACTTTGAAGACCCGCGTCGGCGTTCCCAGCCTCGCGTGGGCCGGCGGGATCAGCGAATAAGTTATAACTTTGCACAATGACTAAAGGAGGGTCCGGCGGCTCTTTGAAGTTCTCCGCGGACAGATGCGCACCCTCCGCAGTTTGTTTATCCGCACTCATCTGGCAGCTAGGCGGAACCAACCGTGTTTTGTTTGTCCTTTCAGGAGATTCATTTATCCTCTGAATGTTTAGTTTGCCTTTTTCCGTCTTTGCGTTCCCTGAAAAAATCAAAGCAATCTGGCTGTTATTTGTACATCCTGTTTTAAAAAAGACGAGAACTCAGTGTTTTGTTTCTCGTGTGCGCTGTACATTTGCGAGCTGAGCTGAATAACGCTGACCTGATCTTCCATTCATCTCAGAGAGGTTTTTCGGATGATGCATTGAGGAACATTAAATCGTGTCGTTCCGTTCGTGGGGAATTAACACCTACCTGCAATCTGTTCTTCAGGGCTCCCGCGTGGAGGTTCGGCGAGGTCTGACTTGCGCTACATCATGTTCACAGTGGCACCTTCCTCTTCTACAGCACAAACCCGCTGTGAGCATTTGGAAAGGCTTTCGTATACGCGCACACACACACACACACACACACGATGTGCAAACACACGCATATACACACTCCCCAAGAGAGTGGCCATCTGGTCAGCACAACCTGAGTGTGACCAAAACAAGACTAATTTGGCCAGAGATTCAGCTCTGTCTGTGTGTGTGTGAGTGAGTGTGAATGTGTGTGTGTGAGAGTGAGTGTAAATCTGTTTGAGTGAGAGTGTGAATGTGTGTGAGTGAGTGATTGAGTGTATGAGTGTGAGTGTTTTAGAGTGTGTGTGTGAGAGTGAGTGTACCGTATATGTGTGTGATAGTGAGAGCATGTAAGAGTGTGTGTGTGTGTGTGAGATTGAGTGTTTGTGCATCTGTAAGTGAGAGTGTAAATCTGTTTGAGTGAAAGTGTGAATGTGTGTGAGTGTGTGTCTGAGTGAGTGTATATGTGTGTGTGTGATAGTGAGAGAGAGAGAGTGAGAGAGAGAGAGTGAGTGAGTGTATATGTGTGTGTGTGATAGTGAGAGAGAGAGAGAGTGTGTGAGTGTGTGTGTGTGTGTGTGTGAGAGACTCAGTGTGTTTATGTGTGAGTGAGTGAGTCTGTGTGTGTGCATTGTCTTTGAGAGTGTGTGTGTGTGTGTGAGTGTATGAGTGAGTGCGTGTGTGTGAGAGTGTGTGTGTGTGTGCGTGTGATAGTGAGAGTGAGTGAGAGCGTGTGTGTATGATTAAGTGTATTTGTGTGTGTGTGTGAGCGATTGAGTGTGTGAGTGAGTGTGTGTATGTGTGCGTGAGTGTGTGTGGACTGCTCTCTAACACACTTTAGAGCAGTGGTGTGTGTGTGAGAGTGAGTATGTGTGTGAGTTTATGTGTGAGCGATTGAGTGTGTGTGTGTGAGAGAATGAGTGTGTGAGTGAGAGTGTGTGTGTGTGAGTGAGTGTGTGTGTGTGTGTGTGCATGTGTGAGTGAGTGTGTATGTGTGCGCGCGTGTGATAGTGAGAGTGAGTGAGAGCGTGTGTGTATGAGTAGGTGTATTTGTGTGTCTGTGTGTGTGAGAGTGAGTGTATGTGTGCGTGAGTGTGTGTGGACTGCTCTCTAACACACTTCAGCGCAGTGGTGTGTGTGTGTGTGTGTGTGTGTGGGTGGACGGCACTGCAAGGGCATCACATGCTTTACTAAAGGAGCATTCTGAGAAGCGCACACACATGCACTGCAACAATGATTCATAAACTGCTTATGCGGCTCCATTAATGCTTATTGAAATTGCCAACAGAATTTAATAAAAACTCTGAAGATGTTTTACTAAAATAACAGGAATAATTTAATATGTTTTCCCGAATGATGTTAAAAGAATAAAGACATAAGGTCACACCAAACTGAATGTTTTGTCATTATTCACCTTTTCTTCTGCTGTATGTGATATCAGCGATTCGTGAGCTCTTGATGGAAAAATAGACCATAATTTATCAGACGATTGAAGAAGAGTTCTATGGTTATTACTGTTATGGTTCTTATTGACATCAGGAAGTTTAAGCAATTAAATCAATGCAGTGAAGGATAGACACCAACCTTTGATGTTGCTCGTTAAAACTGAAATCAGTATAAAAATTGCTATATTTAAATGTGAGGTTAATACTTGAAGACAGCAACAGTGAATTATTACGTTTAATTCGCATCAGATACGTAAGGCGACCATCTCGACTATGTCCTGGTGTTTTGTTCTTTTTATAATGGGAAGCGACAGCATTTTTAGTGCCGAGTAAAATCATACTGGTTTGGGTGAGAGCCAGAACTTTCTTGTCACGATTTCTTTTTGGTTAGCCAGGAACGTTTTCTTAATGAAATCGGTAGAATATCATTATCGGAACGTTAAATACTATTACAATATCGTTCCACAAACCAAAAACTAACATTTTTATTTCCATTAGGAAAACTTTCCTGGCTAAACAAAAACAAACCATAAAAAGAACGTTATGAAAACGTTAAATAGCGTTAGAATATCGTTCCACAAACCAAAAACTAACATTAAGAAACTTTATTGGCTAATCAAAAACAATCCGTAAAAAATGTGCTGGGAACGTTACAATAACCATTATTGGATTGTTAAATAAGGTTAAATGAACGTTCTACAAACCAAAAACTAACGTTAAGAAACTTTCCTGTCTAACCGAAAACAAACAGTAAAAATAATCTTATCGAAACGTTAAATACTGTTAAAATATCATTCCAATCCGCAAAAATCATGTTCTGGAATATCGTTATGGGAACGTTAAATAGCGTTAGAATATAGTTAAGGGAACGTTAAATAGCGTTAGAATATCGTTATGGGAACATTATATAGCGTTAGAATATCGTTATGGGAACATTAAATAGCATTAGAATATCGTTCCACAAACCAAAAACTAACATTCTATTTCCGTTAAGAAAACTTTATTGGCTAAACAAAAACAATCCGTAAAAAACATGTTCTGGAATATCGTTATGGGAACGTTAAATAGCGTTAGAATATAGTTAAGGGAACGTTAAATAGCGTTAGAATATCGTTATGGGAACATTAAATAGCATTAGAATATCGTTCCACAAACCAAAAACTAACATTCTATTTCCGTTAAGAAAACTTTACTGGCTAAACAAAAACAATCCGTAAAAATCATGCCCTAGAATATCATTATGGGAACGATAAATAGCGTTAAAATATCGTTATGGGAACAAATCAAAAACTAATATTAAGAAACTTTATTGGCTAATCAAAAACAATCCGTAAAAAACATGTTCTGGGAACGTTACAATAAACGTTATGGGAACGTTAAATAAAGTTAAATGAACATTCTACAAATCAATAAAACTATCATTATATTTCCATTAGGAAAACTTTCCTGGCTAAACAAAAACAAATCATAAAAAAAACATTCTGGGAATGTTAGAATATCGTTATGGGAATGTTAAATAGTGTTAGAATATCGTTCCACAAACCAAAAACTAACATTAAGAAACGTTCCTGTCAAAATAAAAAACAATCAGTAAAAAACATGTTCTGAGAACGTTACAATATCGTTATGGGAACATTAAATAAAGTTAGAATATCATTCTATTTAACTTAGTAAAACTTTTTGGCTGACCAAAAACTAATATAAACATAATATATGACCATTATGTCGGACATTTACATCCTCTGAGAATAAACCCATCCTTGGCGCTGCAAGTAACCACAGCCAAGAGTGAGCAGAAGTTCACATATTTGACAAAGGGATGAATTTGCCAACATTTGGGAGAGTAATATTCCCAGAGTAACGCCTCGATCTGAACCCTAGTCTTTGAAACGCTCGAGTTTCTGAAGGACAGCGTTTGACCTCAAGGTCACAAACCTGAAATGATTCTTTCAGATTCAAGTGCTGCATTGAATGACGTCAGCACATTATCTACACTAATCGTGTACTTCCGGAATGGACTCCAGTGATGCGTGCCCACCTACAGCACGTGCACCAGATCAAGAGATTCACACACACGTTGATTAAATACTGATGCTCCGATTCTGGGATGTCACTGAATCAACATGCATGCGCGACACAGGGAGTTTAGCAAACCCCAGTCACTCAACGCACGTGCTCAGGTCGAGCATCCCGAACCATCCCAGGTAAAGTCGGTCGTTGCCACGTGACGTCACGATCGATGATTCTACGGTAGTGGGCAGAGAAAGCCACGTCACAGCTCTCTTCATAGCAACAGTAGAGCATGACCTAAATGTATTAGCCATTCCCAAGGGCAAAATCAAGTATCTATTAAAACGAATTACCCTTCCCGTCGTGTTCCCGAGGGAAATGCCTGCGTTTCTGCTGCGCTCGACAAAACACACCTAAAGCCAAGCCCCATTCATCACAGATCGAGGAAGAACCAGACAGAAACGTGTTCCATAACACACATTTATTGCATTTAAACACGTTTACAGAGCATTTTTAACATGCACACAATTATGATTATATCACACATGCACATTCCATAAAAACCCCCATGCATATTTATATTCCCCCCAGATTCCAAAGCGAATTCCAGCCTGGGAAGAGAGTAACCAGCACTGGCAAGGGAGTAGCTTGCGCAGTCATCTCCATAACGGGCAGTGTCACATCCCAGCCAACAGCACAAACTACTACCTCAGCCAGTGCACGGATAACGCGCGCTCGAGCGCGGGAAACGCCGAGGATTCGAATCCGAATGTTCGCAAATAAAGCAGGAATTCCAAGAATGCGCGCCGAACGTTCCACAGCGCGCGAAGAACCCGAGCTGAATGGTCGTAGTACTCGTCTCGTGAGCGGGTTACACTCCCTTCAGCCGCTGCGCCATTGGCTGAGAGCGCAGCCAATGGGGTGTCAGAGGGACAGCGCCCACGACACACACACCCCCAGAGGAGGCCACGCCCCTGGCGCTCCTCAGCCAATGGCGCTGCGCTGAGCAAACACGAGCTCGTGATTTTGAATGAGTTGATTTTGATTGACACTCACTGGAGCTGAAGCGCTGAGAGACGGTGAGCTTCACCCACAAGCTTTTTCAAGACTGTAAAAAGGCACATATTTGATTACAACGTACGGTTCTCGTGCTGGATGCTGATTGGTCAATGCTCCAGTCGTGCTGAGGAGAAACGCATAAAACCCTGCAGTTATAAATCAAGAGTGAAGCTAGTTTGAGTGTAAAAAGAATGTGAAAGCAACCGTTTTGGGCTGTAAAACAAACGAACATGGGTGTGCATTGAGAGATTAGGTTAAAATGTATATGGCAGATTATTAATGCCGATTGGAAAACATTTTACGTTTTAAATCTTTCTGCCTCGATTAAAATGTGTTTTTTTGGTGAAATACATTTTTCAACACAATATATTAACAGTTTCTCAATATAATATCATAAGGTAAGTGCATGCACACATAAAAATAATAAAACAGGCTCTGGTTAGTGTGGTAGTCGAGACCAGCTCTCCTCAAAATCCTCTAAAAGATTCGTATCTCCTGTCTGAAAAATGTCTATTGATATTTAATCAATAAAAACGATTATAATAAACTAATAACAGTTAGTTATCAGACACTATATAGAGCTGTTAATCAAATCACTGACAATTTTCATCGTTGTGTTTCAGAGGCGCAGAAGTTACAATTACATCTGCATTAATGATTAATGTTTTAAAATATCATTTTGAATTTAGAAACACGATGGAAAAATGAAGTAATTAGCCTATTTTTTTAATATGAAACTGAAATCAAAACATTAAATAAGTGAGGAATCATTTATTCAACCGATTTGTTCAAAGAGTCTGATTTATTTAGTAACGAAACAGCAAAATTGTAATTTATTAAGTTCTTAATTATTGAACGTTTGTATAAAGTCAATCTCATGTTTGCAATCATGTTCATAATCACGAAAACCCGACTCTTGCTCTTGTGATGTTGATTAATTATACCCTGTGTTATAATATAAAAAGATCATATAGAAGTGCGCTTTTGCAATCATATCTTGAATTTTGTGGCCATTAATAATGATTTTGGGCATTTTTGAGGCAATCTTGCATTGATTTTTAACACGACTCATCGGTAACAAAAGAAATCCCATTATAAATCAAAGTTTAACATCAGATCACATTAATGTTGTTACAGATGTTACAGTGATGAACTCAAATCCCAGAATCCTCTCAGTGTGAGACCGAAACTTTCACAAAAACGGTCTCCTGATCACCGTGTCCTGAGATAATGACTGACTGACTGAACACTAAAACTCATTTGAATAAGTTGCACATTCAAAAGAGGGTTGAAATGTTTTCATGCTTGAATGTAAATGAGCTCCTGCTGCTGGAAGTGAAACACGTTTCATGAATAACCAGCGACACGTTTGATGTTCATAGAACTGTACCATTTATTATTGTACACACACCCTTCTCAATGCGGCTAAAGATGACGTGGAATGTTACAGTAAGATCTTGCATAAAATTCATTGCTGTTGAGAAAATTTCACAAAAAAGACCATCCTTCATGTATTGATTATGAGGTTTTCTTTCGCTCTTTTTAAACGATTTGTGGATTTGATTTTCAATCCGAATACGTAATTCTTAATTACATCTGTAACACTATCACCAAACACTGTACATTAAGGGGAAACAAAAGAAGACAAAAACCCATAAAAACAACAAACACTGCAAATTTAACGTAGCAGTTAATACAGCGTTAAAGTCGGCCAATCAGAGTCTTCCGTCAGCTCGTGTTAGAAGAAGCTTAGAATGATGGGATTTGGAGCTGGGTGAATGGGATCCTCACGCGTGGTGTATGAAACCGTCACATTCATGTTCGCGGTGGAGTAAAAAGGCTCAGTCACGACTCGCCGTTCTGCACTTTGGAGACGGGCGGCTGCATGAAGTCTTTGAACGGCCCCAGAGCGTCTTTGAGGGCGGAGCTCACTTCAGGAGACGAGCAGGTGATGCACTCCACCAGCGTCGGGTACAGCGCGATCACCTGTGCCCACACGTTACCATCCACTGATGCCCGGAGGAGGAGGAGAGGAAGGAGAAAAGGAGGAGAAAGAGAAGGAAAAAAAGGAGGAGAAGGAGGAGGAAGAGGGCAAGAAGGAAAAAAGGAGAAGAAGAAAGAGGAGGAAGAGAAGGGGTAGGAGAAGGAGGAAGAGAAGGAAAAAAAGGAGAAGAAAGAGGAGAAGGGGGAAGAGGAGGAGGAAAAGGAGAAGAAGGAGTTGGACAAAGAGGAAGAAGAGGACAAGAAGGGAAAAAAGGAAGAGAAAGAGGAGGAAGAGAAGGAGAAAGAGGAGGAAGAAGAGGACAAGAAGGGAAAAAAGGAAGAGAAGGAAGAGGAAGAGAAAAAGGAGGAGGAGGAGAAGGAGGAAGAGAAGAAGAAGGAGTTGGACAAAGAGGAGGAGGAAGAGGAGGAGGAGGAGGAGGAGGAGAAGGAGAAAGAGGAGGAAGAAGGGGGAAGAGGAGGAGGAGGAGGAGAAGAAGAAAAAGAAGGAGTTGGACAAAGAGGAGGAGAAGGAAGAGGAGGAGGAGAAGGAGGAGACAGAGGAGGACAAAGAGGAGGATGAGGAGAAGGAGAGAAATAAGTACAATCAAGGATGCAAAACTTGGAACTTGCCTACAGCCATGTTTCCATCCTGCTGTTTTATGTGTATTTTGGGATTTCACATTAATATAATAATTATTAAAACAATAAATGAGTTCTCCGGCTCATGGAAACGCTGCTTTATTCGCTCATGTTTATATGATATTCCAGCTTTGAATGGAAACGGCTCACGATGCTCTAGTGCAGGGGTCGGCAACCTTCAAAATCAAAAGAGCCATTTTGGTCTCTTTACTACAGAATAAAATTCACGGGACCCACAAAACCTATTTGATCCCTAAAATTAAAATAACACTGGATAGGAAGAGGGCCAGAGCATAGTACAGTGCCTGACATCATACTTGCGAGTTCACACACCTTTTTAATCTTAATTTTAGTGATCTCCAACTGGCGAAGTTGGACATCATTAGCGACGTAAATAATCTCCAATCTGGTTTATATGCAGTTTGCAATACATAAAATAACAGTGTAGCATTTATGAAATTACAGAACTACAAAAATAAAACTAATGAATTTTATTGCTGTTTGTGACAATGGAAAACATCAAAATATTTTTTTAAATTATGTAACAAGATTACTTCGATCTTGAAATTGAATAGGTATACCATTGAAAAAATGTATTAATAAAATAGCTTATTTATTGATTGCCATATATATTTTTCAAAGCTAGGGGAGCCTTTGCACAGGGATGAAAGAGCCGCAGGTTGCAGACCCCTGCTCTAGTGGGAACATCTCTAGGTTTGAGACGCAGCACAGAAGCTCTAGCGATGTTTCACGTTTAGGTTTCACGCAAATGCAGAAGTTGAAATAATGAGAAGACAGAAGGACTCACCGTTCTCTGGCTGCGTCTTCTTCAGGGAGTCCATGAGAGTGCTGATGGCCTTCAACACGAAGATGATCTCCGTCACTTGTTGCCTTGAGAGAAGGAAGAGAGAGAGAGAGACGGGCAGAATCAAGATCTGTGCAGTTCAGCGAGGAAAGCCGTGAAAGACGATGCTTCATTAACGCATGGAACCTTGTTTTTGTCACAGAAAGAAAAAAAGGTCTTGATTACCTTTTTAATTTCTGCTACGGAATAAAAATTAAAAAGGTAATTGAGTTTTTTTTTTCAGAATTGTCTATTTCGCGACAAAAACAAGCTTCATCTCAGAAATCTAAAGAAAGTATTTGTTATAATTATGTTCAATAATAAAAATTGAGCACATTTTATTTAATAAAGCACATTTATCCATCAGACTAATGGCAAAAATATCTTTCTTATTATTGTAATGCAAAAATTATGATGTATAAATTTAATTAGCAAGTATAACTGATGGCAGTTTTCTGGATTTTACTGCAAACCATAATGACAAAAAAAAAAAAAAAAAATTACAATGATTTAAGAAAAATAAAATTATTCTAAAACCCAGACTTTATTTGTCCAGATATTTAAGTATTTTTCTATAATTGGGTATCAGTTATTTAATAATATCCGATTTACCGATAAATGCTGAATCTTAAAAATATGCTTTTCTTTATTAAATTCACATTTATTTGTATAGCGCTTTTTTACTAAGATGCTTTTAAAGCAGAATAACAGAAAACAGATAGTCCATTTGAAAGGCTCAGGCTCAGTTTACACCTGGTGTCTAACAGCAGAGAGCGGTGCTTGCAACATCAAGGTCAGGGTTTGATTCCCAGGGAAAGCAAGAACTGATTCGATTGTCAGTGTGTTTCTTGAATGTGATGCAAGATAAACGTAAAAGTCTATTCTGCTCTCCATCTACTGACCAAACACATGAGCATTATGGGATGTGCAGGAGCCAGACGGGATTTAAACTGTCGGATGGAAAACCAAGTTTGGTTTAAAGATGAAAAATGTTCCCAAGCACAATGTTCTCTCCACTCCTGATTTCTAACACACTCTCACAGTGTTCGGCCTGATCTTGAGAGTGAGTGCGTGTGTGTGTGTGTGTGTGAGAGTGTTTCCATCAGCTGACCTGGGCAGTGGGCAGCGTCCACTGAGTCTCTCGTCCTCCACGTATCGTCGCAGCACGTCCTGCGCTCTCTGCAGCAGCACCGACAGCGCCATCCGGGAGATGTAGCCCTCCTGCGGCGTCGACACCTTATTACTGAAGGAGAACTGCAGGAGCGTCTCGAAACACACTTTAGAGAACTCCTCCCGCATACGCATGTCCATTTCAGCCTCTGCACGGGACGAGAGGAGACCGTCATTCCCAGTCCCCGCGGTATTCACCGACATTAAATGGGGTCATGAATCACCAAATCAAACTCTGCTAGAGTAAGAGCTCATGCATCCGGTACGTTTCAGAACTCAAAACTTCCACGTTAGTCCAAAAACAGCTTTTATCGAATCCAGGCTCAGAAAACGACTCGTTTCGGATTTTGTGCGACGAACGACTGAATCACGTCGTCACATCTTTGGCTCCGCCCCCTGATTCAAAAGCCATGCAGAAATGAATACGACAGGATTGTGAAACCATTGAGACGTTCTGAGGTTTTTGCATTGCCATCCGTTGATCCTAAAGCGCAGATGGACTTTATTTTTAACAGTAAGTGTCCGTAAGTCATGCTTAAACTTACTATGGATTCATTTTTAAATCCAGACGCTTTTCAGGGAGACTGAAAATAATCCGATAGCGGATCCGATAGCGATTGGGAGTAACTGAGACTTTGTAACTTTTCTGTTTTGTCAGTAAGACGTTACGACACGTTTCATTTTATTTCAAACGACACAGCAAATTAATGTATAGGTTTCTCACTTCATCGAAAAGGATGAACTATGAATATAAGAACGACAAACAATGGTACATTCATTCATAATTCACACGCTAGTCAATTATCCCTTGTCAGTTACTACTGTGGGAAATCCAAGTACAGTAATACCTCGGTTTACGAGCGACTTGGTATACGAGCAAATTGGTGTACGAGCATGGAGGGTTGAATCGGTGTACGAGCATTGTATCGGTGTACGAGAAAAAATTTCCCTCACCCAGGCGCAGTTTTGTGTGGAAAAACTCCTAACGCTCAGCATCCTTGTGCGCATTTTTACATGAAATTGGCTGCATCATTCACCACAGTGATACTTTCATAAGTGATTTACAGAAGTTTTTACCTCATATTCTAAACATTAATTAATTGTGATGGCTATTGTTCACGTAGTGAAATATACACGTACAGTACCTCTAAGCAGTAACTGATCATGAATTCATTGTCTCCTAGTTCTGCCTGAGTGTGTATGTGTGTGTGGTCACCAAACACCTGATTCTCATATCATCTGCCCATCTCCCCGCTTTCGTTCACGGCTCCCGTGAGTTCGTTCGTTCGTGGCTCCCGTGATTTTGTTCGTTCGCGGCTCAGAAAACAGCTTTTTACTTCTAAATGATGTTTTTGGATGTATAAATCAATAACATTATAAGTGGACCTTGAAAATGCAGTTCATGACCCCTTTAATTTCCTTCTGTTCCTCACACAAGGTTATATACTACGATTTCAAATCTTGACAACCTTCTTTATATGGAAAACACACATCTTTTGAGTGAGTAAATGAGCCGTGAGTGAACTATAGCTGTAAGAAGAGTGAAACGACCCGAGTCAGATGAAGACGGCTGTTTTCAGTACCTGTGAACGATGACGACTGCGAGTGGATCGATCCTTTATTGAGCATGATCATGATACGACCTACAAACTCTTTGGGTATGAAATTGGCGAACGGTAGAATCTCTGTGCTGATCAACTGCACCACCTAGAGGACAAAACACAATGTTTTTCTACTTTATTCATTTAAAACATTTAAATTGCATGTAAATATATAGTGTATAGTCACATATTAAGTAGCACCCGTTGGATTATTACAATTAATGGCAAATGTTTGGATATATACATACATATATATGAAAATAAAGAGAGAGAATAGAATATATTTAATTTCATATGTGTAGTTGTGTGTGAGTTTCACTCTCTCTCTCTATATATATATATATGTAAAGACACAGAGAGAGAGAGAAAGAGAGGGAGAGACAGAAAGAGCAAAAGACACAGAGAAAATACATGTGTATATATATATATTTTTTTTTTTTTGTGTTTGGATGGATGGATAGAGAGAGAGAATATATATATATATATATATATATATATACACAAAATATAATTAATACTACTTTATCATTCAAAACAATTGTCCAAATATCAGCCTATTATTAATCTATCTTTTTTAAATGGCATTTATTACCAGTAATTCTGTATGTGTATCTTGTTTCATAACAGTGATGTTGGTCATGTGAAATTACCTCCACATCCACAGCTTCATTCCTCTGGAACTCCTGTATGGACAGATTATCCGGAGGAGTGCTGTGGGACACAAGAGGGACGCACGTCAGCACTGTTTGCCTTTAATACGTTATATCATCATGTTGAGATCCTCTTCAATGAAATTGAACACCTTTTGGTAAACAGGAAGTCCTCAAACGCGTTCGCCAGCTCCGGCCACATCGTGTCAAATTTGCCCGAGGATGCTTGTTGCCGGGCAACAGGGAGTCCAATGGAAAGCACTTTGAGCAGAGAGGAGACGGCCAGTTTCCAGGTGCTCTCAGCAGGACAGGCGTACTTCAGACCCAGAGGAATCCTCACAGTCTAAAGCCAGAGAAACCAGGGCTTTTGAGATTAAACATGCTCAGATTTAACCCAAAGTACTGTTGAGAACGCGTCACGTCTGCACAAACATATACAGTTTTTTCATGTTGCTATTTTTAACAATTTAACATATTGCTAACACGATTTAACGGTTTGTTACCACGATTCAACATTTTAGCATACACTTAACACGATTTAACGCGCTGCTAGCGGGACTTAACGCGCTGCTAGCGGGACTTAACGAGTTGCTAACATGGTTTAATGCTTTTTAGCAGGATTTAACGCTTTGCTAGAAGGATTTAACGCACTGCTAGCAGGGTTTAACGCGCCGCTTGCAGGATTTAACGCGCCACTAGAAGGATTTAACGCATTGCTAGCAGGGTTTAACGCGCCGCTAGCAGGATTTAACGCATTGCTAGCAGGGTTTAACGCGTCGCTAGCAGGATTTAACGCGTCGCTAGCAGGATTTAACGCGTCGCTAGCAGGATTTAACGCGCCGCTAGCAGGATTTAACGCGCCGCTAGCAGGATTTAACGCGCCGCTAGCAGGATTTAACGCGCCGCTAGCATGGTTTAACGCATTGTTACCTTGACTTAACCTGTTGCTAGCAGGATTTAACATGTTGCTAGCCAGATTTAACACAGTTTAAGAGTCAATTTTATAAATGCGATAAACTGACAACGTTTGCTCTGTACCTTAATGATGTTTTGCAGGACTTTTTCGGTGATCACAGCTTTGTGACAGGCTGTTTTTTGATACAGATCGACAACCACCTCCAGAGATCGCTCCGCAAACGGCACGTAGTTTAAGGCCACCCATTCCGCCTGCACACACACACACAACAACATGAAATAAACACAAACATGCATTATTAAGAGAACAAATGTCTCCTCAGCAACAAACACTGAGGAGGATTATGAATACAGGTGCTCTGAGTTCAAACCAAAATCAGATTTTTATCCGCACTATCTGACTGGAAAAACACAATCCCACTTCAACACCAATAGCATTTGCGTCAAATTTTACGACAACTTCCATAATATTAGAAGAAAAGCAGCAACTACAGGGCAAGCACAGCACTGAGACACAGGCGCGAGCGAGTAGATTTGATTAGGCTTCAGATTCTGCGATATGTAAAGGTGAAGTGGCACCAAACACAACTGCAAAAACAATTATCTTTATAAGCGAATTAAACTTTATATGCAACCATTTTTGTGCCACTAAAAGCGTGTACGGTGTCAAAGCTTTGTGAAAATTTGCAAAAACATCGTCTGTTTGAAATCTCCCCATGTAACACTGTTCAGATAAAATGGTTTAAACTTAATTATTGTTTTGTTTGGCCGCTATTTCATCCTGAACAATAGATTAGAGCTGCGTTAGCAGGTTTAAACTCACTTAGCCAGAGGTTTGAAGTTTGTTGCTCTGCACTTTAAAAACAGTATTTTTTTAAAACAATATTACAAAACAATAGAATGCAACTTCATTGTCAACATGTTGAAAATGTATAATCTTGGAAACTTTCTATTTAACAATATTGTGTGTAAAATATAATGATGTAAAAAAACTGAAGTGATTAAAACATTCAATTCTAATGAATGCTATAAAATAACACTGAATTTGTAGTTTATTTTAACATGTTGCTAATGCGATTGTACATGTTGCTAGTGCGATTGTTCATGTTGCTAACGCGATTGTTCATGTTGCTAACGCGATTGTACATGTTGCTAACGCGATTGTTCATGTTGCTAACGCGATTGTTCATGTTGCTAACGCGATTGTTCATGTTGCTAACGCGATTGTTCATGTTGCTAACGCGATTGTTCATGTTGCTAACGCGATTGTTCATGTTGCTAACGCGATTGTTCATGTTGCTAACGCGATTGTTCATGTTGCTAACGCGATTGTTCATGTTGCTAACGCGATTGTTCATGTTGCTAACGCGATTGTTCATGTTGCTAACGCGATTGTTCATGTTGCTAGTGCGATTGTTCATGTTGCTAGTGCGATTGTTCATGTTGCTAACGCGATTGTTCATGTTGCTAGCGCGATTGTTCATGTTGCTAGCGCGATTGTTCATGTTGCTAGTGCGATTGTTCATGTTGCTAGTGCGATTGTTCATGTTGCTAACGCGATTGTTCATGTTGCTAGTGCGATTGTTCATGTTGCTAGTGCGATTGTTCATGTTGCTAACGCGATTGTTCATGTTGCTAGTGCGATTGTTCATGTTGCTAGTGCGATTGTTCATGTTGCTAGTGCGATTGTTCATGTTGCTAGTGCGATTGTACATGTTGCTAGTGCGATTGTTCATGTTGCTAGTGCGATTGTTCATGTTGCTAGTGCGATTGTTCATGTTGCTAACGCGATTGTTCATGTTGCTAGTGCGATTGTTCATGTTGCTAGTGCGATTGTTCATGTTGCTAGTGCGATTGTTCATGTTGCTAGTGCGATTGTTCATGTTGCTAGTGCGATTGTACATGTTGCTAGTGCGATTGTTCATGTTGCTAGTGCGATTGTTCATGTTGCTAGTGCGATTGTTCATGTTGCTAGTGCGATTGTACATGTTGCTAGTGCGATTGTTCATGTTGCTAGTGCGATTGTTCATGTTGCTAGTGCGATTGTTCATGTTGCTAACGCGATTGTTCATGTTGCTAGTGCGATTGTTCATGTTGCTAGTGCGATTGTTCATGTTGCTAGTGCGATTGTTCATGTTGCTAACGCGATTGTTCATGTTGCTAGTGCGATTGTTCATGTTGCTAACGCGATTGTTCATGTTGCTAACGCGATTGTTCATGTTGCTAGTGCGATTGTTCATGTTGCTAACGCGATTGTTCATGTTGCTAACGCGATTGTTCATGTTGCTAACGCGATTGTTCATGTTGCTAGTGCGATTGTTCATGTTGCTAACGCGATTGTTCATGTTGCTAGTGCGATTGTTCATGTTGCTAACGCGATTGTTCATGTTGCTAGTGCGATTGTTCATGTTGCTAGTGCGATTGTTCATGTTGCTAGTGCGATTGTTCATGTTGCTAACGCGATTGTTCATGTTGCTAACGCGATTGTTCATGTTGCTAGTGCGATTGTTCATGTTGCTAGTGCGATTGTTCATGTTGCTAGTGCGATTGTTCATGTTGCTAGTGCGATTGTTCATGTTGCTAGTGCGATTGTACATGTTGCTAGTGCGATTGTTCATGTTGCTAGTGCGATTGTTCATGTTGCTAGTGCGATTGTTCATGTTGCTAGTGCGATTGTACATGTTGCTAGTGCGATTGTTCATGTTGCTAGTGCGATTGTTCATGTTGCTAGTGCGATTGTTCATGTTGCTAACGCGATTGTTCATGTTGCTAACGCGATTGTTCATGTTGCTAGTGCGATTGTTCATGTTGCTAGTGCGATTGTTCATGTTGCTAGTGCGATTGTTCATGTTGCTAACGCGATTGTTCATGTTGCCAACGCGATGTAACTTACTTTTACAAACAGTCTGTTTTTTGAAAACACAATTCAATGATTAGAAGTTAAAAAGTATTTTTTTTTTATAAACTGTTGGTGGCGCTAGAGAGTTTGAAAACATGGCATAATAGAAGTGGAGACTCTCCACTATAAGTGTGACAAACTCCATAACGTTTCAACAGACAGTTCTAACGAACGCTATAAAATAACACTGAATTTGTAGTTTATTTTCGAGTTGAATGAATAATTGCTGATGGAAATGAGCGGAAAATGGAAAAAAGTATGAACAAGTTAAATTTGTCGTTTAGAGCAGGTCAAGAGTAGCCGAAGGGAAAAAGGAAGAGAAAACGAGGCAGAAAGCAGACGAGAGATAGAGATTTATAGAGGAAGACAGCGGGGAGGGAGGAAGAACTCACCGGTGCAAACAGTTGGATCTAAAGCGGATCCGTATGAAGTACAAAAACAGAACAAGAGAAGAGCAGACAAATGTTTACTACCACAACACTAATGAAACTACTTTAAACGAGGACAACAACAAACACCAACAAACGTTTGCTTTGAAAGTCATGTTTAAAAATACTTTGTATAAAATTAATCATTTATATCATTATATCAATTGCAATTTGAGACACAAAAACCCACAAAATTTCTACTGGTTTATTCTTTTAACTGGTATTGGGTCAAAAGATTATGCTTTCCTGCATCTCAAATAGTAGAAAGCGGCGCTTGCAACATCATGTTCATGGGTTCGATTCCGAGGGAAAGCAAGAACTGATTAAAATGTCAATGTGTTTCTTGAATGCGATGATAAAAGCGTCTGATAAATGCATGAATGTAAATACCGAACCAACCCTTTAGATGTTTAAAACACTAAAATGTTTTAGGTTGAATTTGACAATAAATTCAAAGTATTCAGACATGACTACAGAGAGAGTAAAACCACACCATGCGAAACCAATCAGAAGAAGAGGGGAAAAGCCACTGAGAATCTCAAATATTTGTGAAAAAAGGTGTAATTAAAGAGCCACAAAAAAAACTGAACAGGGGAAGAAAAAAACGATGCAACGAAGACGTGACTATAAACAGCAAAGAAGTGAAGATGTGTTTCAGTGTGTGCAATCAAAACCCTGCTGACCAGATCATCCATCAACTGCATCATCGTATTCAGACACACATGGAAATGAAAGCCGTGTGATGATGATGATGATGATGATGAGCCCATCTGAGGACAGAGACTCACCTGGTTGTATTTGGCATTGGCCACATGTTTGGTCTCCATCTTTCCATATTGAGGAGGTTTACAGGAGAACTCCACGAACAGCAGGAGCTGCTCAAAGATGGCGGGATACATCACCTGGAGATTCTCCGGACCCACACAGATCGCCTAGAACAACGACACACAATCTCCTTCAGACACCATCAATTTAACCTGAGCTTCACATCAACTATCAGTGGCTCATGTTTCCCAAAGTTACTAACCACTCAACATTTTGACCGATGCCATGAGGAAAAACTGCCATATAGATATGATTAATAATTTGTCAGCCGGTTTATTATGAGGCTGCCGTCACTTTAAGAGCTGAAGCACAGATCCATTACTCTGATTCACATGCGCTTTCTTTCTTTCTGTTTGTGTTTAATTAAAACCGAACTGACTGCGTTTACGTGAATCACCAAGACTGACAACATTATTTTGTGTGTTTGTCTGTTTAAGTGCATAAACAGCGAAAAACAACTTGGTTTAGTCCTGAGTGAGAACAAGATCTGCAGGAATGAGTAAAATTATTCAAGAGATTCAATAGAAATAGAAATTCAAGCCCCGAAAAACAACAATATTCATCCGGAGCGAATGAAATGAGTGAGTGAGTGAGTGAGTGAGAGGAAGAGGGTTTGTGTGTAACGAGAGAGAGAGAGGAGAGAGAGAGAGATAGAGAAGAGAACAAGAGAGAGAGAGAGAGAGCGAGAGAGCAAGAGAACGAGAGAGAGGGAGAGAGGGAGACAGAGCGAGAGAACAAGAGAGAGAGAGAGCAAGAGAACAAGAGGGAGAGCGAGAGAGAGAGAGGGAGACAGAGCGAGAGAGAGCAAGAGAACAAGAGAGAGAGCGAGAGAGAGGGACAGAGCGAGAGAGAGCAAGAGAACAAGAGGTAGAGCGAGAGAGAGGGACAGAGCGAGAGAGAGCAAGAGAACGAGAAAGAGAGACAGAGAGAGGGAGACAGAGCGAGAGAGAGACAGAGCGAGGGAGAGCAAGAGAACGAGAGAACAAGAGAGAGGGAGACAGAGCGAGAGAGAGACAGAGCGAGGGAGAGCAAGAGAACGAGAGAACAAGAGAGAGGGAGACAGAGCGAGAGAGAGACAGAGCGAGGGAGAGCGAGAGAGAGAGAGAGAGGGAGACAGAGCGAGAGAGAGCAAGAGAACAAGAGAACAAGAGAGAGGGAGAGAGAGCGAGAGAGAGACAGAGCGAGGGAGAGCGAGAGAACAAGAGAGAGGGAGACAGAGCGAGAGAGAGCAAGAGAACGAGAGAACAAGAGAGAGGGAGACAGAGCGAGAGAGAGACAGAGCGAGGGAGAGCGAGAGAGAGAGAGGGAGACAGAGCGAGAGAGAGCAAGAGAACAAGAGAAAGGGAGACAGAGAGAGAGAGAGAGAGAGCAAGAGAACGAGAGAACAAGAGAGAGGGAGAGAGAGCGAGAGAGAGCAAGAGAACGAGAGAACAAGACAGAGCGAGAGAACAAGACAGAGCGAGAGAGAGCAAGAGAACAAGAGAGAGAGAGAGGGAGACAGAGCGAGAGAGAGCAAGAGAACAAGAGAAAGGGAGACAGAGAGAGAGAGAGAGCAAGAGAGAGGGAGACAGAGAGAGAGAGAGAGAGAGAGAGAGAGAGCAAGAGAACGAGAGAACAAGAGAGAGGGAGAGAGAGCAAGAGAACGAGAGAACAAGAGAGAGGGAGAGAGAGCGAGAGAGAGCAAGAGAGAGGGAGACAGAGAGAGAGAGAGAGAGAGAGAGAGAGAGAGAGCAAGAGAACGAGAGAACAAGAGAGAGGGAGAGAGAGCGAGAGAGAGCAAGAGAAAGGGAGACAGAGAGAGAGAGAGAGCAAGAGAACGAGAGAACAAGACAGAGCGAGAGAGAGCAAGAGAACAAGAGAGAGGGAGACAGAGAGCGAGAGAGCGAGAGAACGAGAGAACAAGAGAACAAGAGGGAGAGAGAGAGCGAGAGAGAGAGTGCGAGAGAGGGAGACAGAGCGAGGGAGAGCAAGAGAACGAGAGAACAAGAGAGAGGGAGACAGAGCGAGAGAGAGACAGAGCGAGGGAGAGCGAGGGAGAGAGAGAGAGAGAGAGAGAGAGAGCGCAAGAGAACAAGAGAAAGGGAGACAGAGAGAGAGAGAGACAGAGCGAGGGAGAGCGAGGGAGAGCGAGAGAGAGAGCGCGAGAGAGAGCAAGAGAACAAGAGAAAGGGAGACAGAGCGAGAGAGAGCGAGGGAGAGCAAGAGAACGAGAGAGAGAGAGGGAGAGAGAGCAAGAGAACAAGAGAAAGGGAGACAGAGAGAGAGAGAGAGAGAGAGAGAGAGAGAGAGACAGAGCGAGAGAACAAGACAGAGCGAGACAGAGCAAGAGAAAGGGAGACAGAGAGAGAGAGAGCAAGAGAACGAGAGAACAAGAGAGAGGGAGACAGAGCGAGAGAGAGCAAGAGAAAGGGAGAGAGAGAGAGAGAGCAAGAGAACGAGAGAACAAGAGAGAGGGAGAGAGAGCGAGAGAGAGCAAGAGAAAGGGAGACAGAGAGAGAGCAAGAGAACGAGAGAACAAGACAGAGCGAGAGAGAGCAAGAGAGAGGGAGACAGAGAGAGAGAGAGAGAGCGAGAGCAAGAGAACGAGAGAACAAGAGGGAGAGAGAGAGCGAGAGAGAGAGAGAGTGCGAGAGAGGGAGACAGAGAGAGACAGAGAGAGAGAGAGAGAGAGAGAGAGAGAGAGAGAGCAAGAGAACGAGAGAACAAGAGAGAGGGAGAGAGAGCGAGAGAGAGCAAGAGAACGAGAGAACAAGACAGAGCGAGAGAGAGCAAGAGAACAAGAGAGAGAGAGAGGGAGACAGAGCAAGAGAACAAGAGAAAGGGAGACAGAGAGAGAGAGAGAGAGAGAGCAAGAGAACAAGAGAGAGGGAGAGAGAGCGAGAGAGAGCAAGAGAGAGGGAGACAGAGCAAGAGAACAAGAGAAAGGGAGACAGAGAGAGAGAGAGAGAGAGAGCAAGAGAACAAGAGAGAGAGAGAGAGAGAGAGAGAGAGAGCAAGAGAACGAGAGAACAAGAGAGAGGGAGAGAGAGCGAGAGAGAGAGAGCAAGAGAACGAGAGAACAAGAGAGAGGGAGAGAGAGCGAGAGAGAGCAAGAGAAAGGGAGACAGAGAGAGAGCAAGAGAACGAGAGAACAAGACAGAGCGAGAGAGAGCAAGAGAGAGGGAGACAGAGAGAGAGAGAGAGAGCGAGAGCAAGAGAACGAGAGAACAAGAGGGAGAGAGAGCGAGAGAGAGAGTGCGAGAGAGGGAGACAGAGCAAGAGCAAGAGAACAAGAGGGAAGTTGTGAAGGTAACAGGCCACATGACTGAGATGGAGGAGGTGCTGCACCTTCTGCAGGACGTCGAGGGCCGTCAGCACCGCCTCCTGCAGGCTGGTCAGCACCGCCTCCGTGTAGGAGGGCAGGATGAACGGAGAGGAGTCGGAGCTTATGGGAACCGACACGGCTCCGTACAGAATCACCCCCAGCTTCTTCAGGTCCTCCATGCTGAAGCCTCCTGCGATGTGCTGGTACAGCGCCGGGAAGATCTGGATTAGCGCCGTCAGGAAAGGCTGGCTGGGGACGAACACTAGTTTATCCGGTCCACCACCAGGGGGTCGCGTGCAATCGGTTCCGACCCGGTACCAAGTGTTCCACGCGGACCACCAGAGCGCCGAGTCGTCCAGCTCCTCTCCAGGTGGCGGAAGCGAAGGTTGGACGCCGTAGCGCTGGGCTAGTCGCTCCGCAAGTGAATCGGATCGTATTAGAGGTCTTCCCGGACCGGAACCCTGAAGAGACTCTATGAGGACAGGAGGGACGTCCATTGCTGCGAGAGCGTCGGGTTTATCCGTGTCTTTCACGGGCGTGACCAGCTGGAGGATCTCCTGGAAGCTCTTGAGCGCGGCAAGGGAAACTTCATTGTTCTTGCTGAGGGCGGCGGACTGGATGTGGTCCAAAAGAACTTCCCAAGCCTTGAAAAAGTCACCTGCAAGACAGCAAGAACCACATTCTGAGATCCGGATATACAGTAGAACCCCGACTTACGATATTAATCCGTTCCGAGGTTGGCTTCGTAAGTCAATCTTTTCGTTTGTCGGTCAGGCTTTTACATGTTCATTGCCTAATCCGTTCCAAGCCTTACAAAAACACCACATTTAGCATGGGATGAAGCGCATCGCAGCTACATACTTCTAAATTATCCCCCTTTTTAACGCAATGTAAAGCATCCTCTTCTTTCTTTCAACTTCAGCAACAATCTTCACATCCATGGTGAGTGATTAGAAAAAGTTTATGTTAACTAGGCACAATGCTGACCAATAGGAGAGCAGGATTGTCAAAAGTGTTCCCCTTCTTACATGGACTATTCCAGCCATCCCTGTCATTCAGCGCGAAATGGACTATTCCAAAACTTTCCATCTGAGAGAGATGACGGATGATTAAGGTAAAAGAGATCGGCTGAAGATTGTATATAGTTTATTGAGTGAAATACAGGGAATTAGTGCCAATCGTTGAGGTTTTATCGATCGTGCGTAACCACACATCTATGCACCTTTAATAAATACCAGTTTTGGATTATTCCCTGAGTGAGACATCATTGTTCTGACCGGACAAACTGTAGCCTTCATCCAACCCGAACCAAAATCAGCGCGAATTTCAAAACAAAACTCGGAAGTGTTCTGTCGCATCTCGATCATTTTGTCGTTACTCGGGCGAAAAACCCCCCAAAATCTTTTATCGTATGTTGAATTTTTCGTACGTAGAGTGTTTCGTAAGTCGGGGTTCTACTGTATTTGAAAATATTTATTTATTTTTCGGCATTTATTTATCAGACGCTTTTATCCAAAGCGACTTGCATCGCATTCAAGAAACATTGACATTCTAATCAGTTCTTGCTTTCCCTGAGAATCGAACCCTGACCTTGATGTTGCAAGCGCCGCTCTCTACTGATTGAGATGCAGGAAATGCATTAGAATTTTCCAAATGTTTGTAATCACATGACTAACCCGGGTGTCGTTTGAATTTTAATGGGAAGAGAAAAAAACAAAACTAATTCACATTTATTCTAAGTCTTACTGCAAAACTTTTAATTGCGGCTGAATACCATGAGCAAAAGGAACTTTTAACTATCGTTTAAAAACACCAAAGCAAAAACTAATATACATTTCAGGCTTTATTAAAAACACGTAAACACTTGTTACTCAGTTAAGAACAGCTTTGTTTTTTGTTGTTTGATTAACTTTATTATAGAGACGGCAGCAGGAACGTTCAGTTATTGTTACTTTAAGATATCCGATATAGTGTTACATATGTGTTTTCTGGCCGAGTTCACGAGGATATTTTGACACATTTGCATATTTAGACAAAAAAAAAAAAATCGACAAAAAACTCCAGTCCACATCACGCACATACAGTATGAAAGCGATGGAATATTATAAATATGTTTTCTTTCCCTTCTTATCCATGATTATATTTTGTTTCTTGACATTTTTGATTATTGTGTGACAGTAATTGTACTTTCTATTCTGTAGAATCTAGAATGTAAAACACATATGGTGTGTTTTAGATTACAACCCTTTTAGGAGCCTTTAGCCTTGACTATCAGCGATATAAGTGCTGGAGCAGCCCTCCCTTCTGTCTCACACTCTACAGGGAAACGTCGGATGTCTGTGGACCTTTTCTCATGAGAAAATAAACCTTTATAAAAGACAATTGGGATATTTGTCTCTTATTCAGAATTGATAAAAGATTTTGCCACCACAGCGGCTTTCTGGGAATGGTATTAAAATCAGTTTTTCTGCGCGTGTGCTTTGGAGCAGAGAAAACAGCGGGTCTTCTTTCGCTTCAACGGTTGAAATGGCATTAAAACACAAACAGGAATCGTTAAACAGAATTTAAATACACAGGTCTTATCGAATTCCTGACTCTTGGAAAATTGGAACTGGTTCTCGATACCCAAACAAGCATCATTCTCAAATAACTGTGATGATATAACTTTATCCTCGTGGTAAAGCGTCATCAAAAAGATCATTTTTGAAGGCTAAAAATGTAGAGACAGCCGTGTTTGAGTGTCTGGAATGGTGTGGATCAGGGGAGACACTTTTTTTGGCTTGTGAGCTACTTCTGTCAAAATGATCTACCCCGACTTACGAAAATAATCCGTTCCGAGGTTGGCTTCGTAAGTCGATCTTTTCGTAAGTCGGTCAGGCTTTTACATGTAAATTGCCTAATCCGTTCCAAGCCCTATGAAAACACCACATTTAATTTTATAATAAAGCAATGCTTGTTCAGTATGGTATGACAAGCACATCCCAGCTTCATACTTCTCAATTATCTCCCTTTTCGTCTCCATGGAGAGCATCCTCTTCTTCTCTATCACTTTCATCGTGAAATCAAATGGGAGAGCAACGCCGCTACGCAGAGGCTGGTGGGAGCGATGCTGACCAATAGGAGAGCAGGATGCTGCAGCGAAAGCTAGCGTCAGAGCCGGGAGCAGTGTTGCCAGATTGGGCGGGTTTTAAGCTTTAGTTGGGCTGGAAATCTTCAGTCCAATCTGGCAACACTGGCTGGGAGACAGCCAATGGTAGAGCGGGACGATTGGTGCGAGTTTCCGGGTCATTGGCGCGCGAAATTCAAAACAAAACTCGGAAATCGTCGCCTCAGCCGATATTCCGTTTTTCGCATCTCGATCGTTTTGTCGTTACTCGGGCGAAAAAACCCCCAAAATCTTTTGTCAAATGTTGAACTTTTCGTACGTAGAGCGTTTCGTAAGGCGGGGTTCTACTGTATTTATTTATGATTGTACATGCACAATACATGTTTCATGTAGCAGAACCACATGAGCAAATATTGCACAATACAACCTTGTACATTTTTTGTCATTATCTTTACTCTGATGACTTGCACTGAATAGAATCAGTAGTTTTTAGTAGTTCGTAGTTTTTAAAATGCCGCTCCACGTTTCCCTTCTTCGGTATAGCGATGACAGACGCGCGGATTGAGGCGAACGCACTTCGAAACTCCGTATGGAAGTGGCACGTCTTTGTCCAGCTCACTCATTTTATAACCTTTCTTCAGCTTAAAATAAATAAATTGGAGGTTTTCTCACTAGAATTTTGTGCGTATGCGATGACCCATATGTCAGAAAAGGTCAGAGGTCAAGCGACACATTTCCTAGCGAGGACGGATGATGGGCTGACGACTACTTTGTTAATTTCATGCGATCCACCCGCATAAGCTTTGCGATCGACCGGTCGTATGGCAGATCACATCTCTCAATGCTTACCCAGTTGCTGGAGGAGATATCTCCTGGTGTTGAAGATCCGCGCTACGCCCGCCAGCGTCAGAACCCACGTCTCCGCCCACTGCTTCTCGGCAGTGTCGCGCGAGTGGTGGATGAGGATGTTCCCACCTCCAGATTCGATCTTCTCCTTGTCGGCCGTAGTGGAGGACTTCCTGACACAGTCCAGCAGATGAAAGAGAACCTGCGGAGCAAAGTCATCAGCAACAGCGATTTTAACCTGCACAGGGGTTACTTTGGTCTGATCCAGTACCTTCCAAACCACAATGTTCCAGGTTGACGGCTGCAGCAGCGTTCCGTGAGCGGCAATGGTGGAGAACATCGTTTGGCCCGCGCTCTTCCTCACAGCCGGCCGCGGGTCCACGCACAGCTCGCCCAGTTTGGCATACAAGCACAACCACAGGCAGTCAAAGGGCGGCGCCGGGTGGAAGGGTCGGTTCAGGGGTTCCCCTCTATCCTGGGCCTGTTTTACGAGAACCGCTTCTTCCTTCTCCAGTTCCTCTGTAATCGCTTCACCCCTTTGGAAGAAGTAGTCTGAGATGTTCCACTACGGTGGAGAAAGAGGTTTTAGGGCAAGTCGATTCATCTACGCAAAGATTAAAACATTAGGAGTCACTCCTCACCAGCAGACCGATCGACGTCAGGCTGATGTTCAGCTCCTGGTTCTGGAGACCAAAGCTACCGGCTACATCCACCACAACTTGGAGGCACATGCAAGGCATTGTGGGTAGGAAGTCGGTCACCACCAACTGCAGGCACTGGAACGCCGTTCGTATGAGGGACTCGCTGTGGACGCACATAAATGAGACTTTCTCTGAGAATCGATCCCATGACCTTGATGTGACCTTGACCATGACCTTGAGCGTCTGATTAATGCAGAAATCTGTTTTATCTGCAAGGTAGGCAGTGTGTCTCACCCCTGGTCGTTGCGGATCGCTCCGATGACCCCCAGTACCAGAGGCCATCCCGGTCCCAGACTGTCTCCCTGGTTCTGGAGGATCTGCAGGACACACTCCAGCTGTTTCTGTCGGATATCGGCGTGAAGGACGTTGGAGAGCTCCTTCAGCGGGTTCAGAAGCAGCAGCTGCAGACGCTGAGGAGGACAGAGGATTGGTTAAATGTACAGTTAATAAATAAAATCAAACCCGCCAGAATTGCTACCTGGTTTTGGGAAAGAGGAGGCTCGTGCTTGTAGGAGAGTCCAGCTTTGATCAGCGAGGTAATGGCTTCTGCTCCCCATTCCCTCATGCGAGTGTTTGGATGCTGACACACCTGACGACAGAATCAATTAACAGTCTTCATGTTCTTATATACATGTTATTTTCTTTGGATTTTGTGGTGGAATTTGACCCAGAGACATGAGGGGAGATTCGCCCGTTAATGAAAAACACAAAAATCAAACATCGCAAATGGAGGGTAAAACATACGCATGGATAAAATTACCGAGAAAAACAGCAAAGCAATAAATAAAAAAACATGCAAATAAAGCATTTATCACACAAAATATGAATAGACTGATTTGCAAAATATTTATAAATTATATTAAAAAAATTAAGATTTGGATTGTGTGGATCACAGATCGGTGTTTTTGAGTTTTTGTGGTGAAGCAACTGATTAAATCTCTAAATAATACGGCCATCTTGAATCACAGATGCACAAAACATCAAAGTTTGACTTTACACGATTACTCCTGACTTTCTCAAGCGGCACAACACAAAGCCCAAGGTATAAAATGACATTCGGAAAATAACGATCAAATATAATCGCCGTTCTGCGATCTGGATTTCAATGTGGAGCATTAAAGCCCTGACCAGAGACACGTCACAGCTGTTCACAACAAAAACATGACACCAAATGATTTATTCCTTAAGAGACGACTTCAGAAGCTACGGACAATGACAGACGAAAGTTCAGCACTTACCTTCTACAAAACAGACATGTCGCAAAAGACGGAGAAGGGAAAAAGACGGAAATAGACAACATGAGGACATGAATTAGTACGCATGTATAACTACAGAAGAAGTGAGTACAGAAGACAACAAATACAGACTAGAGCAGCCCGCCAAATATTAACATTTCATCTTGTAACAAGTTATTTACTGTGATTATTTGGTATTAATATTATTTGTTTCAGTAAAATCAGTAGTATTTCAAGACCCTGAAACAATATTATTAGTGATTAGAGTTAAAAAGAATCAGGGGAAAAAGAATGCCAAATTGTGTGTAATATAAATAAAAACAATTGACAAAAAAGGCCTTGGAAAGTAACGGTATATATAAATAAATAAAAATGGACAAAGACAAGTAAATAAATAATATAATATAAAATAATATAAAATATTTTAATTAATAATAATATATATTTTTTATTTTTATTTTTTTTTACAGATAAATAAAAATAAATTTTATATTTAGAGGAGATATTTATTTATATTATATGTATGTATATGTATATACACACACACATAAATAAATAAAAAATAAAAAAAAAATAAAAAAAATAATATATATATATATATATATACATACACACAAACACATAAATAAATGAATAAATTTATAAATAAATCAATAAAAACTAAAATATATAAAATATGAGCAAAACAAATTGACAAAAAACGATTATGCACACCAATATATGCAAAAATTATGCATACCAATATAAATAAATAAAACATAAATAAGAAACTGACAGACAATTTCAAAACTAAACTGTATAAATATATAAATAAAAAATAAAGATATTTTAATAAATATAATTTAAGCAAAACAAATAAATATGATTTACAAAACAGTAAATATAAATAAAATAAATGATATACATAATAAATAAATATAAAAGAAAGAGACAGAAGCAACTGCAAGCCTTAAACAATGTTAAAAAATATTTATAATGAATGAATGAATTGAAAACGAGGAGCTGCATTGATTTGATCGGCCCCTGGTCTCACCTCCAGCAGATGAGCCGTCAGCGGCCGCCAGAGGATCTCGATCCGGTCCATGTTCACCAGTCCCGTCTCCAACAGCTTGGCCACCGCAAACAGAGACGGCTCCTGAACGAGGACATGAGACGCATGAAACACGACGGGGATTAAGCTTTGCGTTCAGCTTCAGCATCATCACGAACGACGCACCTTGTTGTTTCCGTACGCCATCTCCATGGCCTCCACGGATAACGAGCACAGCGCGTTGATCAGGTGATGCAGAGACACGTCGTCCAGGTACCTACAATCACACGGCATGTGACGGATCTATGAAAACACTACTCATCTAATCAATGACTCTCACTGATTTGACTGTCAGTGATCTCATGCTGCTCTTACTGTGAGCTCTCAAAGAGTCTGGAGAGGATGTTTGATATGACGGGCAGATCCGTCATCACCGCTGTGGTCAAAACCTGCAGCACAGAACAAACAGAAGTCATAATCCTTTACTGTGTATTTACCTACGCGTGAGTGTGTGTGTGTGTGTGTGTGAGAGAGAGTGTGTGAGCGCGTATGTGTGTGAGAGAGAGTGAGTGTGTGAGAGAGTGAGTGTTTGTGTAAGAGTGAATGTGTGTCTGTGTGGGAGTGTGTGAGTGAGTTAGTGAGTGTGTGTCTGTGTGTGAGAGTGTGTGTGAGCGCGTATGTGTTTGAGAGTGAGTGTGAGCGAGTGTGTGTGTGTCTGTGTGTGAGGGTGTGTGTGAGCGAGTATGTGTTTGAGAGTGAGTGTGTCACTCGCTCATTCACACACACACTCATTCAGAGTGTGTGTGAGTGAGTGTGAGCGAGTGTGTGTGAGAGTGAGTGTGTGTGTAAGAGTGAATGTGTGTCTGTGTGGGAGTGTGTGAGTGAGTGAGTCTAAATGAATTTGTGCTTGTGTGAGTGTGTGTGTGTGTCTGAATGAGTGTATGTGTGGGTGTGTGTCTGTGTGTGTGTGTGTGAGTGAGTGAGTCTAAATGAATTTGTGCTTGTGTGAGTGTGTGTGTGTGTGTCTGAATGAGTGTATGTGTGGGTGTGTGTCTGTGTGTGAGTGAGTGAGCGAGCGAGTGTCTGTGTGTGTTTAAATGAGTATGTGTTTGTGTGTGTGTGTGTGTGTGTGTGTGAGAGTGAGTGAGTGTCTGTCTAAATGAGTATGTGTTTGTGTGTGAGTGAGTTAGTGAGTGTGTGTGTCTGTGTTTAAATGAGTATGTGTTTGTGTGTGTGTGTGTGTGTGTGTGTGTGTGTGTGTGTGTGAGTGTGAGTGTGAGTGAGTGTGTGTGTCTGTCTAAATGAGTATGTGTTTGTGTGTGAGTGAGTTAGTGAGTGTGTGTGTGTTTGTGTGAGTGTGTGTGTGTGGCTGAATGAGTGTGTGTGTGTGAGTGAGTTAGTGAGTGTGAGTGTGTGTGTGTGTGTGTGTGTCTGAGTGTGTGTGTGTGTGTGAGTGAGTTAGTGAGTGTGTGTGTGTGTGTGTGTGTCTGTGTGAGTAATTATGAATATTGTTGGCTCTTTTAGAGCGTAAACATTTGGCCTGTGGAAATATGAGGCGTCTCAATAAAGTAGACAACATTTTCCGTTTCGAGCCCCTGAGCATTCCCAGAGCATCAGAGAGCAAGACTCAGAATCTGTGTGTGATGTGCAGAAATAACACTTGTTAACGCTCTCTAGACAGGAAGCTCATTAGGCTGATTCAGCGGTGTTTACCGTGCTGGGACCCTCCACGGCCCGACCCGGCTTCAGAACGCCACCCATCGCCGGTTTCAGACCCAGAATCCACACCAGATGCTTAGAAGGAAAAAGAGACCAAAACGAGTGAATGCCAAACACAAATATATATATGAGTGTGCGTCTGTGTGTGTGTACCTGTAGTGTGGCTAAAACCAGCTGCCATGAGGTTCCCAGATACCCCCCGTGACAGTGAGCCAGATTCAGCAGCGTCCGCATGCACTGGATGTTCTTCGCTGTCAGCTGCCGGACACAGAGAGAGAAACGCTTGTAATCCACCTGGAAAAGCATCCAGTCGCGCTGTAAGCAGCTAAACGTGTGATTTACCACGACGGTGCCCTGCGGCTGAGCGGTGAGCGGCTGCCCCACGGCGACCACCTGCTGGTGCGACTCACTGGACGGACTGACCATCTGCACACTCTGACCCTGAATGGAGTACACTGAACACACACACACACACACATTAAACTATTTGCAAAAAATTATTTTTAACCAAAAACTGTTCAAATGTTTATTTGCTTATTAATTAATTTAATAACACTAAAATAAAAACTAAGCATTTAAGTTGCAACTTTTCATGTCTATGTTTAACTCATCAAACACTGGCTTTCATGACAGATTTATTCAAACATAAATGAAACAATGAGGTCAACAGGTTATGTAAAGTTATAATAAATATGTAATATTCTCCATACCATATATTTAGCAAAATATTCCTAATTATGTAAGCCAACGAATATATGATTTGCACACGTTCTGCTGTGTGTATCAGTTAAAAGAATACATGCATCACATTTTATATATAGTACATACATTTGCAAAATATATTGTTTTATTGTATAGGTTTATAAGTTATTTTTAAGTTTATACAGTGTATTCATTTATTAAATTTACTGTATATACATTATATTTATCTGTATTAATGCATTTCATATTACGGTTTATATTATATACGGATTAAATGATTTTGACCCTCCAGTGCGGTTTAGAGCAAACGGAGAGTTGCTTATGTGGTTATTGCTGTGAACTTCGGCACGGCTCTCGTACCTTTGTTGGCGAGGTTGGCGGCGTTGCTGCTCAGGATGGTGAGGGTGTAGTGAGGGGGCAGGGAGGCTTTACAGATGGCCGTGATGAACGCGTCACGCGGCGTCACCAGACCCAGACGACCGCACAGAGACGCCATGGACAGCTCCGCTTTCAGGATGTTTTCTGTGGCCGTCTCGTCCGTACTGACACACACACACACACACACGCGAGTATAAAGCACTGCATCATGCATTACCTATTACAACATAAAATATAGATTAAAGTGATATAATAAGAATTATTACATAATAATTTGACTTTTCCCATGACGTTTTGGCCCATACATGCAAGCTATAAAAATCATGAGTGTGAGCATATGAGTGCGTGTGTGCGTGCGCGTGTGTGTGTGAGTGAGAGAGAGAGAGACTGGTACCTGGCGTCCAGCAGCAGGGAGAGAGCTGCCAGTAAGCCGCACCAGCAGGCGTTCACCATTTCCTCCCAAACCTCATGAGCCACTACAAAACACACACAGTTTCATCACAGGAACAAAACAGAGTGAGAAAACTAGACAAGAAATACACATCATTGATTCTGCATAATGAGCCGGGTAGGGTTGTGTGACATTTACATGCACTGACTCTGACAATGTCCTGTTATTCAGTGCAGACTGTTTAAAATCAACATTCACTGACTTCTGCCATTCATCAATTAAGATGGAACGATTTACAAACGTCCTTTGCACTCTTCGAATAACAGTAATATTAACAAAGATGAAGTACAAAATACAACAGTCAATGATTTACACACATTATCTGTTATATGTACCATTCACACACTCACTGGGTTCCTGAGGGGGAGCCGAAACAGGCTCCGCCTCCTCTCTCATAGCGGCTTCCTGTTCCTGTTTGGTGAGCTCTCTCTCGATCATCATGGTGATGCCCCGCACCAGATCCAGCAGGGCGCTGAACGCCACAGACATGGCGTAGCCTTCCGGGATGGAGGGCGGCTCCACCTTATCCAGCATCTCCAGGCTGAGAAGAAACGCCACGTTAGTTAAACACCAACAGGACGGTGAATGTAAAGAGTCGCAGCATTTGCTAAATCAATTTTAAGGCCTGCACAAATGAAATGAACACCGTATGGGTGGGGTGAGGCAACGTCTACGGTAAGATCCAAACCGTACAATGAGAACTGAGTAAGAGAGGGTTTTAAGGGCCTGAGGAGAGGGTGGGCACTCACTAGGTGGCTTTGGCACTGCCCTGGACACTGACGGTCATGAGGGGGATCCATGTGCCCCGGTACTCAAACGCAGCCTGTGTGTTCAGACCTGCACCCGCTCCTGCCACACCCGCACCACCCTGACCCGACGCCTGCGACCCCGACACAGACCCGCCTGAGAGACATGATTAGACTGTTACATGAGACGATCACTGTGTGTGCGTGTGTGTGTGTGTGTGAGAGAGAGAGAGTGAGTGTGCGCGTGTGTGAGAGAGAGAGAGAGAGAGAGTGTGTGTGCGAGAGAGAGAGTGAGTGTGCGCGTGCGAGAGAGAGAGAGAGTGAGTGTGCGCGTGCGAGTGCGAGAGAGAGAGAGTGAGTGTGCGCGTGCGCGTGCGAGAGAGAGAGTGTGAGTGTGAGCGTGCGCGTGCGAGAGAGAGAGAGTGAGTGTGAGCGTGCGCGTGCGAGAGAGAGAGAGTGAGTGTGAGTGTGCGCGTGCGCGTGCGAGAGAGAGAGAGTGAGTGTGCGCGTGCGCGTGCGAGAGAGAGAGAGTGCGCGTGCGAGAGAGTGCGCGTGCGCGTGCGAGAGAGTGCGCGTGCGAGAGAGTGCGCGTGCGAGAGAGTGCGCGTGCGAGAGAGTGCGCGTGCGAGAGAGTGCGCGTGCGAGAGAGTGCGCGTGCGAGAGAGTGCGCGTGCGAGAGAGTGCGCGTGCGAGAGAGTGCGCGTGCGAGAGAGTGCGCGTGCGAGAGAGTGCGCGTGCGAGAGAGTGCGCGTGCGAGAGAGTGCGCGTGCGAGAGAGTGCGCGTGCGAGAGAGTGCGCGTGCGAGAGAGTGCGCGTGCGAGAGAGTGCGCGTGCGAGAGAGTGCGCGTGCGAGAGAGTGCGCGTGCGAGAGAGTGCGCGTGCGAGAGAGTGCGCGTGCGAGAGAGTGCGCGTGCGAGAGAGTGAGTGTGCGCGTGCGAGAGTGAGAGTGTGCGCGTGCGAGAGTGAGAGTGTGTGTGTGAGAGTGACCTGCAGGCGTGCTGGTGGATGAAGTGTTTCCTGTGTTGGGGAGGATGAAGAGGGACTGGATGAAGGAGCCCAGAGCGTTGACGATGTCTCTGAAGACTTTGGTGGAGTGTTGCTTCATGTCATACGACTGACAGAAAGACCTGCGCACACACACACACACACACACACACAGAGAGAGTCAGACCTTTATGAACTCCAGAAGAAGAAAGTGTGTGTGCAGGAGCGTGTGTGTGTGTGTGTTACTCACCGCAGTAAATGTGGCTGAACACACAGTCTGTGCACAGACTCCACAGCCACGGCTCGCAACCACTGCGGCTTCTCTCCATCCAGGAACTTCACCAGCAGAGACAGGAAGATCTCACACTCAGTTACCTGCAACACACACACACACACACACACACACACACACCACAGCTATAGACGTAGAAATCAACACACAGATGCATCCAAACATCTTCAGCACCACAAACTATATTAAAATGCGTCTCACCAGGAGGCTGTAGAAGTGTTTGATGAGAACCGAGACGACCCGCAGGAGCCGCATGCAGATGGGGAAATACGGCTTCTCCACGGGCGCCGGAGACGAGGCGCTGGAACAGCTGCCCTGCCGGAACTTGATGTTGGGGGAGAACAGCTTGATGACCAGCGGACACACGCGCTCCTTCAACAGGAAACTGAACTCCTGATGCTGCACAGACACAGAGGTCAGGTCGCAAGGTCAACAGCTGGGAACCAGCCGTTTATTTTCCAGCCGTCGGTTTGTTTTCTTCAGGATGTGCGGTGTTTACCTGCAGGAAAACTTCAGGGAAGTCGTTTAAAACCGATTCCAGCAGCTCTAAGCCGAACGTCCGGGTCATCTCAGTCATTCCCACTAACCAGTAGGGGGCGTCGGCGTTCACCAGCTGACACAAATCCTGCAGGAAGGGTCGTGAAAATGTAAGGAGAGCTCAGCACATGCAATCATTCAGTGAAGAGCGTCAAAGCCGTAAGATGTGCGTAATATTCAGAATCTACCCAACGCCACATGTTTGAGTGAGAGTGTGTGTGTGAGAGTGAGAGAGAGTGTGTGTGTGAGAGTGAGAGAGAGTGTGTGTGTGAGAGTGAGAGAGAGTGTGTGTGTGTGTGTGTGTGTGTGTGTGAGAGTGAGAGAGAGTGTGTGTGTGTGTGTGTGTGTGTGTGTGAAAGAGGGTGTGAGTGAGTGAGTGAGTGAGTGAGTGTGTGTATATGTGTGTGTGTGTGTGTGTGTGTGTGTGTGTGTGTGTGTGTGTGTGTGTGTGTGTGTGAAAGAGAGGGTGTGAGTGAGAGTGTGTGTGTAAGTGAGGCCCCGTCCACACGGAGACGCGGATCACTGCATTCGCATACATTTCTTATCGGATTGGCGTTTTGTCCACACAGATCCGGCGATTTGGGAGACTGAATCCGCTCACTTTTGATACCGGGTCCTAAAGTGGATAGATCTGAATCAATCCGTATATTTTTTGTTTACCGATGATGTCATCACATCACGTGTCGGCTGCGTCACAGTAACAGCAACAGTGTTGCCAGATTGGACTGAAGATTCCAGCGCAGCTACAGCTTAAAACCCTCCAATTTAAAAAAATACCAGCCCAAAGTGCGTACTCTTATAAATAATGAAAAATGTTGAGAGATTTTATGAAACCATCCCAAATTTTATCAACCAGCTAAAAGGCATGTTTTCCCGGTCGGACGTGACAAAAGGGTAAATAGCAATCTGGCAACACTGAACAGCAACAACAATGCGCATGCTCAAAGTCTTCTTCTCTGTGTATAGTGTATTATCTGTGGCAGAATTACAGCGCCCCATACTGGTCTGGCATATAAACTACACCGGATTCAGTCGGTTTCAGTGGTATCGTGTGGACGCAGATTTTTTTTTTGAACGAGGAAAAAAAAGATCGGATAAGGAATGCGCCGGCATCGTGTGGACGTGGCCTAAGAGAGAGTGAGTGGGTGTATTTATATGTGTGCAAGTGAGTGAGAGTGTGTGTGTGTGTGTGTGTGTGTGAGAAAGAGAGGGTGTGAGTGAGTGAGTGTGTGTATATATGTGTGTGTGTGTGAGAAAGAGAGGGTGTGAGTGAGTGAGTGTGTGTATATATGTGTGTGTGTGTGTGTGTGTGTGTGTGTGTGTGTGTGTGTATGTGTGTGTGTTTGGAGTGTTCGTCCACCACTGAAAGCATCTCTGACTCAGGATTGCTCCTGTATTAAGCCGCGAGCACGGAGAGTAACAGAGCTGCTGCACCTGGAACAGCATGTACGCGTCTTTAGCGCTGGGTCTCAGCGTGCTGACGGAGCGCCGGTTACTGTTGCCCTGGACGACGGGGGGTTCCTCCATCAGACCTGCGGGAACGGATATAAAGCACATGAAGAAACAGCAGCAGGGGTCGGGATGCAGGAGGGAACATCAGACTCTCACTCACCTCTGAATCTCTCGTCTTCCGCCACCATCCTCTCGAACACGACGGTCACGACCTGCCTGACGGTGGCGGCCGCGGTGTTGTTGGTGATGTTGTCTTTCGTGAAGTGCAGCCGGAAACACAGAACGATCGCCTGCGGTGAACAAAAGCAACCGTTGCACATTATTCTTTTACAGTGTTCCCGAAGAAACTAGTGGGTAAAATAAGGTGATGGTCTGCACATGGGGAACAGTTTGGGAGGGGTTTTGGTTACACCATGTTCCTCTGAAACTTCAAGCTTGTAAACCAGGATTCCCACAGCCTTTGAATC